>VXBX01007017.1:428615-490291 GCA_013400415.1 Scytalopus superciliaris | reverse complement strand
TTTTTTTTTTTTTGAAAACTCATGTGAAAGTAATTCAGCTGGTTTTGATAGTGTGGGGTTGTTGGATATGGGGAAAGGATTACTACATTTTTTTCTATTTAAAGATGATGTTCTTGCAGTGTTTTGGGTTTTTTTAAGAGGGGTGTTATTATTTTTATAAATTCAAAGTATAGTTTTGAAGTATTTTTCCTTCATGTGCATTTCTGATTAAAATACCGCTTGAAATCCTGCCATAGTGACCTGCTGGTTTTGTGTGTGTCTTGCTAAGACCAAATGCTGCTCTGTCCAGAAAAGATAGGGTATATTTGCTAAATGAGAAACTGTGGTAAAGGGTCTGGAGGTGAGGTCCTGTCAGTGTATTCAAACCCAAGGACATTCAGCACTGATTTCTGCAGCTGACAAGAAAGAGGTGTCTTTGCAGACACCTCTGCTGTAGGACGCAGGACTACTCTTGCCATTTGCTGTGAAAATGCTGAATTTGAAATCTTCTAAGTGAAGACTTAGAAGTATTTGCAGGCAGAAGTCTTCTCTGATGGAGTTTCGGACCTCTACAACTCCTGGTGTGGTAGTCAGAGAACTCTTTTCTGTTCTACACTTCATCTGGGCAGAGGACAGGATTTCCCAGCATTGTCCACACTGCACATTCAGAGTTGGAGGATGTATACAAGATATTTGAGGTTTGTTGCAAGGTTACAGACCTCTACATCTATGTTTTGTGATGTATTTTCTACTGAGGAAATGGAAAGAAAGACCAAACAATAGGGAAAGTGTTAGAAAAATTTCATTAAAGCAGCTTAGAGGGATGTTAGGGTGGCATGTGTAAACGTCCCAGTGGAAAGACATAGTTGATAAAGTTGTATGTTCACCTTATCTCTTGTCCTTTGAAATGTGCAAAATGATTGTTTTGTACACTCTTAGGTTAAATATAGAGTTGTGCACAAATAAAATCTGGAGATATTGTTTCCTGATTTAAAATTAAGAAAACAAAGTGGTAAATAATTGTAATACTTGAGAATTTGATTGTTTTTCTATTACAGATTAGTGAAATGAGTTAGAACAGCATCCTGTTGGTAGCATCCTAACAATTGCGTTGTGAAATGATGCTCTGTGTGCTAGTTACTGCATATACTATTGGAACGTGCTGGATTTTACGTAAGTTATTGGAATGCTACCGGTTCATCAGAAATAGTATGCAAATCTCTCTGCAGTAATTTTCAGATGGCATTTTGGAAACTTCGCTGTATTTGCTAAGGAATTGGCTAGTGGTCTACAGAGAAGTACTGGGGCATATGGTGTAGGTTCATATTCCTGGTATTTAGCTATCAATGGCATTAAAAGAAGCCAAAATATATTAAATACCTCTCTAATATTAATTATGTTGTTAAGAAATTACTGCAAATGCTATTAAAATCACAGATGTGTACAAAGGCTGTATAATCAGTGTGAAGCCAAATCCAGGGAATAGGGTCAGCGGGAAATCTGTTGATCTGCAAAGGTCTGTTGAGATGCTGTTGTTACTACAAAAAGAAATTTGTTGCCCCTGTGGCATTGGAACTTTGGGACTTGCTTCAAGGAATGGAAAATCTGACTTTGCTGCTACTTTTGTGGCGTAGAAATCATTTTTGTTGAGTAAGACTGTTGACTTCCTCAGCATAAAGGTTTACAACCCTTAAATAGCTCTTCCTGATGTTAAGCAGTATCCCTTTCATGTGTTTGAAGTGTGTTAGAAAGGCTGGGTGGCAACATTGGTACTGGTGGATGAAAAAGAAAGAAATTTACAACATCAGATACTTTCTTTATTTCCCTTGTTAGTTATTACCAAGCATTAGACTGCCACACTTGAATATAATTAATGTAGTAAATGGCTTATTAGGTACCAACTGAACTTTTGCCTTGTTTAATTACAGAAGCTTAGTGCAGTGGCCTGTGTACAATATTCACCCCAAATAATTGCTTTCAGACTTTTATCTGACCATGTCATTTTTGGAGCAGCTGCATGCATGGCTTTTCTGTGAACTTTGCACTTTTTAGGCTCTCATTTTCAGTCCTGCCACTACATTTCCAATTTGCATAACTAAAAGCAGTTTTGATTTTGCTGGTAGTAATTCAGAGCAATTGTTCTACATGCCATTCATATGTTAATTTGTTTTGAGCTTCCTTAACATTCTGTAATTCGTTTTCATATTTAGGTACCAACCAATCTGTGACACAAATAGGAAAGTTTTAATATTTTTTTTTCTGAAAGTGTTTAAACGTTTACCGAAGTTAAGAGTGTTTCTTCCAGTGACACTGTATGTCTTGAAAATGATGCTAGGAATGTAAAAGGAGTTGCATAGGATGAAATTTGCACCACAAACACTTTATAATAAAGGGTTCAGATACAGCAAACCCTTCATGTGCATAATCACGTATATTAATTTCATAATAAATGCCATCTTCCTCTAATAGAACTCATGGTAACATATTTTAAGTCTAAGATCATATGAAAAGCTGACTACAACTACCATAGTGTACCTGAGAATAATGTAAAACACTTGGTGTTTATTAGGTTTATGAACATTTTGTATTTTAGATCTAGTCTTTTCTAAGGTGCAGCTATAGAAAACTGATTTTCTTGATCAGTAACACTTCTGAAAAAAGTCTTGTAAAGAAATTCAGATTTGTTTTTATCTGGTCTGAAAATTCTACATAGGCTAGAAACAGTGCTTCAGTAGTTGGCCTTCGGGGCAAAGTATGCCGAAATCATTGTTTGCTGGGTGTGTTTTTCAGAGATTGTCTCTTTACAGAAGGATAATGCTTTAAGGGTTAAATGTCAGGGAACTGTTGCCAGTGTTCTTGATGAGGGTCCTTGACCCTGGGAACTTACTCCTGACAGATGCTCTGACAGACCCTGTTGGTCTACAGACCTTCTAAGCCCTCTTTGACAGTTGTCACTGTGGAGAGGCCAGTTCTTCTGTGCTGCTGAAGATGGCCAGAGGCTCAGTGGAGCTGGGGAAGTAGGACAGAGCTAGGCTCTGGAGTGTGGTGGCCTGGATTCCTGTTAAGTTTCATTGGAGATATGGCTGTGCAGCTGATTGTATGTGTGTTATTGCACTGTGCTTTCTGGAAGGTTGCACTTAAGAAATCTAAATGTAAATGAAAAATAAATGTTATTCATTGCATAGCTCTGCGGTTGTCATTGGAGTAGGATTCACCACAGGTTTTGTACAATCCACTGTTTATTGTATTAAATTGTATGAATACCATCCGAGAGCAGGGCCTTTTATAGCTAGGGTTGTGAAATGGCTGTGAGTGCTCTGAGGACTGAACACAAAGTCTTTGTAACAACCTGTTAGCTGTGCAAAGGACAGTTTATTCTTTCCATGTGATGCATATCTGTCTGGCTGAAAGATACGTGGCCAACCAGATAGAGAGGGCTTAGGGAGATGGGGAGATTTGTTCTGTGACTTTCTGAATCTGTTATGTCAATGGTGGAGACAAAGGTCTGGAGGGTGTAAAATCTGATGAGGTCTCTTTTTTATATAGTTTAAAATAGCTCTGCTAAGTTCTACATTTGATTTTGGTAGTGAAGTTGCCTTTCAGTCCATCACTGGAAGGACTAGTTTTGTCTAGTCACTGTCATATGAATTTCTCAGCAAAGGCTCTGATCCTCTCTATGAAATACCAAGTCTCTTTGGTCCATGATGTTCTGTTTGAGGGACTGGGACCTGAGTGAAGCCCTCTCTATATAAAAATATAGTGGTGTGCTCTACAATCATGGTCCAAAATGCCCTCAAACTTTGCATAATTGAGTAGTGAAGAATTTGACATTCTTTTACGAGGTTGATGCTTAGATGAGAAAATGAAAGTTAAAAGTGCTGTTTCAACACAATCAGAAAAATGTTGTAGGTATTTTATAATTCCCTATGCAAAGCAGGATGCCTTTGGCTCTGGACTCACAACGGGTATCAGGTCATTCACCCTTACTCTGTGGCAGGGAAGGGAGGTCAGTAACAAATGAAAGCTGTTACCAACTGATGGCTGTTTAGTCACCTGTGAAATGCGGTTTCTAATAGACAGGTTTCCACATCACAGGAGCAGCAACCGCAATTAGATGGGAAGAGCCAGCCCCCTTGTCAGAAGAGTCGTACATCATGCCTCATCTTAGCCTCAAACTGATCCTGCCAGTTAAGTGTTTCCAAACACAGTGCAGGGACCCGTGATTGCTAATTGTGCTCTGTCTGCTGGTGGAGAAAGAGCGTGTTTTATTGTTGAAGCTATTGGCCTGTCTCTTCTAGAAAGGCTTAATCTGTAAAAGCAGAAAAAAGTAGAGCCTACTGCAGCATCGGTGAGCTCCTGGCTCCACGTGTGTAAGTTGCTTGCAAAATGTTCAAAGGCTTCACTAGGTTAACGATTTGATCCTGTGGAAGCATTGTAGAGGACACCCTGTATCTCCCAGTGAAGCTAACTAATCATGTCCAGATGTGGTAGTAGTTAACTGACTAATTGGCTGAGAAGTCAATGATTAATTTTAACAAATGAGTTTTCTTTGAGTGCAAGCTCATGCATGCCAATTATAACACTATGCCTGTGATAAAATTAGACATTTTTATTCTTTAAGCTTCAAATCTGCTGGTGTACAATTATTTTTCCGGTGTTTTAAAGCATCTTTGTTTTGTGGGGAGTGTCATCGTGAAAGGGGAACAAACACACACCAAAAACAAATGCTCTTTCTCTCCCAGAATATACTAAATACCAATGAAATGTTCAAAGTGGTTGCAAAATTTCTTTCTAGTGCTTAAGGAGTATTTAATATATTGTATCATACAGTCCTCAAGACCTCTAGTGTCTTCAGTGTACCATAGGCCTAATACCTAGTCCCATAAAATCAGTGAAATGTCTTGTATTGCCTTTAAGTGGGCTTAGGGTCTAGACCCCAATGAGTTCTAGTTTGTGTTCCAGCTGCAGGCTCCTTTCAACAAGAGACTGTGAACTTGGGCGGTAGGAGATAAAGTTTGTAGCAAACGTACCTGCGTTGGGTCATATCTTGATGTGTTGAAGAAGCTGCTTTTAAAACCAAACCTGCTTGAGCTAAATATACTTTGAGATGTCATGGAGAAAGCACTGAGAATAAGAAGAGTGTAGGAATTTTTTGAATAAAGCAGTCTATACTGTGTGAACTTTCACCTAAAAATTGTGGTACTAACAGAAATTACATTATAACTGCATAGAAAAAAAGCCTTATTTCTTAACAGCACAAATGTGTTCTGTTGGAAAATTAAGCACTGCCATGTTTTTAGACATATAACTTGGATGCAGTCTTGCGGATGGATAGAAGTTTGTGGTAAAATCACCTTGACTCCACACTTAGACCTTTATTAGTGCAGCTGAAGGGCACAGAATATCAAGGGTGGCTTTGCACTGATGATTTCATGTGACTGTAGCAGTGTGGTGCTGACATTTTCTTTACAATATGCCACCTTATTTTCAGAAGCTTATCATTCACCCATAAACCACATGTTCTGATTTAAAACGTAGTTAAAAGGTTTACCCAGTGGAAGGAGAAGTTTTACTAAATATAAAAATGATTGCTTTGAGAAAATGGAGAAGAATGTGGCATTTACAAAGAGAGCTCACTTTTCTTTTTCTTTCTTTTGTTTTGTTTTAACATGCATAACTCTCAGTACCCTTGGATTTAAAAGACATTTAGAAAAAGACCTTTAGAAAAATGAAAGTCCCTTTAAAGATTGTTTCTTTCATTGTCTTGACAAACCTTGAAAAGTAGTTTCTTGCCTGCACATTTCAGAAACAGTTCTTATGGGTTTTATTATGTGCTGAAACATATGTTTATAAAAAAGACTATAACCTGGTGGAAAAAGTGTCTTACAATAATAAACCTGTCGATGGGCCATATGCTGCCATCAGTATGTTTGAAAAAAATAAATTCTTCTACAAGTGCTAAGTAAGTTTACAGCCTGAGTGTTAAGTTAGGGTCAGACTGTGACTTGCCCTCTGTGGGTTGAGAGGGGGAGGAAAGTGCCTGCAGATCCTCCTCATGCTCTTTTCATTAGCTCACAGGGTGGCAGGTGACCTGGAGCTGGATAGCACCCTTCCCAAAGGGCAGTGGAGGCAAGAGCTCTGTGGGAGGCTTCAAGAAGGCCTTCTCCTTTAGCTTTTCCTTGGTGCTCCTGCTTGTGTCCACCCAGCACAGGGTATTTTGTAAAGCTCAGTTTAGCTTTGTGTGGTCTCTCCTGAGAAGAGCAAACCTCTGAGGCAGATTGCATTTTAAAGGTGGCAGAACAGATATTTGAGGTCAGTACAAATAAAAGAGCTCAGACGGATCTCCAGTTGGGTAAGAAATGTGGAAAAAAACCATCTGTTCTTACTTCTACTAGGTAGATAATTTCTATTTTATGGATTTTTTAGCACTTATAGCATCAGTTTTGGTTTTTAATGGAGGTGACATGGTCATTGCAAAGCCTTTTGTTTCTGAAGAGCAAAAGTAAGATGCAGTAGGTCAAAGGATATGTCATTCTTAAAAGGTGCTTTCTGTGTGGAATCAATGTTTGGTAAATGTAGACACTGTCAAGCCTGTTTTACTTTGGATTCACTCGCGTAGCTCCTTGAATGGGAGTCATGCATGTGTGCATCCCAAAAAGAATAGGCTTCTTTGTAACTGAGGAACTTTACATGAAATGTTTTAATGTCCTAATGTTTTTCACCACTGGTCTGCTGTGCACTACTTGTTTCTTGGCAACTCGGCAGGTGATAGTCATTGGCAAAGGAAATATTAAAGATTAAGGAGAATTGTTTAAAGTAGTTGACCATGGTGAAGGCTGTGTCAAGTGGTACATGAGATTGCCATAGTACCCATTATCAAAATCAAGATTGTGAACAGGGCAGTCCTCATCAAGAGGGAATTCCTCACCTACAGTCTTTCCATGGTTCATCAAACAAACTAAAAGTTTGCTATGGGGAAATTTGCTTCTTGAGGGCTGAAATCTTCTCCCTGGGTCTAATGCCCTATGTTGTGTCTGTGTATACAAGGCTTCTAGTCTAGAAGAGGACCTTGGAGAGAGTGGAGCAAAGAGGGGGGAATCAGCTGCAGTAGAAGGACCCAGACATTAGCACAAAGTTTGCAATCACCATGGAAATGAAAAATAGATTGGATCAGTAGTCCATGGAGGAGAGGGTACTTGGGAGTTATGTGGATGTTCACTTGGAAAATTTTTTAGGTACAGCAAAGGGCAAGGCTAAGTATGGGTTGAAGGAGAAGGAAGAGGACAACAGTAAGTCTGAGGAGGAAACCATCTGTGCCTGATGTGTGCTTAGCTTTCCAAGAGAGACACTTTGGTACTGGCAAGGCTTAGAAGCACCCCAGAACCATTTCTCTTCAGCCTGACAAAATGTCTCTCCATGGAGTCTGTAAAGTCCAGCCAAGTTCTTGCACTCCACTGGACCTGAGGGAAGGGTCCTGGATTTTGGTGCTGCCTCCTGAGCACAGCTGATGAGGTGATTGAGGAGCCTGCAGTGGGCCAGGCTGGCTTGCCTAGGGTATGCACAAGCCAACATGTGGTGTTAACAACTGCAGTGCTTAGAATTTGCACAAACCCACATTTAGTAATAAAATAGCCTGCAACTAGTCAAAGGCACCAGTAGTGGCCAAGCAAATTTGGAATGTCTAAGCCAACCATTTTTAAGTTATGGTGAGCCAAAAAAAATGAGGGAACAGTCCAAGAAATGGAGAACACCTCACTTTTCAGGAACTCTCATATCTCCAAGATGCCTTGGCTGATCTACTTCAAACTTTCCAGAGAAGCTTTCCTTGGCATGAGACCATGACTGAAATTTCATGTGACTGGGTTTTACTTTGTTGAAGTTATGAAGGTTAAAAGCAGAGTTTGTTACAGAAAGCTAATCTCTCAGTTAGAAATATTTCTGCATAGTTGATATCTATTCCATTGTAATTGTTCACTGCTTGTTCAGATTCTCTTTTTAAAGGATAAATTCAGAGCAGTAGAGCTTGGAGCCAAATTGTGCATGGCTGGCTATAGGCATATGTGGTAAGGCAGAAGCATTAGCCCTGTAACTACTGGAGAAGGATTTGCAATTGGAGTCCTACTCCCACTGTACTATCACTGGAGAGCTTTTAGGAGTGTCTGGTTTGAGATCGCTATTTAGTACAGCTCTTCCCTCCCTGCTTGGTAGAGGAATGTGTCCCTGTTGGCCTAGTTATACTCTCACCTCCAGGTGAAAAATGCTTCTGGTTGATGGCTGGTTTGTCATTCAGGGTTTCCCTAAGGGCAGCTCCTCCTGTGGAAGGCCATGAAGGTGGCAATAGCCTAAGATGAGGATCAGCATTCTCCACATGTGCTCTTGAGCTGCTGCTCATTGTGTCTAAGTATCTGTAGCCCAAAATGTCTCACTTCCAAAATTTGCAATATTTTAGATAGACATTAGAAAATAGAAAATGTTTGTGGTCCTAGAAGTGCCTTTAATTTTTCAAGTTGGAGGCACCTTAGTGTGACTTAATTCTCTACAGGAGTGGGACGTGGTTGTGCATCAGCCTTTTTTCTCTGCTCTGAGTGCTTTTTTCTGAATGATGTGAAGACCAAAGCGTGCCATTGCAGATATTGCTGTTGTTAGATGGAGCCAAATGAGCAAAGGTCTCTTAGTATGTTGTATTTCAAGACACTGAATTAGTTTGACTGAGTCACTTTATAGACAGAGCAAGCAAGACTAGAACAGATGTCAAGCTGGAATGAGCCCTCACCCTGAGGCAGGGGCTGAGAGTGTTTGAAGTTGATGCTCATCTGTATTTTTCTTTCTAGGGCTCAAGTTTAAAAGCTCCAGGAGAGACTCAGCAGCAGTCAGGAGATGCTGTTCCTGAAGAGACAGGGTGCTGTGCATCCCTTTTTGGGAGGGCTCTCTTTCAAGCAGGATCACTCTGCAGTCGATGAAGCCAGGAGGTGCTCTGTGTCTGTGCAAGGCACAGTCTTTGTCCTGTTTGCCATCTGTACTGCTGCTGGCTAGCAGCTATACAGGAGGGACATTACTGCTTCTTGCCTAACACACCCCACACCAAACGTACAATTGATTGCCAAGTTACAGTACATTATTATGGGTTAATTCCTGAAAAAGGGTATCTGTGTAAAATACCAATCAGCAGGTTTTCTATTTGCTCAGGCATTTTATTATTAGGAGCACTAAAAAGACCAACAGAGTGAGCTAAAAATCAATGTACCGCTATATACGCAGCCACTGAGAAGGGTGCAGGTAAGGTGATCACAGCTACTTAAACCAGTGATCAGATATACCACTACAGTCTGCAAAAGCTGCAAGCAGGAGAGAAACCCTGCTGAAAACTCCTGGACCACGGAATTAAAATAAGTAAGCCTTGCAGTCTCTGGAATATATATTGCTCTTGCAAGGTTGTAATGAGATAAGTAAATAGAGCACACTGCATACATGGAACTTTTCTTTTGTCCTGTATGATGCTAGGCTGTCTATTTTTAGGCAAACAATAGCTTGTTGCAGTTGAAAGTGCCCTGAGGATTCTTCAGGTGGTGATAGCACCAAAAGCCTAGCCATCAAAGAGGAGATTCAAAGCAGAATGTATAGATATGAGGAGGTATTGCTTGATTCCTTAATTAGCTCAGACATCACTGCATGGCCCTGGATTGCCTGTGTAGAGACTCCCTGTGTGATTTCTTCAGTAAGCAGGGCCCTGATGGAGAAGTTGACCTTAAAGAATTTTTATCTTCTTGGCATTTCTAGAAGTAGTATGTCTACACTCTTCAGGTTGTAGAGCTTCAAAGCTTTGAGTTACTACTCACGCTACTCCATCCCTTGCTTCCAGATGAAAGTTTTCAAGAAGTCTCATAAACCCGTTACATGAGCTGAGAGAAGGGATAGAAATATTGTAATACTGCAATATTATAGTATTGTCTACTGCTACAATAACCCTGCTGTGTTTGGAAAGTCTCAGACATACCAGCACCATGGTTAATCATTCAAGCAACCAGTAGTAATTCATAGTCTTGACTGCTGAGAAATTCAGCATGGCTAAGATAGACATCTGATCCAGCTCAAGAAAGAAGCCCAGAAAACTAAAGGCATCTTTCCACAGCACTTTGCTTTTTGATTGAGATGCTTTAACCCTGTTTCTGAATTTGCTCCCTTTTTCTAAAGAATAGTTTTAAAAGTATGACACTTTAAAATAACTAAAATACCCCCCTTAAGTTGTTGATATTTGTTCCTTATTTACTGGCTTTTAACATTTTAAGTAAATAAAGGAGGAATGTTGACAACTAGACAATAATACAGCCATGCAAAGTCAAGAAAGCTGTTAGGTGGACACTGCTGGAGTTTTGTGACTATATTATGAGTGCTGAATCTACCTAATAAGTATATGTGATAGAGTATTAAGTCTTCCTTACCTTACCATTGAATTAATCATCCTCTTTATATGTGATATCTTCCCCAGGTTATTTGAAATTGGTTATAAAGCAGAAGTGTGGTCAGTAACAGCAGAGCAACAAGAGAGCTGCTCATTACCCTGCTGTCCAAGTTTCTCAGAAAGTAATATTCAATACCACATCAGTTCCACTGTGGTTTAGGGATATAAACTGAAATTTCAATGTTTCATTTGTATTTGCTAAACAAAAAAGTTATGGTTTTGTTCTTTGAAATACAATATCTTTTTAAGGCAAAGATTCCTCTCATTTATTTTCCATCCATCTGAAGCGAGGTTACAAAATAAGAAAGTTGCAAATCCCATGTATGAAAAGTACTCAGGGAAAATGTCAAATTACTTGGAAACAGACATGCTAAATAAAAGTGTCATCAAGAAAAAGACATATTAGGTCAAGACTTGCAGCAATGGTGGCTGGTTCATAGGTCTTGGAGACAATTCAGAATAAGGGTACTATTTCTGAGATCTTAGAAATTGAGAGGTAGTTACAGTGTTATGGTTGTGCTGGAGGAGATGCACAACTGTAATATGGAATCATCAATCACTGGCTGAAATGCTGGAGAAATAATAGCAGTAGAGAAAGTACATAGAGTACATAAAGTATGTATTATATTAACAATGTTGCATTTTCCAGGAAAGACAGTGCTTTTAAAAAGCTGATGTCTTACACTAAAAGTCTGTTTTCCCCTGATTCTCGGATGCCCAAGCCAAGTGAAATTGATTTTAAACTAAAGACACCAATGTGCCTGTTTCTTACAACAGTGTGCTTGGCAGAAACGTGATATATTAGAATTCACATAAGCTTGTATTCTTCAACTACTGGAAAGGAAACTGTGTACGTTACCCACTGATGGAAACGTGGGCTCCTCTACAGTGTGCCCTTGGGCATGTTCTGTTTAAGTGTCTTGAAAATATGTGGTTATTCCTCATACGCTTGTCCATGCTCAGTTTCTTTATGGAGACAGTGACATTTATAGTATCTGCAGTCTGGAATACTGCTTTTGCCATAGTTTTTAATGATTATCTCCTTTTACTAAAAAAAACCCTAGGAGACCTAGGCATGGCGATTGCATAGAAGACTTAGCAGATACAAATTGTTAACTGCATGTGGTGATAAAGTTAGAAAACACTTTAAAGAAATCAAACTTTCCTGATCTGAACCATACAAATTTGTCTCCTTTAATTTCTCTTCCCTTATGGTATAAAGCAATATAAGTCTGCTCATTCTTTCATCAAAAATGATTCAGACCTGAGGGACACTTGTAATTTGTAAGTAATTAGTAAATAAGTCAGATGAATATTATCCACTGAGAATTGTGAAAGCAATTGTGAAAGCACATTGGATAGGATTCTTAAAGAGCTGTATCAAATTTGAACAATTAAAGCTTAAAAAAATTATCAGTAGTTAGTGTGATAAGTCCATTTCATCATAAATTAGTTCACTGTAAAAAATTTCTGCTGGTTTTATAGTAATCTGAAGAGATACAGAAATCTAAAAATGTAGTTAAAATAGAAGAAAATCTGTAATAGCACAGCATCTTTAGACTACATTATGGCAGTATCCACCTTCCTGATTTGCAGTGAGATCTTGGAGTCTGCTCTCAGAGTCAATGCTTGTGTGCAAATGCCATCAGTGGGGTTCTAGGTCCAGAGCTGGACCTCAGGTCTGTGGGTGTGGGTACTCCTCCCCAGTTAACTTTAAAATATTGCTCTTGGTTTTTGTAGGGCGTAACATTTTGTCTGCTTTATTGGAATGGTAAATCTGGTTCAATCAATTCACCAGACTGGGTTTGGTTTACTACTAGTGGCAGGTTTCCTACCAATGACTGTGAATTACCAGCACTTGGCTGTATTTGCCTCATGTCCAAATACTGATTCATAAGAATTTTACTCTTTTACTAGAACAGAGCAGGCACAACAGAGTGTTTTGCACAGATACTGAAAAATTTGAAGAGTTTGGAGTAGATTGAACACAGCTGAACACCAGAACAAGAGCCTTGTCACTGCTTGGCATCATTTATGATTGCTACTAGTATATCTATTTGCATTTTTATACCCATCTTTAGCATGATCTTCAATTTATTTTGCTCTAATAGTTAAAAAAAATATCCAACCTGATGAAAGCAGGAAAATTTTGCTTTGCTTGTAGTCAGCCTGCGTAGTATGTTCTATTTCTGCTATAGAAGCTTTAACAGTTACTAAAGCATTTCTACTAACATGCTGACTAGAAATATAGATGTAAATCAGGAAACACAAGCAAGAATCTTGAAAATGTTAGAAACATTAAGCATTAGCTTTTAGATCAGACTCGGGGTTTTTTTTCTCATCTGTTTAGTGTCTGAATGGGATTGATGCAAGTCTAAACCCCATCAGCAGGATAGGTTTGACAGGATTGGGTGTTGCTAAGGAATCATCTATGCTAAAGCAAAGATTTCTTTTTCAGAACAGTCTCTTTTCATGTTGGCAGAGAAAATCTTCTGATTGATTTAGGGCAGTGAATTGGCTTGACTTTGACTTGCCCTGTGCCTTTAGCACTTGAATGATGCAGACAAGGGTTGAGGCTGTATTATCCTAGACAAGGGGCAAAATCATATAAACATTCATCTCCACCCTTGTGAACTTTTTTCTGGATTCTCCAAATGGTTGGGTTGAGTGTTGCCAATAACTTGCCTAAATGGAAGATGGTGCCAGGGTGCGGGAAAACTCATGTTTCATGGGAAGGCCACGAACCTGAAGAGAAGCAAGCACTGTCTTAGAAGAGGCTCCCTGGGAAAGCAAGCAGGTCAGTGTGCTAGGGGAGTGTAAGCAGACTTCAGCTACCCCTTGCCACAGCTGGGAGGGGGTCTGTTCCCATGGATGCTGAGTTGTCAGTGTGCAGCAAGGGGAAAGAGGAGAGGAAAGGCAGAAGGGGAATTTCAGATGTTTCTGACACCTTGCTGAGAGGACAGCTATGCTCTGTGCCAGGCAAGAGGATGTACTTTATCTGCATCTTCTAAATAGATGCATCTGCATCTTCTAAGCTGAGTGTGCAAAAGACAGGCAGGAGTTTGTATGTCTTTGCTACTTAAAGGCCTTAGAAGGAGGGGTTTTTAATGAAATCAGGGATGTTTCAGAGGCTTGCCAGTTGGCTGAAAACCAAGAAAGGACAGCCAGCATTTGAAACACAAGAAATATTTTAATGAAAATTTTGACAATCCCACCTGTTGAACAATTGAAGGAAGGGAATATATTACATGTATACTGGTTAGCTACAGGTTTCAAAGTCAGTAGTTAAATTGAGACTTTACTCTAAAGGCATGACAGAAACCTCTGCCAAGTATCTTGGAAAGAAAAGTATTTACTCTTCCACAGATTCATCTGTAGTAGGCTGTAGATCTCAAAACACAAGGTTTCAGATTTTGTTGTCTCTTACGATGGTGAAAATTACCATCAAATGGTAATTCCATAGTTGAATCCAGTGAGGATGGTCTCAGAATCTTATCCCATCATTTCAACTTTTATAACAAAAACAACTAATGCAAATAGTCTTGAGAACTAGCCAGCTCTGTCTTGCTTCTCACTTACCTCAGTTTCTCACTGTTTTTAAGGGTGTCGGAGCTTTCAGAGACCATAATATTTTTTCTACTATCTTCCACCTTGTAAAGTCAGTTGTATTTGTAGGGAGTGAATAGCAATTGCCTGGAGAAGAGACTTCTTGTGCACTGCATTGTGCATCAGTGACTGCACAAAGGGGAAAGCTATGAAAAATCCAACCAACAACCTTGGTTTGTCATTACTGTTCATACTAGTTTGATGATGGTAGTTGTTAGAGATCCTGTTCCTCTGCAAACAAATAAGGCAGGTAGAATTCCACTTCCAGTGGTTTGTGTCAGGTATAAACAGCTGTATCCCCCATAGAAGAGATTTCTGTTCATCTGGTCATAGTTTAAACTAATATTGCCCAGAACCATGCATAAAATGGTGCCATAATGGAGAGAAAGAAAGGGGGGGAGGGCGGAGGAGGGAAGTAGGAAAANTGTTCCTCTGCAAAATTTTAAGGCAGGTAGAATTCCACTTCCAGTGGTTTGTGTCAGGTATAAACAGCTGTATCCCCCATAGAAGAGATTTCTGTTCATCTGGTCATAGTTTAATATTGCCCAGAACCATGCATAAAATGGTGCCATAATGGAGAGAAAGAAAGGGGGGGGCGGAGGGGGGAAGTAAGAAAAAAAAGAAATACCAATTTATTTTGCTTTATGAAGCCAAATAAAACATCCCAGCTAGTGTAGGTTGGCTTATTCTTAGCATAGTCATGTTAAGTATGAAAATGCAGAAAAAAAGGGGAAAAATTGTTTCAGTCCAGGAAACTTGATTTTTAGATTGTATTTGTAATGTAACAAGGGCTAAACTGACTTCATGCTTCAGTTTGGCAGGCCTTCTTCCAGGGGGAAAATTTTCATTCAAGTTTTTAGCCTAGGGCAAGTAAGCACATAGAAGGCTTGTTGTTTATATGTATGTATGTAAGTATATAGAAATGAAATGTTAACAATGATAATTTTTCAAATGCCCTCCTACAATTATTTTGCTAACATAAGCAAATAGGAATTGGCACTGAGATAGAGCTGAGAAATAAGGAACAATTTGTTTACCATTGTTCTATTTTAGAGTTTTTAAACAAGGGCTGGCTTGCCTGCTTTCTTGAACAAATGTAAAAAAGACAAACTGCAGTCTAATAAAGAAGTTAGTAATAAAAACAAAAGCAAAATACAGTGCCTGCAGGGTTAGAAATATACAGTAAGAACATACTTGGATGTAAAATTTACTCCTATATTGAGATGGATAATCAGCATATCTCAGAGATGTTATTTTAGAGTAGAAAATCAAAATTCTCCAACCACTTCTGCCTGGAAGAATTAGTGAATTTTGTCAAGCTTTTTGTGATAGGATTGAAACAGACCTTTTGTAACTGCACTCTCTGTTCATGTGTGTGTTAGTATAAATGTTTCCTTCTTTCAGGATGCAATTCACATTGCCCTTTTTCAGTGCAATTACTGCTGTGTTAAATTCAAGTAATATAGCATCTAAAAACATTTATGGAGCAAAGAAAAGAAGCCTTTTATTCTAACCTTGCCAAGAGCAGAAATAAAATGAGCTGTTGTGCTGGAAGTGTAGAACTGCATGAGGATTTGTAACGTCCTATTTCTCGTGGTTTAGTCTTGTGTGCAGCCTGAGATTTGTGTGATTTAATGAGACTGTGATTCGTTTATCCTGTCAAGCTTTAAATAAAAAACCCTCAAAGCACTTCCTTCCTTTTTTGAATTATGTGTTTTTGCAAGTACGGTATCAAAAGCTGTCCCTTAAAAAGAGGGAGGGGAACTAAATACAGTTGTGTATGTTGGCTGGATTTTTTTTTCTTATGTTTTATTAGACACTGAGTAGTATTATCCATTTCTCTGCACCTCTCTGTCCTGTTTTGGGGCATTAAGAAGTGCCTGCCATCCTGTTCAGTTACACATGACAACAGAACATAAGCACAGGCTGCTCCTGAACTCTGCTTTTGCAGGGAGCAATGGGGTTAAAACCTTACTCTGTGGGCAGGGAAGAGTAAGTCTCAAAGAAAGCCAGGCTGTGCTGAAGATGGGCATAAACTCCTGCTTGTGTTGTGGGTCCTCAGGCACCATCTGTACCTGTATTTTGGAGTATCTCTGCATGGGGTGTGAGGTAACATTCACAGAGGAAAATATGTGCAGCTATTTCGGGTGCTGATCCCTGGCAAAGTCCCAGGGTGCCTGGTACAAGGGCTGTGCTCCACCTGCAAGGAGCAGGGTCAGTACCCCAAGGTCCCCTTTCCCAAGCATAAGGGTGGCAGGAAGAAGCACATTGTCCTGGGATGGGCTGTCCAGAATAAGAGGGAGGACACAGTGCAGGTCTTGCTGCTCACCCAGTCCTGCCATTTGCTGAAGGAACATGGTGGCCTCTTTCCTATCTGTTGCTCTTCCTATCTGGAGAAATAGGGTAGAATGCTCAGATCCAGAGCCCTCGCTCAGCAGTAGCAAGGCTATCCTGGTGCTTCCTCAAAGGGAAGGATGTGATCATTCCAGTGGGAGGAAGTTTTCACTTCCAGTTCTCACCCCCATAGTGCTGAGGTGTCCCTGTTTCTGGCAGGTGTTGTTTTGCTCTTCCACTCGCACTTAGAGTGTAGTTTATTTCAGTCTCTCTGCCTTTTCTGTCCTCCGTGCTGCCCTGCAACTGGACATCCTTCCCATCCAGCCCAGTGCCCCAGCCTCTCCCAACTCTTGCTTCTTCCTTCCTATGTTGGTATATTCACTTTCTCCTCATTGACCTTGCTGCAGCAATAAAACTAAATACCTTAATAAGATGATTATGTGTAAATGGAGGATGCACAAATAAGTGATGGCCATTAGTCTGATCACCTTATTTACACACCTGGCTTTTATCTCCAGCTAGCTTTATGTTTCAGCTGGCTTTCCAGGATCTTAATGGTGATCAGATCCCCTGGGAAGAACTGCAGTTCCTCTGCTACCTGCAGTTTATGTGAGCGAAGAAAGCTGCACTAAGGTAGCACAAAAAACCCACGTGCAGCTCTGTGGTTTGATCTGCGAGGGAATCACTGAGGTGTAAAAGTGGAGCCAGCTGGGATGGTGTTTTTACAAAGCTGGATCCCTCCATGACTATGCAGTGGCATACTGAATTTTGCTTTGAAAAAGCGATTTGCACTGTCTTTGGGTATTTGTGGTGGTTTTTTACTGATGTAGATAAGAGTTGTTTGGGGTTTTTTTTTTCTCCCTGCTGTTTGATTTAAAAGACAGTGCTGTGGCAGCTGAAATATGACCAAAACCCATCCACAATGCATAGCTGGTAGATCTGCAAGGGCAGAAAAGATATGTCATCTCCTTCTTCACTGTGTGTGAGGGCATGCTAGGGACTGTGGCCAAAGTGGTGGTTTCTGCACCCATGTCCTATGGGGGAACCAAGCTCTGGTGGCATTTGCAGCAACTCGAAGCAGCCTTGAACCTTTGCATATTGCTGTGAACAGTGCCAGGACATGGCAAGAGCAAATGGCAAAAAAGGAAGTCAGAAGTAGATAAGGCTGAGTGCAGGTAGTATGTGGGCTATGTGAGGGGCTCCTTGAGAGGCTATAGGGGGTGGTTTGAGTTATGTTGTGCAAATTGCTTGCTTTCAGTGCAACTGTGTGACACTTCTGCCCCTTTGTAATTTTGATTAAAGAGCGAGGAAGTAATTTACACTGAAGTTGTACTGAATTTCATATGAAGTGGTATGTAGTACATTTCTATAGAAACTCTCAGAATAAGAAGACTCTGATGGGCTCATAACCAGTCTGGAAAAGACAAAGAGATCCAGTCGTCTCCCCTGACTTGAAATGTGGGAGGAAATCCTGCCTGGAGTGGTGAATCTCAGGGTATGTCAGAGTGAGAGCTGCTGCCATGACTCCTGAGAGAAGCTGCTGCAAGTTGGGTAGGTGGAGGTTGACCCACGTGGTACAGTCAGTCACTGAGAAGCCAAGTTTTCCCTGACCACTGTTGCTGTGTTGAACATTTTCCATTGGTGGTGGGTAAGTCTGCATGTGAAGTCTAAGAGCTGGTATGGCTATTTTTACTTCCCTTCTGTCAGCCCACACTCAGATAACCTGTATGTGGTCTCTGTGCTATGCAGGCAGCATTGTGGGCTGTGGGAGAGTGGTAGCTGGCTTTGATGCCAGGCAGCTTGAACTTGATGATGGAGGGTGGAGGGTAGATATCAGACACATAGAAGATAACTCTGACCTCCCACTAAACCCCAGACATTGATGCATCTAAGCCCCCATGCTCTTACAGAATAATCTAGGACACGTTCCTTGGCAGAAACCCCACTGAGCATTTCTCCAGCTGCTGGGTTGCCAGCTCGAGTGAGTTTTGCTGTAAGTTTCACTATATTTGGCAATTTTCTTACAGCCTAAGCTCCTGGAAATGGGTCATTAGTAAAAAGTAAAAAAAAAAAAGTAAAAAATTCACCCCCACCCCTTTTAACGTGAAATCCTGGCTTTTATCAGAGGACCTGAGAACAGGCACACTGCCTGCCTTGATCCTCAGAAGCAAGAACCTCAGACTGTGCTTTCCAAATGCTCTAGCTTGGGACCCCTGGCTCATGTTTAGTGGATAATTCAGGTTAGCAATACTGTCATTTGAATACCTCAGAAGGAATTTTTCCTAAGCAGATAACTAAATATAGGTTTAAAAGGCAATATTGGAAAACAGAATAATCCTGCTTCTGAGGTTTTGGATGCTTTTTCGGTGTTTCAGAAGACATTTTCTTAGATTGCCACAAGTAATACTGAATGCAGCTTGACTCCTCTGAATAACATTGAAGGAAAGAGTCAGATTTATTTGGACTAACAAGGAAAAGAGATTCATTAATTAGGAGGCCTAATCACAGCCAGTAAGACAAATGCCCAGGCCTTCCACAGACTAATATACATCTTTTGGCAGTCACCACTCCCCACAGGCTTGCCTGTCTGTTGCTGACTACTGTGTGGCTTCCACCGCAGAAATGATGCGATAACACTAAAACCAATTTGGCACTTCCCCTATGAGAGGACGAGTGTATTCCCCACCCTGGAAATGCAGCCTCCAGCTGTCTTGCCCTATGCCAGAGGTTTCTTAATACGCTGGAATTAGCTGACTAAGAGATGAAGCAAACTAAGGGATCATTTGCTATCTGTTCAGGCCGCCTACGCTTTCCATCAAGTAAACCTTGGTCTGATTCTCAGCCCTTTGGGAACGGTTGCCCACAGCTAACATTTGCTACCCCAAATAACCCTGAGGTGACCTCCTCACTGCAAAGCCGCAGCCAAGAAAAACCCTGTTTAACATAACAGTGCACATCTTAGCACATCAACTTGAACCACCCTGACCTCTGAGCTGCCAGGGTCTGTACAAATTAATTTTAACAATAGACAGTGTTGAAAGGAAGGAATGTTTCAAAGGAATAAAAAAAAACCCTCCCTCATCCATCTCTTCTCATTTAAGAAATAGTCAGGAGGCCTGCTTTAGAAAAATGAAAAGTGCTCCTTTTTGCAAAACAATGGGCTTTATAAAGGGAGGGGGAACTCATTGGTTTCTTGCATCTTAGTGTACCAAAATGAAATTTCCCATAAGTGGGTGCTGCTTCTGGAAATTCAGCCTGCAGTTTCCACTAGGGAATTGCCTTTATTTTCTGGGATGCTTCAAAGACACCATTGGGGTTTGCCTGTCTTTTTCATAGCTGCTGCTAGTATTTCTGTTTAGCAAATAAGTAAGTCTCCCCTTTCTGCCTGCTTTACTGGTTTTTTACCTTGTCTGATGTTTTCCATGGCTTTTGTGCAAACAACCAGACCAGGTAAGAAGAGAGCCTTTCTCTATATAGTAGTTGGAACTTAAATCAGTTAATGATTGAAAGAGCCCATCAGAAAGAAGATATGAGATCTTCAGCCTCTGGGGCAAACAGGCTTGTTATTTCTGCTGAAGAGGAAGCTGGGTTGGGTTAAGTCTTGGGTGTTTCCCCTGGGGGTTGACTTATTCATCTGATCCTCCTTAGCAGGAGCTTTGATTGCAGCAGTCTCGTCCTCTGTAAGTAGGGAGGGTTATTATGGCAGGGGTGGTGAAGTTGGAGACAATGAGAAATGTTAATGATAATTTAAAAACTTGTGTAGAATGGCTTTAACAGTTTGGAAACTGTATGATGAGCACAGATAAGAGATGGAAGCTTTTTCCTGAAGCGTCCAGTGGACTTCAGTAAGTGCACCCATGAAACCACCTGCTTTATTTAGCCAGTGTAATTCATTGCAATCATCATTTCTGCTGTCCTACACAAATGTTTTTCTCTTTGCAATTGAGATGTGCTGCCTTCTGCAGCACAGGGCATGATTCCAAGTAATCCCTGGTTGGTACCGAGGAGATACCCCCCTGAGCAGTGGAGGGATCTGCTGCCAGCGGGAGACTGGTGGGGGGGAGCATGCGAAAGGGCTGCCCTCTCCCCCCAGACACTCTCAAAGCCAGGGACTGCGAGGTGTGAGAAGCTGCAGGGGCTGAGGGGGAGAGAACTGGATGTGTAGTGTAGAGGGAGATAAGATAAATTGATGTTTCTCTGGACTTAGTACAGCTTTCCACACACAGCTTTCAAGATCCTGTGAAGTTGTAGAAGTCCTCTTGCAACTAATACAGTAATGACCTTGAATTCGTTTCCAGCTCAGCTGTACTGCTGGAGGACAAGGCATGTCTTGTGAGCAAAAAACATTAAAGCAGCACGGAGATTTGCCTGCACAGCTCTGGTCTTCAAGAGATTTGAGTATCCTTTTTGAGGCCCCACTTCCAACGAGGAATTGCAGATAAGCTTCTGCAGTAGTTAATGTGTAAAGTTTTTGGATTTATTCTCACTGGTGCCTCTCCTTTTGCATGCAGTGTTGATAAATACACTGTTGTATGCTGTTTCTTGTTTTACACAGATGATTTTTTGCTGCACGAAGAAGGTAATCATATGCATGCTTATATGTCCATGCTGACCAAGATGAGTGTGCTTTCATGACCTCCTAAGTGTTTGGGGGGGCGGGGGGCGGGCGTGGAAATTAGTTTAGCTTAATTTAAAAATAATTAATAATGCATCTCAGACCTTTTTTAGATTATAACCTGAATATCGAATTATCCTGACTAATTTTCTATACAGTCTGCTCACCAAACACGTGATCGCAGACAATTATAAATTTTTGTAGTTTCACATCTGAAATAAGACTAAACCTTTCTTTTTCTCGTCAACTTATGGTTATAAGATACAACAGAACCTGGGAAAAATGAGGAAAAACTTGCTATTTTGTTGTGAATTATCTTTAAATTGTATCTGGACTTGTTACCTGACTCAGTCATTCAGGAAAATATTAGTGACCTCTTCCTTTATAACTTTGACTTCCTACAAGCTTATCTGTTAAAAAGATTACACAAGATGCTTCCATTGCAGATCCTGTAAGAAATGTATATTCAGCAGGAGAAACATCTGACTGAGCAAAGACCAACTTACACAGTGGTTTGGAATCCACGTCTTGAAAAGTGCTGGGGAGACGTATCAGGGAAAATGATAACAGGGGATGGAGCAGTTCAGATGGGTGAAGAATGCTGATTTAAAAATGCAAACCATCTGAACACTGATGAACGGGCAGGTTGCAGTAAGTTCAGGGCAGATCTAACTTGCACAACCTCCATATACTGTAAGGCAACTCCCACGGGACATCACCTGCAGTGATTTAAAATTGGAAGTGGGGGGAGTGTTGAGGTACTGCAGAGAACAATCTTGCAGCAGCAGAGTGTAAGTAGGAAATGGGTCAGTTGGAGTAATAGCTTTCTCCCATGTGGTTTCTGTGAGCCAAGTCAAATGTGTGTGGAGCACTGGGTTATCACAGTCATGATTATTTTATTTTTTTTCAGTGTATTAGAAGTGAATGTGTTTGCAATGAAATTGGGTCATCCAAGTGTAATTTTATGAATTCTTTCTCTGTCTGGCCACTGCCTTGAGCACAAAAGTGAGCTATCTTTGTCTAATGTTCTAGGCTTTGTCAAGATCATTAAAATAGACTGTGTTTGGAAATGTAATGCTGCGGTCTCACATTCTCAGGAGGTCAGCAGAAATGCTAGCCTGAAGTATCCCTGCTAATACAAACCTGCGGTTTGTTCTCACCTCTGCATTGTGGTAGGTGATTTCCCCACGTGTGCTGAAACAACTGGATGTGTGACCACACTGAGGTGGATAAAGGGGCTGACCCAGTTTAAAAAACCCACTCAACCAACCAAACAAAACAAACAAAAAGAAAAACCTCTAACATATATTTCCCCTGCTGTATCAGTTTACTGGATCAGTCAGCCCTGTACACAGGGATGTTGTCAGCAGCAGAGGCAGGAATGAGACTGAGCAGATAATGTGTTCTAGCAGTGTTATTGTGGGGTTCATTTTGATGTGGAAACACAGCCTTAGTTACAGCTTTGGTCTAAACTTTACGCTCAGCTTTGATGTACTTCAGCAGCTTGCAGAAAGGTGACAGCGTGTGGTGCCTGCGGGTTTGGTCCCTCCTGATGGTCAGGTGTGAGCACACAGGGTGTTATCAGAGGCATTGTAAGCAGAGTGTGCTGCTTGGATGTGATGTGATGAAGTGGTGGCTCCTGAGACACAGGCTGGTAATGAAATCCAAGCCTGCCCCTACTCCCGTTCCCCTTTCCTGATCACAGCTGACTGGTACAAGTGGCTCTTAAGTCCCACCATTAAGTGGTCATTGAAATGAATAGGGTTAGAAAGAAAACTCCAGAAGAAGGGGCTTATTTTTCAATTCAGATCAGTTAAGTGATCTGTCACTAATTAGTACACTGAGTTAGACTGCAGTGTAGTAGCTGAGTCTAATGATGGCTATGGTGAAGGGAGGTGAATGGTAAGGTTTATGATAGGGGAGGGCTGGACTTTCTTTAGTCAGCTTTGTAACCAATGCCCACACCACTTGATTAAGCAAGTGGGTTTGTGTAAGGGCTTAGTGTGCTTGATGGGCCCACAATGTTTTAGTGTATTTGCCTTGGAACACAGCCCCCTCAGTCAGACTTTATTTCATTTGGATCATGCATCCCTCCACTAATGCACAAGCTGTCCAAAACTCTCAGGTATTAGTAGAGCACAGATTTCCATGTCTAGTTCTGACATTTTCTATCCACCCCCTTTACGTAAAACTCCATGTTATCCTAAAGGAGTGTGTTTAGATAGTTGTGCCATCCATCCTCCTTTTTGGAAAATACAAACTCCTCAGACTCTGATGTGCAGAACTCCTTCATTCTGCCTGAGGGTGCATGAAGCATCCATAGCAGAGGTACAGCAGTCGTTCCTGCTTGGATTTGGTACTGGGCAACAAATGATGTAGCCACTTGTGCTGTGCCGGTTCATACCAGCTGAGGAAAAGGTTCCCCCCTAGGGGAACACTCTCCCCTATGCCCCCTGATGATACCCACACCTTGAGCACCATCCTTTCCAGGCTGTGGGCAGAGGAGGGCTGCTAGCTTAAAGTTTGTCCCTGCCTGGTCCCTCTGGGGACAGGCTTGCTCACAGTTCAACTGCGTAAGGACTTTCAATGGTGAAAGAGAAGACAGCTAATATTGTTCCCACTATGCATGCAGCCAGGCATGGGTTTTGCTTTTGCTCTCTTAATGCTATGCTCAGTATAGCAGAAGCAGGCAGGCACATGATCTCCCTGAAGGCAGGATCCAGTGTTACTGTAGAAACTGGCCACCAGCTTCTTTTGTAGCTAGCAGCTGTCACGGTGTGGTTACTGCCAAAGCGTGTCACTCCTACAGTGTCTGCAGGCTCTGGAGTTTGTTTCTGCTACTGAATTTTCTGTGCTACAGCTTGGAGAGTAATTCCGCACCTTCTATCAATGTGTGTTAAGGTATTTCTGAATTGTATCTCTTTTTAGAACAATTTTTAATAGTATTTGATGTTCTCTACAGGTTTCATTTTCCTTCACCAATACTTCAAGGCACAGAGGAGCTGGTAAAGGCATTGCCATGAAACCTAACTTGAAGCAATGGAAACAACTCATGCTGTTTGGTATCTTTGCATGGGGTCTGCTTTTCCTGGTGATATTCATCTGTTTTACAGATAGCAACACTGCTGAACCAGTTCCAAGTTCCTTTTCTTATATTGAAACTAAGAGACTTCTGCCCCTCCAGGGCAAACAGAGAGTCATCATGGGAGCCATTCATGATCCATCCTTCTCTGAAACCATTGATGGGAATGAAGTACTTCTTAATGAAGATCTCTTAGGTACATTTAAATCAGGGACTGGAAATTCTAAGAAATGGACTGTATTAGAAGATGCCTTTAGAAATGAAGATGAGTTTTTTCCATCCCAGTTAGGAAGAAAATCAAAAAGTGATTTCTATCAAGTGAATGATGATTATTTATTTGCTGCTGGTCAGCCTCAGTCACACAGCCACCTTCAAGAGATAGAAAAATTCATCTCGGCCGATGTGAATAATGCAAAAGTAAGTATTTTACAGAACAATTGGAGCCATCAGAGAAGAATGAGGAGAAGGAGCACAAAGCATAGGAGAAGCCAGATGCTTGATGAATCTGATGACTGGGATGGGCTGTATTCCACAATGTCAAAATCCTTTCTTTACAAGCTTTGGAAAGGGGATGTCTCTTCCAAGATGCTAAACCCTCGACTGCAGAAGGCGATGAAAGATTATTTGAGTACCAATAAGCATGGGGTGCGGTTCAAGGGGAAACGAAACTCCAAGTTGACAGGAGACCAGCTATTCTGTGAGCTAAAAGAAAGAGTAAATGTGAAAACAATAGATGGCAAGGAGGCTCCCTTCTCCACTCTTGGATGGGAAAAGCACGTTCCCCAAATTCCGCTGGGCAAATTATATACACATGGCTTTGGGAGCTGTGCAGTAGTTATGTCTGCTGGTGCAATACTGAACTCCTCTCTAGGGGATGAGATAGGTGGGTGAAATTCATCTTTTCATGTGTATGTATATATACATATACATATATATATATATGTGTGTGTGTGTGTGTGTTCATGTTTATTTTTCAAAAGGTTCATTCTTCTCAAGCATAGGCCTGTAAAGTCTTGTTCTCTCTCACCAGAGTTGCATGAATGTCAGCTTATGGACTTCAGTGAAGCTGTTGCTTTTCAGGACAGTATAACTGAAAGCAAAATGAGGCCTGAAGTTATAATTTAATTTAAAAAACAGTGATGCCTTCTTGT
Source organism: Scytalopus superciliaris (assembly GCA_013400415.1). Classification (NCBI taxonomy): domain Eukaryota; kingdom Metazoa; phylum Chordata; class Aves; order Passeriformes; family Rhinocryptidae; genus Scytalopus; species Scytalopus superciliaris. The sequence continues at coordinate 465,065 of VXBX01007017.1, read as the reverse complement.
CATATTGCAGCTTGTAGTATGAAGGAGGGACTGGTTTCATCAGATCTGCCATATTCAACATTTTTCTGCAACATGCATTTATTTCTTCGGTGGATTAAAGCCATGTTAGGGTTTTATTCTGCAAAGTTGTGTTGTACTGTGGCTCACAGAAGAAATGCTGTTATATTGCTGTGCTAGACTGAACTTTGTCTCCATGACAAAAAGTAGTAGGGTGTCCTCTTCATCTCTTACATGTTGAGAGCTCATAGGCATAAAGAATTCACACCATTGTGTAGCTTCATGCACTTGAGATCAAGTCCCCTGACCTCTTTTCTAAGACTGAATTTAAATGAGTTCAAGTACTGCCACCCATTGTTTTTCCATTGCACTAAGAGAATAAGCTTACAGGTGTGCTGGGATGTCTGTCACTCAGAAATCTCCACCTCAAGTTTTTGTGTTAGCTATTCAGAGAAGAATTGTGGGGCCATAAAACTAATTCAGGTCAGTTTTATTTTTTCTTTTAAAAAAATGAATGCTACTACGTTACTGTGTTAACATCTCAGTAGTTCTTCATTTTACTGGTACATGTACAGTATGCTAGGAGTGTTGAAAGGATGAAATGTGTGTCTCAAACTTGTTTCTGGAACAAGAAGTGTTATCTCCTTCAGCTCATTATAAAAACTTCTTGGTATTCATTCATTAATCCTCCCATGTTCCAGGACTTCACATGCCAATACTTGCTTCATTACACTGGATCATCTCCTTGACACAGATAGGTTTCACATAGGTTTCCTTTAAATCTCTGGGATACGTTAGAGCTGCTAGTGTTATCAAACTATTCTAATAGGCTTGTGGCATAGCAGAAGTGCCCAGCCAGCCTGCAGCTAAAATCACACCAAGGTAAACCCCAATTTCACAGGAAGCCTCACTGATACAGAAGTCTTTGGAGTGAAAAAGCTTAACAGTTCCTCCCTTCTCCAATGTGTTATCCTTTACTGAAACAGAATCTTCTGTCTGTTCCCTGGTACACCCAGTTTACACCAGTATGGATTAGTGCTGCACTGGAGAATCTGTAGCATGTTGTGATGTATTTACATAATTACGTACTACAGCATGCTTCATATTGTATTTGCACATTCAGATTCTGCCCAGGTATGGACTTTGGTGCCTGGTACCTGGGGTCTGTTCACTCCTGTGCAAACCCATTTTCTTAGGGAGATTCTAAGGGCACAGAGCTTATGCCATTTTCTGCAGAAGAGCTTTTGCTTTAATTGGAAAGTTGTCATCCAATGCCACCTAAAGGGAGAAGATGGGGTTTGATAAGATCTACACAGAACCTTCAGATCTCCTCATACCTGTTGTGCAGGGAAGTGTTGGGGCAGCAAGAGTCACAGAAGGTTTTTTCTAAGTGTGTCTCATCCCATGGTCAGGTACCCGTCACTGAGTAGAGGGTTTTGTCCAGACTGTGGAGGGGCCAAGTGATTGCTTACAGCCATCCCAGCAGGACATGCTGCAAACCTGTGGGTCTTAGAGTTTGGTGTCGCTCCTGGGAAGGGCCAGCACACTGGGCACATCATAGAATCACAGAATGGTTTGGGTTGAAAGAAGCCTTAAGGATCCTTTAGTTCCAATGCCCTTGCCATGGGCAGGGACACTTCCCACTAGATCAGGTTGCTCAGGGCCCCATCCAACTTGGCCTTGAACACTTCCAGGGATGGGACATCCATAATTTCTCTGAGCAACCTGTTCAGTGCCTCACCACACTCACAGTAGAGTCTTTTCCTAATGTCTAATCTAAGCCTACCCTCTTTGAAGCCATTGCCCCTTTTATATCACTACGTGCCCTTGTAAAAAGTCCCTCTCCAGCTTTCCTGTAGGTCCCCTTTATGTACTGTAAACTGCTATAAGGTCTGCCTGGAGCCTTCTCTTCTCCAGGCTGAACAGCCTTAACTCAGCCTGTCTCCATAAAAAGAGGTACTCCAGCCCTCTCTGATCATCTTAGTGACCCTTCTGTGGACTTGCTGCAGTAGGTCCATGTCATGCTAGCATTTTCCACTTAAAATGGAAAATGGAAGTTCCAGCATCTGTTTGTATTATTACTCCTATAGGAAAGAAGTTATGCCTACCCTGCAGGGGTCCAGATAGTGTGTGTTACAGCTGAGCTCTGGACTGTGCCTCTCCACTACCCCTCTAATCCTTGAAAAAGTGATAAAGAGTCTGATCAGGAAGAGAAAGATCAGAATGTATGAGATGCTCTTTATCGCTGTGCATGCACAACTGTAGGGAGAAGACTGTCCTCTCCCAGACCTGGGATCAGGGCTACCAGCTCTTGGTTGAAAATGCAAGTGAACCTGATAGTTTGGAGGCACCAGAGGCAGACAGTGGTGCTGCTCTATGGACTTAGCCTGCCCCTCCTGCTAAGCACCTTCGTGTCCACGGAGGCACAGCAAAGTCAGCACCGTATACACGACTTCTTGGTTTTGGACTCTACATCCTTGGTTGATGACATTGCTGCAGGCAAAAGGTTTTACTTTCAGAACTTAAAAGGGTTTTCAAAAAAAGATGTAGAGGAGCTTTTTTTATGCAGCAGGTAATGATAAGACATGGGGGAGTGGTTTTAAGCTAAAAGAGGGGGAATTTAGGTTAGATGTTAGGAAGAAATTCTTTACTGTGAGAGTGATGAGGCACTGGAGCAGATTTCCAGAGAAGTTGTGGATGCCCCATGCCTGGAAAAGTTCAAGGCCAGGTTGAGCAACCTGGTCTAGTGCATGGTGTCCCTGCCCATGGCAGGGGATTTGGAACGGGATGATCTTTGAGGTTGCTCCCAACCCAACCCATTCTATGATTTATCCTCTAGAGGGGAAAAAAGGCATAAGAAAGCAGCAGCAAAGGACTTTTCCCTTCATAGGCCTTTAGCTCCCTCTTCTGTGTTCCTATTGGAAACACAAGCAAAAGTGTTAATATATTTTCTGCTTTTTGCCCTCCTCTCCCCCACTCTTCTATTTTTAAATGAAAGTAGGTATGTGAATACTGTGCAAGTATAGCAAACACTCCCATCATGATCATGCTATTTAATGAGCAAACCAATTATTTTGGCATCATCAGGAAGTAACAGGGATCTATGATCAGACCCCAAACTTTTTAGATCTTTAAAATGTTTATCTCCAAATACTTACTAAGACTACAATAATTTAAGTTAGAACCAGCTATTATCAGTGTTAAGCTGTGTCCTGGTCATACTTTTTTGGTGAAGGAAAAATTTTTGGTGTGGATTTCAAAAACCAGCATGAGCTGGAAATGCATCACACTGTCTCTCAATTAAGCTGCAAACCATACAATTCCCATTTCCTAAACCAGTTCCCAGTCAACAGATTGTCTAAAAGTTGTCAATCACAGGTGCAAATTTATGTTCTTAAATTCGTAAGCAAGTTTGAAGTACGGCAAACTTTTGTTTTGCTTTTCCTTCTCCAAAAATGCACAGTACCTGTAGCTTCTATTGACTTCATTTCCTCTAGCTCCTACACAATCAAGATGCTTATGCTAGGCAGCTGAAGGCTGGATGTTGAGGCTAAGGTTGTCCCTGCATGGAGGCATAGAAAAAACTTCCACTCCTTCTTAGCTTCTGAGGAGTTGGGCTTGGTGGACATCTGGCAACAAATCTCTCTTTTCAGACACAACTTGTTACTGCAAACATGTATGTCTGAGATGAGACTGCTGGCTTCATGCCACATGTTTCCTTGTGTGGAGTACAAGAAGTGTGGAGCAAAGATGGGAAAAGATGAAAGATGTCAGTTTGATAGGATCAGGCTAGGAGTCCATTGAGGCATGTTGGTTATCCTTGGAGACTTCTGTCTCTTCCATTTTTAAGCTACAGACAACCACATTTTAAGTGACAAGAGATAAACAGCTGTACCAACTACCTACAAGTTAAGGAATTTCATGCCCATTTTGGCCTGAATCATATTCCCTGCTTCCATCAGTAGAAGGGGTAAAAACAGACCAATTAGGGATCTGTCAACAGGAACAGTGTGTTTCCGGACAATGGATATGTCTTGCTCTCCTTCATACCTTTTGGGCTTTGAGATCCCCTTGAAAAAAGCACTGGGAGGGTGATTCTCCCTTACCCAAGGGAGGCTTGCACATGGTGGCTGCCCTTGACCCATACTTGACTTATAGCTGCTTTCTATTCTGCATGACCCCGAGGTCAACAACTCGTGGAAAAACTTTGACAGTTCAGCTCTGTCAAATCTTTGCTACCAAAGGACCTTCAGGTTTTTGTGTGTGAGCAGATTATGTGGGCTCATTTCCCTGCGGAGGCTCTTTAAGACTTGTACTGAGCTTGAGAAAAAGTACATGGTATGATTAATAGGCTTGGGGTAGTCTGAGATTTTCAGGTATTACAAAACACTGTGAGACACAAGCTTATAGTTAAGCATTGTAATTCATTCAATTGAGCAATTAGATATCTTTGCAGTTTATATGCTTTTGCATGCTTTGTAAATTTCGTGCTAGAAGTAGTGAGCAATTGTGTATACTGGGTGTACCAATAATCTTCCCACACTAAGTTTATCCAATTAAGGGAAGTATTTAAGTATTGCAGGCTAAATTAATAGATGGTTCTGAACTTTATTTCCAGTGGATTTTATGTTAATAACATGGCAGATGCAAGAGGATTTTTGTTTGTATATAGTAGAATGTTTATCATCCTTAAAATACCAAGGTTAGGAGAAATGTGTAAGTTTTGCATTTGTTTAGATCATTGTTTTATTTTACTGTTCTATATACTAAGAAAAACAAGTTTTCCCCTCATTTATGCTTCTAGATTCTCATGATGCTGTTTTAAGATTTAATTCTGCTCCAACACGTGGCTATGAAAAAGATGTTGGAAATAAAACGACCATGCGAATCATCAACTCTCAGGTAAGATCTTCCTTTTGTAAATTCAAGTCAGTGTCATTTCCATACTATATGACATTAAATTAGTAATCTCTGAAAATGTCTTGGGTAATGTGGGAAGCAGCTGGTGATTCAACAGTAGATGATGTAGAGAAGGTGAAAGTTTTCCCTTACAGGGATGTTCACCCTGCTGTCAGTGTAGAGTGATTGCGGTAGTTACTTGATAGCCTCATTTCAAAGAAGTGGTTGTAAAGTTTCTCATGTGTCCTGCGTCTGTAAAGGCTCTGCAGGATGCCAGAGCTGTCAATACAGAAGACTTTGACCTCACTGCCTGCAGGATCTTCACAAAATCCAGGCTGTGGTGATCCCAAAGCTCTTTTCTCATATTTTCCAGTTCCCCAATTATTTTCTTGCTGGAAGGCAAAAGATACGGGAACTGAGTTGTCTTAATATGTAACTTTAGACAAGTCATCATTCTTTAAAAATTTGGAATGAACGAGTGAAAAACTTTAATGTAGACTGGGTATTACACATAAGGTGAGTTTGTTCACCTGAATGGAAACAGAAAATGGGATTTTCTGCATATAGGCATCAACAAATAACTGTGCACCAAGCTACAGTGACACCTTATGGTTCAGAGTGGTTTTTCAATTTTGAAAAAGCTATTGCCTGAATTCCAGTCTTGAGCAAACCAAACCTCTTTCCTTTTCATGAAATGCAGACAGAAAGCAACAACAGAATTACTGTGACATTTTATGACATGTTGAAACGGTGAGTTTACTTAGTCAACACCAGTAGTATGGTTGGCCATGTAGCATGCTATGCACATACTGATTCTTGCTGAAGGACAGCAAAATTTTCATTTACTGTAATTCTTATGAGTTAATTTTTTTCTTTTTTGAGTGACTGCCCGTGCTAAGTCTGTCATTGGTGGATTTGTTCTTTGTGTGTGTAAACTCATGTTCTTTGCCACCATAGAGAGGACTGTCATTCCCTTCACACTCATTTTGTAGGTCTTTGTGAGGCTGCAGAACAGACTTGGTCTTTGAAGTGGTGGGTTAAATATGCCCCCTTTCTTTTGTTTGGGGAAAGAAAGAAGAAGTATCTTATCCTGGCTTCAGTGCTGGAATTGGTGTATCAGGGAACATGGATTTTCATTTACTTTTTTTTTTTTTTTGGGGGGGGGTGGATTTTTTCCTTTGATAGTTCTCTGTTTTACTGTCAGCCAAAACGTCTTAGTGCTGACCATGTCTGAACTCTTGTGCTAGGCAAGGAGAAGAGTTTAGCTAAATTAGCTGCTCTCCATTGCTCACAGCAGGGGTACTCCTGGCTCCCAGAACTGCTGAGTGTGCTCCCCCTGGGATGGTAATGGAGGGTCCCATGGTCTTCTCTTCTGCGCTATATAAGGCTTGCTCCCCATAAGAAACAGAAAGCAGAGGGCATGGCTGAAGTTCTGTCCAGGTCAGCTCACACGGCTTCCTCAGAAGTGTTTGTATTCCCACCCCCTTTCTGCACCTTCAGAGAGGTCAGAGGCCACCTGTGATGCTCTGGCCACCTGCTGGGAAACTAGCACTGCGCTCTCCAAGAGAGAAATTTCCGCAGGCCATGTGATGAAAGTTGCTTTCCCCAACCGATACTGAAGCTGGGTTGCTCATACAGGTTTACTGATCCTCCTTCCCTTCTCATTGTTGGAAATTCCTGCATTTGCTTGATTAATAGGCTGCTGTGGCCCCCTTCCCTTGTACTCTCTGCTGTGAAAGCCCAAGGGATGTGAAGGAAGCCTGTGCAGCCACAACAGATATTGTTATTGCAGAAAAACCTCATCTCATACATATGAATGCAGACTCACTGAGAGTGAAATTTGTGTGGACAACACCTTCAAAGGACTCTTACTTACTGAAAGGCAAGTAAGAGCTCCTTTGTGTGGTAACTGTGGAACTAAGCTTTTAAAATCTTGACCTTTTGGTCTGTTTGCTCTCTACTCTCAAAAAAGGATTTTACATTCTGAGGTGAAAACTGCTCTGAGAAATGGAGTTGGGGATGCTGATAGCAGCATGACTAATTCTGTTCTTGTTGTAGAAGGCTGATGGAAATCATTAAGCTCAAAGTTTATGGTAGGAAGAATATTGCTATGGCAACAATATTATTTTTCTGAAGAAAAATATGCATAATCAAATATGGCTCATTGGATCCTAAAGGGAAATGAAAATTAATATGAATTTATTTGTCTGGAATGTTGATTAGTTTAGCAGTTGAAACCAAATTCATGCTGTTTCAACCAAGGCTGAAATAATTCACCTTGAACCTGCCTGACATTGGATGTACCAGGAATCAAAGAGGTCTGGTTAGACACAGAGGGTTCTGGAAGGGGTGAGCCAGCAGGAGTGAAGAGTCAGGTTCCAGTGGGATGGGAGGATCAGGCAGGGTACCAGGAGATGCAGGAAGGAGTTATATGAGAGCAGTAGATTAGAGCAAAATTACAGTTATTTCAAATATAGCCCTACTACATGCCTGCTGTTGAAATTGTTTTTCTAGGTATACCAAACTTGTACAGTTGTGGTCTAATATGCCTTTTTGGAGTTACTTGAAATGAGACTGACTTGCTGTTGAAATGAGAAAGCAACCACAAAGTTGGTTGGGGGTGGGTGGCAGGGAAAGACATTACCCTTGGGTGCTGTAGGCCTTCAAAGAAAGCTGCTCTGTGTCTAAGAGGATCCTGAAGGTGGTCTTGAAATACCATAGCTTTCATTTTCAAGTTCCAGAATACATGGTAATGTTGATCTGCAATTATGTGTCATCTCAAGTGGTCCCATCACATCCCTCACAGATGGAGGGTAATTCAGCATATACTGCTACTTCAAACTGTCGTTAGTGCTCTTTATGGCTAAGCTCTTTCTTTGCTTTTTTTTTTTTTAACAAAACAAGATGCTTAAAATCAACCAGAACTAAAGTAGAACAAATAGCAGCATGGGTAGGACTGTTTATTTTAGAGAAGGATTTTGACATTTTTCTGGATCCCACATGCTTTTAATGCTGTGCAATTCTTTGCAGATTCTTACCAATCCAAACCATCACTTTGTCGACAGTTCCTTGTATAAAGATGTTATCTTAGTTGCCTGGGATCCTGCTCCCTACTCTGCAAATCTGAATGTGGTAAGATGTGCGCTTAGACCTTTCTTTCTAATCAGTTGAAAGCACTGGAGAAAATTAATGTATTTACTACTGTAGTCTCTGGGTTCTCACTTTTCACGATGAACCCCGGGGCCTGTCTTTAACTGCATGGAGAATGCTATTTCTGCATGAATTGGTCAAAACTGGTTTATTGGTCAAGAACTTTTGAGTAGTACTTGTACTAGAATGGACTGTTCTGAGATGGTAGAATAGATGCATGACAGGGTTTGTTTGATAAAACATTGCTGTTTTCGTATAACAGTGAGTTTTCTGTGCGCTTGCCAAGGAGGGAACGTTGCTAGATTTCAGAAGGAGGTTTTATCAGGAGAGGTGAAAAATTGCATCCATTTTTCCCCACCTTCCGTTCTACCTTCCCAAGCAAAATGCATCCTAGTGAAAATCTCTTCCCCATTTCTCAGGCCTCCTCCCCACCAGTCTTCCCTTTATGTCCACTGTCCCACAGCCATCTGTGCCCTGCTATCCACCCCCTCACTAAGAGCAGCAGATGTCCATCTGTTTGTCACTGGGGGAGTCTCTGCTTTGGCTGTTGCTGCAGCTCCAGTAGACAAGTTGATCTGATGGCTTTTGGCACAGGGAGCTTGGAGCTGAGCAGGCTGCAAAGCAGAAAGTAAGCCTTCATCTGCTGAACTCCCTTAGCAACAGATGCCAGAGGCTGCCTGCCTCCTACGCAGGCTGCCATCAGCCTGCGTCATGTGCTGCTGCTGCCTCCATCGGGGACAGGGACACTTTCAGGGAAAGATTCACCCCCAGGCCCAGATCTCATGTCAAGGCTCTTTGAACCCCTTCTTTAAAGTGGATCTGTGAGGAGATGGAGGTGGCGTATCCCACAGCAGTCAATTTTTTAGCCTGGAGAAGAGGAGGCTTAGAGGTGACCTAATCACACTCTATAACTACCTGAAGGGAAGTTATAACCAGGTGGGGGTTGGTCTCTTCTCCCAGGCAGTCAGCAATAGGACAAGAGGGCATGGGCTTAAGCTCTGCCAGGGGAAATTTAAGTTAGATATTAGAAGAAAATTCTTCACAGAGAGAGTAATCAGGCATTGGAATGGCCTGCCCAGAGAGGTGGTGGATTCACCATCCCTCGAGGTTTTTAAACAGAGATTGGACGTGGCACTTAGTGCCATGATCTAGTAAAGGACTGAATTTGGACCAAGGGTTGGACTTGATGATCTCCAAGGTCTTTTCCAACCCGATTGATTCTATGATTCTATGATTACTTGTTGGCAGTCTCTGTATGAAGAATGGGAACAGAATAGCCCAGAGTGAGGAATGCCTTTCAAGCAGAAGTATCCACCAGTGGAGGTTGCTTTGCTACCTTTCCTTCTGTTCTGCAGAATCCAAATGAAGCCATTTTATGTAATTGTATATGCAGTGTTCAAAACACATTTGATACTATTAGATTAAAACATCTTACTTTTTTCCTCCCAGTGGTATAAGAAGCCAGACTACAATCTGTTCACTCCCTACGTACAGCATCGCAGGAAGAATCCAACCCAGCCATTTTACATCCTCCATCCAAAGTTTATATGGCAGCTCTGGGACATCATTCAGGAGAACACTAAAGAGAAGATACAGCCCAACCCTCCTTCTTCAGGGTTTATTGGTAGGTGTATCAAAGATGGTCCCAGTAAACATGTTAGATTTTTAAAAAGTTTAGAATGTGTACATTACAATGAGGATTGAGTCCATACACACGTATTGTTTGTTCTTATTGATCTCTACAGAAACAATGACTAGCAGAAACACACAGTATGAGAACTAGAAAATAGTTGAGTGAATTGATGTTCTACTTTCTTGCCCTTCACAGCCATAGTATGCCTATTATATCTATAAAACATACATATATCTGTAAGAAATTTGTATTATTCCATATTAATTTATGTGTTGAGGACCTACTCAATTCTTAAGTTCTTTATTGGGATCATAGAGCAGAGATGCATCAGACAGCAAGTGAAAGCGAATGGCAGATCACAGAGGATTAAGTCAATGGCAGGCCAGGCTGGATTCCCTACACAGGCCAAGTACTGGGATTTCTCTTGCCCTCGTGGCATGGCTTCCAGTGCTGAGTCTGAGCACTTTTCTTCACTTGAAGTAATAGAGTTTCACTGTATTTTTTGGTCCTTCCTTAATATTTCTTGGGCGATAATTTGGCACTATGCCCACAATTCATACAGCAGAAGAACTTACTTGATACACAGCAGGTCCTGATCATGAATGTCTAAAGGATTCTAGTAGAGTAACAAGGCTGAGGCAGAGTCATGCTTATTCATGCTTCGAGAGATATGGAGGGCAGTAGAGCTTCAAATACCATGTTTCACTTTAAAAACTCCATCCTTTCCTCACTGACATTGTGGTATTGGTCTACATATTTGCTGCAGTCAGAAAAGATTCTTTTTATTCTTTCAGTTGGAATCTGAAAGCAAAAACACCTGAGATTGCATCTGCTAAGGGAAAACCAGTTTTGACCATTTATCTTGGGTCCTGTATGCAGTAGTGGTATCCTAGGATATTATGGAGCATACCAAAGGCCTTAGAGGATGCTGAAGCTCTCAGAGGAATGACATAACAGTGTCTGGGAGATGTCTATCTATGACCTGAGTGGGTTGTGCATATCTGGAACGTGAGTGGAAAGAAAAGGAGGCCTTGTGTGTTTTAGGAGGGTGGACTTGGCAGCTGACTACTTCTTGAAGTGAGATTTTTTTTTTTGGAACCTGCTTGTAAAAATTCATAGGGAGAAGGCTGCTCATATAGAATGATCTCACCAGCTGCATCCACATTTTGCAAAAGTGTTTCTTGGAGCAATAAATTTGTTGATAAAAATAGGTTAACAGCTGCTGATTGTAAGAACAGTGAAGAGGATCATTGTGCTGTCAACTCTACTTCCACCATACATTAAAAAACACTTCAAAACCTTCTTTGAAGCAACGGAGTTAATTTCACTGTAAGAATAGAACAGTAATCTTCAATCCCAAATCTAAATGTTACTGACAAGAAAATATACTTCAAGCAGACAAAGCTGTGAAAATATCAACTATCAAACAAACAATAGCACTAACAACAAAAGCTGTACAGATAAATATGCTCCTGTGTGTACAGATGCAAATTTGCCTCCTTCTCCTCTAGTGGGAGTTTTACTTATATTGTTCATTTCCAAGGAGCAGTGCTTTTTGGTAATGCTGTTACTAACTTTAAAAAAACAAGGCAGTAAGACAAGCACAAGCTTACTGGGAAACATATCCCCCTAATTTGATAACTAGCTACTGTTGTGATAGATGCATTTTAAATATTTTATTAGGGAGAGGCTTCCCATTTTGGTAACCTTATTGAATTGATGTCTGTGCAATGCACATGTAACATCATCTAAACTCAGAGGTGGCGCAGAAACAGCAACTGCGTATTGTCAAGGGTGGACATAAAGGGCAAGATAAAGCATAGAAAATATAATGCAGCTTGGCACAAATCTGAAAAGTCATGTTGGTCTTCAGGTCAGGTATCTCTCAATCAGTCATGCAGCAAATAATCCAGTTGGAACTGACACTGGCAGACATAACTGAGTGCACTGAATGTTGAGCTTCTACCTGATTCTTATAAAATCTAGAAAATTATTTCCTGTAGAATTAATGGAAAGATCGGGTAAGTGATGGCCATCCTATAATACAAGTATTTTAACTTCAAGAAGGGAAAATAATTTATTAAATGACCACACTAATAAATACCATTGGGCTTAAAACAGTGGTATGAAGGAAAATAGGCTGTTGTTTAATAGAGAGTATGAATTTTCACAGAGATACGCATTCCTGCATCTAAGCAATCTATAGCATGGAAAAGGTTAAAAAAAATGGTTCTGATTCAAATGAGGCACTTCTGTTTCAAGCTTTTTAGCCTCCAGTATGCCCAGTTTACAGCATTCGAGAAATGTATAAATTAAAACATGGAAACATCAGACTGCTTCCTTTCAGGAATGTCAGGAATGTTTTAGAGTGGTCTTACACTGTTTCTTCAGTAATTACATTATTCACCTGACAATTGTATCTATTTCTGCTACCTAGGACTATTTGTAAGAAACTACATCTTCCCAAAGGGAGGATGCTTGGTGGAATGTGTCCTCTCAGTGTTCTTCTGTATCAATGAGTCAGCATCCTTCAGTGATGGATGTCAGGGGAATCTTTTTAATGTTATTAATAACTATATTACAGTACTTAAGTCATAATATTACTAAGTCTCTTGGAAAAGGGGCCAGTGGGTTATCTGTGGGGAAGAGGTAGTCTCTCACATGCTTTCACTTTAGAAGAAAGAGAAGAGGTAGGACTTTTTTCTGTTTTCTTCATCTCGTGGGAGCTAGAGATTGCATTTCCTGTGGGGTATGGGATGCTCTGTATTGGCATGAGTTTTGCCTGGAAACTCTGACTGCCCAACACCCTGCTACATCAGCTCTGCACTAGCATGTTGCTGAGGAGAGGCAATAGCGTTGTGGTAGCTGGTGGCTGAGGTGAGGGAAGTGCAGTGCATATCCTGGGTGTCGAGTGGAGAGGAGGAGATGGGGAGAGAGGTATGGCACAGAGCAGGACTGGTTGTGGCGTGGGTATTTTTTTTGTGGGGGTAAAGGTCCAACAGGGTAACCCAAACATTTTAATTTTAATCTGGGAGTCTTTTTTGGATTGTTTTCTGAAACACCAGTGTGGACTTTCACTGGCTTGTAACTTTGCCTTATGTGGCATGTTGTAGCTTAGCAAATGTCCCTCCTCATTATAAATAGCTTACTCTTTGTCTTCCTTATCTAATCCTTATAAGAGCTTTGAGAACCCATTCTTGCACATTTTTGCATCATTTTTGCAGCTGCTGCCTTCATGCTTTTAAACAAATCTCTGCACAGTATTCCTGTCATCTTACATTAGCCTTAGGCCATTACCATGGTGGCTTCTCACAGTTAAAGTTGTTGGTTCATGTTTGGCTGAAAAATGGGTTTGCTAAATGAGTATTAATATGTTTACATCTCGTCTTGGACTTGCATCTAAGCCATTTTTCTCAGAAGAGGTATAAGCATCCAACCACCAGATCTCAGATTTGGAAACATCACTGTTATTAGAGAAGGATTTGCCCTGCCTTTTGGCAGCAGAAATAAGTTATGTCTTCACTTCCTATTAATACATTTTTCACTGTGAAATATGAATTCAGTCTTCCTTTCCTCTTCCTGTATATAGCAAAGCTCAGTTTTCAATTGAGGATGATGATAAATTGATGCTCTGTTGTTAGTTTTGCTGTAAGAAAAGTCTGTTCCTGTATCCTCTTTGGTAGCCAATGTAAACAACCTATTCTGACCTTAAATTTTTGTCATCTGAAGACCAAGACTATAACTACTTCTTTGAGTTTCTCAAGAGCAGCATTCTGTGTTCAGTGGATGGGATTAGAATTCAGAAAATTTGGGGACTTTTTAATAATGTCCAGGTTATAAAAAGGCTTTTCTATGAAGATTTTGCTTCTGTCCACTGTTTGGTAACTGGATTGTCTACGAATTCCTGCTTATCATAGTCCATCGATACATGTTGCTCATTTGCCTCTTCAGAGGTGCTTTACTTAAAATTCACCCTCATAATCTCTTTCGTCTGTGTAAAAGTTACTTGAAAGCTGTGACTGCAGAAGTGTTTTTTTGATTTTTTGGGGTTTTTTGTTTGTTTGGGTTTTTGTGGGGTTTTTTTGTTTGGTTGGTTTGGTTTGGGTTTTTTTGGTGTTTTTTGTTTGTTTTGGTTTGGGTTTTTTTGTTTTTTGGGGTGGATTTTTTTTGCTTTTTTCTTTTTACTCCCAAATCAGAACATGGACTGTGTAAATTTTTACATTTTAGGTTGTCTGTGTAGGTGGTAGTCTTTATTATGTATTACAGCTTTTAGCGTAATGTAGAAGCCACTGACACACAAAATAACTAAGCCCAGATTACTTTATTGTTGGGGGAAAGGAAGTGGTGTTTGAGACTTTACAGTTGACATTACAGTTTTAACAGTTACATGTCATTAATAGTCGATAACATTATTTTAATCCTCATTTGCATGCATCAAGACAATAGTACAAGCAAGGCTATCATTACAGTGCAACATTAGCAGGTCGTTGTATGACTAAGAATTTAAATTTAAAATGGCTTCAGAGAGCATGTTGAATACAAGTATGCAGCTGATCTCCAGCTTTACTGAGAAAAAATACACACTTGCATGAACTGAAAGAAACAATTAGACATATTAAGAGGTGCCTTTATTACTGTTACTTACTCAGCTGTTTTGGCAGCAGTTGGTAAAGGAACATAATAGTGCTTTCTCATTCCAGCTCAGTGTTGTTCAAGTACTAGCTCACAATAAATAATACATTCAATACTTAAGCTTTAAATTATTCTTACTCTAATAAAAAGCACACTGAAATTTGAGTATTTCCCGCTTCCCAAAATACAGACACAAAAGAGCAAATTCTCCTCTTAAATCACATAAAAAATATTTACTATTCTAATGTATCACCCAAAATTGAATAATACATTTAAAATTATATTATACCATTGGTCAACATTTTTCAGTCTTTGCTCATATTACTGAATATATTATTGTGATTAATGTACGGCTTTTTGCATTCACCATTAAGTGATAAATATGTAATTTTCTAGGTTTACTATGTAATGTAAATATCTATACATCAAAAATTACAAGTCTTGCACAATTTATTAAGCTCAGGCACAGGGCCATTGGTGACAACTCTTCAGTAAATTATTTGGTTTTCTTGTGTTTAGTATTTGTCACATAGTTCATGAACTAAACAGAGGTAAAGGAACCCTTTTTCAGAAACATAGTATTTTAAAAAGCCAGAGCAACTTTTACTACATGTTCCAGTAACTGAGGTGCATTTGGCCCAGTTTCAAGGAGTAACATATTTTTATTGTGGTACCTGCAATCCACTCAAGAGAGACCATAGAAGTAGAGTAACATATGGAAAACTATACATTCTAAATGCTCTATGTTTATTTGTACTGCTTTCAAGTGCACAGATTATCAAACACAAACTTATTACTGTGTTTAGCTAAATTCTTTTCTGTAACTAAGTTTGTGGTGTGTGTGAAATGAAACACATTATAATATCAGATTGTGTGTATTTAAATGTTTTCAGTATCTCTTACATTTTGTTAAAATGATTCTGCATTCTTCCTGAATGTTTCAATTACACTTATTATTCCAGATGCTTTCATACAGCATCTGTTGATTCAGGTATATTAAACTATATTTTATTTATTTATAAACTACAGAACATTCTTTTTTAAATTGCTCTGCTAACCACAAAGCCTAATTGTACTTTACAAGATTCATGTTGGAAAATCAGAAGCTTTGGGGTTATTCAGATTGCCAAGAACAAACTACAAAATATTTTCTCCTTTTGATTAGAATCCTTAGTATATGTTCATTCATATAAATTATCTGTGCAAGGAATTTAGTCTTCATTTCATTCTGGTTTAAATGTTTTCAGTGCAGATGGTAAGAGCTCAGTTTATTTGTGCCAAATGGATTGAGTTTAAACCATACCTAACACTTCCTAACACCATACATATTTGCCATATAGGAAAAAAAAGTAACACACGTTTCTAATGATTTTTAAATACTAATATATAATACTTGGAGATACGTAATACTGTATTAGCATCTAACATTGTACTGTTATAGCAAAGTTGCCATTTGACTATTTCTCTGACAACCACATTAATTTCTTAGGACTAATGCATTTTGTAGTATGTTTCAAAGAGTATTCTATATCCCTTGTTTTTCTTCTTTTCCCCCAGTGGGGTATTTAAGAATGTTGCCATTCAATTATAAGACATTCACAAAGCACCCCCTTGAATGTTCTAATATAATATAATTTTTCTCCACACAAGCAGAAAGAATTATTTTGCTTTTTTCCATTTTCACACTTGTAATCCAAGTGGGACTTTTAAAAATCCAGCAAGGGTATTAGAATTAGATTAGAGTGGCCTATGCTGAATTATCTTCAGCTGTAATTTTAAATGTATGGTAGCACCAGCCATGTTTGTCAAAGCTAAAATCAGGCCGTATACCCTGACTTTTTCCTTACTGTGAAATAAGGATTGGATATTTGAGATCTAACAAGTTTTTTGATGTTTGCATTCTATAGGTGGCCTATAGGCTTTCCCTTTCAGGTTTTACGTTTTCTTAAGCTATGCATGCCTACTGGCCTTCCCTATGTACTTTGTAATTCTCTGCTTTTATTTCCATTCCTGTACCTTAATAGTTATGAATGCAAAAAAAACGCATCTCCTCTCGGCTAAATCCTTGCACATAAAATTGCCCTGTGTCTATGGTCCATGGCTGTCAGTCAGACAGCAGGACTCGGGCCACCCAGCTTTAGCTGTTTCCAGGGCAGGTCTTTGTGTTAGTCACTCTCAGACTTATCAGGGCAAAAAGTAGGCACCTCTTAAATACAGCTCTGAGACCCATATTACTCTCAAAATGTGAAATTTTAATCCCATATTGGGAGTGCAGGTATCCATCCTGTCGCTCAGGCCTTCCTTACAGCCAACAGGAACTTCTGGGGGAAGGGCCTGTATGATCCATTAGACATGCACTGCTTCCTGAAAGTGTCCACTTTTTTCTGCTGACAGCAGGGGAGCCTGTGATACCTGTCTCAGGTGTGGGTAACTGCACCAGTGGCACATTTGGTCACACCTCGTTTTCATTGTCTCACAATGCTTCTAGAAAAGACAATTATATTACTTTTTCATGAAGCTGCAAAAATTATTTACATAGGAGAGTAGAGGAGAAAGTTTTTGATAGCCAAGGGCCAGACTCTTATTTTGAGTCTCTGTCTAGTCAGAAAGTTCCCTGTAAGTGAACCATTCATTCCATCCTAAAGGAGACATCAAAAATGTATGAATTCTGCCCTAAAAATACCTGTCTCCTGCACTGTCCATAGACCAGCAAGGTCAGAGATGGGCATGAACATCTCAGTAAGATTAATTCTGTCCAGACTCTGGATGGTAGTGGGACAATGAGTGTCTATCCTGATTATTCATAGCTCCTTAGGTCATGTGTAAGCTAACCTATGCTGTTTTATATGTAGTAATTCTGCATTGACTGAAAATTAACATAAGGACTATTAGCAAAGACAAACATTGAAGTGAAAATGGAAATACGGAAATTCTCCACCCTACAGGCTGTCAAACAATGCCATTTTTATTCATTATGATAATCCTGAAGGAGTGCTGAGATATGAAACAAACTTACAGATCATGTTGAATTGGGCACTGATGTGAAAAATACACAGGCAAAAGAAGTAGGTATATAGAAATGTACTCTGTGGGAAAGGAAATAAACAAGGCATACTTGGACACTACAGGTTAATATGTATGGGAGACAATGCCAAGAATTCAGCCACAGAAGAGAGATCTAGGAAGCAATAGTACAGAAAGAGGTGTGTAAAGATAATAAATGGGAAGCAACATAGGATTTCTCAGAATAGATGGACAAGGAAAATGGATCAACAGAACCAAGATTAAGTCAGTAAGCAGTCAGGCACATACCTCTTTTTTATCTTTGAGACTGCATCCAAAACATAAAAGTTCAAACATAATGTAAAAAAAAAATACTTTGGGGGTTATTTAAGTGCCAAAAAGCTACTGGCAATTTAAAGATTCATAAGATCACTGAAGGTAACTGGAGGAGAGAAGGGAAGATGGAAAAAATGAGTTGTGAGGTAGATGAAAATATAGGCAGCTTCACACACTTATACCTGCTGGATGCAGGTGTCAGTAAATCACTGCAAAGTTGTTAAAACTAAGCAAAGAGAGAAACTGAGTAGTTAAAGAGTGGTATGAAAAAACATGGCATGGAATGCGAGACCTATAGTCCAGGGAGCTCTGTTGCCAGCCCTGTTTTAGGGAATTAAAAACAAGCTAGACATTGCATTAGAAAGAAAAGAGAATAAAATATATATCATAGTACATGGACTTATGTCTAAACCGCTGCTATTGTTTTAAAATGCTCAATTAATGTTTTTTTGTAAACTGAGTCTGCAGTAATGGCTCTACAACACTGTCCCATGTGGAGGGGGCTTCACATCCTCCAAGGCACAAGACAGAAATGAACCCATTTCTTCCCTGTTTTTAGAGAGGACTGTATACATACAAAGATGGCTTCCTTTGCAAAAAGAACATTTTAATATTTTTTTTTCCTTTTCCACTCCATCTTCTTTTTTATTATAGTGCAAAATGGCAGGAGCAGATCATTCTGAGGGAGAATCTGGGTGTGATATTTAAGTGGAGGGACCTATCTCATTGGGTTCATGTAGATTTGAGTGTGTAATCCTGCATACCCTGGGAGTTATGGTTATTTATGAGCAACCTAATCTAAAATCCTAAAACATGGACTGGATGGAACAAGGCAGGAAAGGTAAGGAGCTAAACTAGGTACCCCACGGTGCCTTTTAGATTGATTCTGGAGGAATCAGAGATCACTAAAAACTAGAACTACGCCACTTGTAAGTCCTCCATTAATTAATTTACAGGAAAGTCAATGATAGTGCTTGAAATTTTGTCATTGTGGAACCATACCTGGCACTTATGTGGCTATCTTTACTGTTATTAAGGAAATTATAAGTGAGTCACAATTTTTGTTCTTGACAGTTTTCCAATCCCACAAATGGCAATTTCCTTTATTACTTTTAAAGTAGGCTTGGTAATGTGGCAGTGAAATAAAACACACTTCAGTTAACACTTGTACTTTCCATCAGAGCAGATCTTCCTAAGTTGTTGGTGGTACAGCTTTTGAAATTGGCTCCAGGCTTGGCTCTGGGTGCAGGAGAGAAGTCGTTTTACTGTCTCTTTCTGGGTGTGGTTCATTATTGCACATGTTTCCAGCATCCACCCTTTGATTCAGCTGGATAACAGTTACCTTGCAGGGGCAGGTGGGGTCTCCATCAGTGGAGGAAGGAGGTTGGCAGTGGAAAAGCTGACGAAAGCATTTGTAAAACTGAAACAACAAAAAAAACTATTCAAGACATAGGTGTTTGGCAGGCTACAATTCAGAGCATCTCTGTAACAGCTTCAAGGAAAGGAAACATGGTTTATTAAGCTTGTACTTTTTGCTCAAATAGAGATTAAATATTTTTTTCACCATGAATATGAGTTTCTTGCTGCTTAAGACTGAAGTTCACTTAAATTTGCTTTAAAATTTATATGCTTAGCTCTTCTAAGACCATAGATTCTGTATAGGGTAAAGCTGTAGAACAATATAAAAGATCTTCATAACCTTTGATTTATGATAAAATAATATTTAATCACAGAAGAAATTGGTTTTCAGTTATTTCACACATCAGGCAGTGAAAAAAATCATTTTGATAATCTAATGATACACAGCAGGAAGAACATAGGGTTCTTTTCATTAGCAAGCTGTTGAAATTTCTGTGTTCCCAAACTGCAAACTAAACTTCAGAAAATAGCTTTGCTTAATTAACAAACCAAAATAATTTTTTATGTTAATTCATTTTACTTCTGAGAAACACATCGTGTGATGAGGGAGCAGTTGGCTCATGGGTCAAGCACAGCATGTTACAATGAATGGGGTAATCAGATTGGTGATCTGTCATAGTGGGGTTCCACAGGGCTCTATCTCAGGCCAAGTGCTCTTCAACATCTTCATGAATGACTTGGACACAGGACTGGAAGGGATACTAAGCAAGTTTGCAGATGACACAAAACTGGGAGTTGTTGACTCCCTTGAAGGCAGGGAGGCCCTGCAGAAAGACCTCGACAAATTAGAGGATGGGCAATCACCATAGGAAGTTCAGTCAGGGGAAGTGCCAGATTCTGCACTTGGGATGGGGCACCACCAGAATGTACATACAAATAATTAGAGGATGGGCAATCACCATAGGAAGTTCAGTCAGGGGAAGTGCCAGATTCTGCACTTGGGATGGGGCACCACCAGAATGTACATACAAATTGGGGAATGAAATGCTGGAAAGCATGGAAAGGGACCTGGGATTCCTGGTCGACAGCAAGTTGAATGTGAGTCAGCAGTGCCCTGGCAGCCAGGAGGGCCAACCCTGTCCTGGGGGGCATCAGCACAGCATCGCCAGCCGGGTGAGGGAGGGAATTGTCCCGCTCTGCTCTGCACTGGGGAGGCCTCACCTTGGATATTGTGGGCAGTTTGGGGCACCAAAATATAAGAAAGATACTCAGCTCTTAAAGAGTGTCCAAAGGAGGGCGACAAAGATGCTGAAGGGCCTTGAAGAAAAGCCATGTGAAGGGCGGCTGAGGTCACTTGATCTGTTCAGACTGGGAAGAGGAGACTGAGGGAAGACCTTATTGCAGTCTACAACTTCTGTGTGAGGGCAAGAGGAGGGGCAGGCACTGATCTCTTCTCTGTGGTGACTGGTGACAAGACCCGAGGGAATGGCTTGAAGTTGTGTCAGTGGAGGTTTAGGTTGGGTATTAGGAAAATGTTTTTCACCCAGAGGGTAGTTGCATACTGGAACAGGCTTCCCAGGGAAGCGGTCACAGCACTAAGCTTGTCAGAGCTCAAGAATTGTTTGGATGATATTCTAGGGCACATGGTGTGACTCTTGAGGATAGTCCTGTGCTGGACCTAAGAGTTGGACTCGGTGATGCTTGTGGGTCCCTTCCAACTCAGCATATTGTGGGATTCTGTGATCCACCTAAAACACCTTTGATATAATAACAGTTGCATCAGTTCTCATCTATAAGTGCCAAGTGAGCAGAATTATACAGCTTCCCGCTCTGAGAGCTGGCAGTCATATTCAACAGATAGGGATACCAGTAGTGCAACAAAGTATACATTTTCTACACAAATTTATTTTTTACGTGAAATCTTTAAAAAAATAAATGATGTCCAAGACTTACTTCATGTTATTTTCCTTTCATATGGCTACGTGAAACAGGAAAGGCTTCCAGAAGCTGTGATTGATGTGAAAGTATTGCAGTTTAGGCATTGCTGTTGATCAGTATCTGGTATTAGTCCCTTTGAAAATGTGCAGCTATAGCAGTGAGATTTCTCTTGTTTCAAAGCTATGAAGACTGCGATTGACAGTGCTGATGATAGTCTGCCATTGTGGCAGGAAGAATGTGTTGTCATTTTGTGGATTTCTCTTTGCTGAGCAGGAGGTGGCCAGCACCTTTTTGCTGTGACAGCACTGCTCTAAGTAGGAATTCACCGCCTTTGGCATCTCTCCATGATACTTTTCACAGAATTGTCAGAAGCTGTGGGCTTCTGTGCCACCACCACATGGGTAATGTTTCTTTAAATGCCCCTCTGCATGTATTTAGGCTTCCTTCATGGTCATGTCTTCCTGCTTAGAGAGAAGCAAGTGGATGGAAAAAGGGGAGTTGATTCAAGTCCAGACTAAGAAAGACCAACATTGTAATAAGGTGGAGATATTTCAAGGATTCTTGTGTGGGATGTTTTGTGAACAATACATGAGGTCAATGGGGAAAAGTAGGAAAGAGGAGTCTTCTCACTCAGGAGAGTGATGGTGAAATGCAAGTCCTTATAGGCTTTATACTCTTCCTTTATGACTGTTGTCCTATCCGCTTGACTCTACAGGGATCACAATCTTAATGTATCAAGAACAAAGGAAAGCTGCTCTAATAAAAGGAACTATTGCTTCTCTTAATGATTTTATAGATATAATACTTAAGGTGTGCAACACCAAAAGGAAAGCAGGAAAGAAAAAACAGATTGGATGACTGCAGGAAAAATACTGCAAGGAGAGTGAAACCTGGAGTTCACTTTTTTTTTTTCACGTCTCGCTCCAGGTATCCTCATCATGATGTCAATGTGCAATGAAGTGCATGTGTACGAATACATCCCTTCAGTCCGACAGACCGACCTGTGTCACTACCACGAACTCTACTACGATGCAGCTTGTACCTTAGGGGCCTACCATCCACTGCTCTACGAGAAGCTCTTGGTGCAGAGGATGAACAAAGGTTTGCAGGATGATCTGTATCGGAAGGGGAAAGTCATTTTGCCAGGGTTCAAAGCTGTCAAGTGCCCCAAACGAAATAATCTCCCACACTTGTAGAAGTAAATCCTTCAGAAACAATGTGCAATAAGGTACTACTGTCGTACTATAAACAAGAAGAGAATACTTGAAAAAAATGTATCTTAGACCAATCTAGTCTTGAGTCTATAAATTGTAATTAAGTAGCAGGCATGAGAAATACTTCTTTTCTGAGCCTGAGTATTTATTACTGCTTTGCAAATAGTTACAGAAAAAAAGCAAAGGCTTAGCTCATGAAGGTGCAAAGGACATACTTAGGCAGAAATATAATGTATTGTTGTTGGTGTGACTGTCAGAATTTGTTGGTGGTCTCTTATGCCACATATGCTAGACTGTAATTTTTTTAAATGAACTTATTTAACTGTAAAACCTGGCATTGTGAAACAGCCTCTGTTGTTCATGTGTGTTCAGAGTGGCCAGTTGAACAATGCAGTGTTTCCCATGGCTTTGTAAGATTTTCACCCTCACCCAGAATGAAATAATTGCTCCTCCAAGCTGTGCAGTCATTAACTAGAGCAGACTTTAATGCCTATTCACATGCAGGCTCAGTTACAGACCTCCAGCTGTACGGGGGCCTTACGGTGGCTGTGAAGTCAGTGCAGTCAGAGATGGCTGTACACACAGCCAAACCCATTAAACTACTGGATGTACTCTTAATGCCAGACTCCCATGTTCACACTGGCTGCAGAGGGAAGAGAGAAATGTCTCATTTCTTTAGAGAAAACCAAATATATTTGTAACCCATTTAGGAAGAAAAACTCCCTTAAAGAACTATCCAGAAGGTGTGATAAGGAAATGCTGCCTTCCTCCAACCTGCACAGATAGCAAAGATCCAGAGAAAGCCAAGGAAGGCTGGGCAGCACTCACACATCACACTAAAAGCAAGCATTGAGAGAGGTCACCTTTCTGCAACAAAGATAGCATTCAGGAATATATACATATATTATGTGTTAAGTATTTTATTGGTATCTGAATCAAAGTCACTTGTTCACAAGTTACTGCTGTTAAAAAAGTAGAGAGAGTTTTCTGACAAAAAGAAGAGGATATCAGCATATTTTACTTAATGTTTGAAAGACTATACTCCATAGAAGCTGTAATGCCTGCAAAAAAAAATACTAACAGACAAAGAAAATATTCTGTAAAGCACTTCTAAAAATCTGCCCTATTGCTAATATGTTTAAAACATTATTTTCCATATGTTCCAAGACTTCAGTTTCAGAATTTCCAAGTGGCAGGAAGTTAGTGGTAGGGAGGGGAGTTCAGTTTTTTGTTCTGCTTTGGTTTTTTCCCACCCAACTGTACACTTTCTTTTAGAGTAAATTCAGCAGGAATGTGTGTATGCAAAAGAACAGCTATATCCTATTCACATCCATTCAGTTAAAAAGCAGACAGCTCAAAGAGACATTGTAAAGAAAAGCTGAGTGCTTGTGGTGGAAAGTATTTTTGTATTTTGACTTAAGCAAAAAGTCTTTTGTCAGAAAGGCAAAAAAATGCAAACAACATTAACAACTATTTCATCTTCAATTGTAAGTATAATCACAAAATCCTTTTTCTCTCACTCTGCTCTTTGGGAAGCATTATTGGAAGTATCTTTTGGAAGGATTATTTTCCTTCCTCAAAAACAAAGAACATTTGTCTTACATATGACTTAGCCTTCTTTTTTGGCTTTATGATGATCTTAAGATTCTTGCTGACAGAAATTATGTCCAGATGATCTAATAACTGTTCTTCTATGTTATATAGATAGTTATGTCCATAAGTCATTTTGGTACATGCCAAAATGAATATGGTTTACTCATATTAGCCTTAGACTCTGGATATATTACATACCAATTTCTTTTTAATGTTATGTATGATGGCAACTTTTATTCTTCAAGTTAATAACATTTAATTGTGTGGGGAATAGATAACCTACATAGAACTAATCTATTTTTCCATATGTTTGGTAACCTGTTTGCAAAACATACAAAGTCTGAACAGTGCAATCAAACATGTCTCTCTCTGCTGTACACTGTGTTAGCTAAGACATGTTTGTAAAGGAATGGAATTGATTAGTGTTCTTAGACTAGTGACTACTTTTCAATAAGCAGAAGATTCTTGAGTTCCAAAAGAAAAAAATGAATATCACTTTGACTGGCCTGCAACCACTAACGTTTAACTTTGATTTTCACAAAGAAGAAAAATACTAACTGCATTGCTCAACTACCCACAGCAGAATTATGTAGTACTAGTCCCTCAAAAAATTGTCAGAATAATCAACATAGCTGTTGTACAGAACAAGGCAAATTACAAAGTTCTCTGTAACGAGTGCTACGTATACCTACTTACTACATCACTTACATACCAATGCAGAACCAGTATAAGATGTTACAAAATGAACTGTAGATATTTAATTTACTGGACTGCACATTCAAGCTCTTGCAGACAATTTTTTTTTTTGCCATATCCTTATTATATGGCACTCAGTCCTCCTTCCACAAGTGCAAATGTGGGTGCTGTAGCACCATCACCTCAGAAGATGCCGCAGAGCTGTGCTGCAAACACTTGCTCACAGAGAAGGAAGACCAACTTGTGATGCCATCTTTAAAAAATAAAGCATCCCTGTTGTGGCTTCCCAACACTGAGTTCCACTGTGATGTTTCACTGGTCTACCTGCTCAAACACCTTGTGGTTGGTTAAAAGAGCACTTTCTCTACTACCTTGTTTTGCTCTCCATTGGTTTTTGGTGCAAGTGCAAGTTCACAAGTTACTGCTGTTAAGAAAGTAGAGGGAGTTTTCTAACAAAAAGAAGAGGATATCAGCATGTTTTACTTAATATTTGAAAGACTGTACCCCAGAAAAGCTGTAATGTCTGCAAAAAAATTGTGTTTGATCTGCTGAGGGCTCACCTCCACTTGCTGCAAGGGGGGAAGAGGCAGAAGTAAAGGGGAAACATAAAGGACCTAGAGAGGTGTTCCTTTCACCCCTGCTTACGCTTTGTGGCTTTGGCATTGTTGGCTTTCATAAGAGCCCACCAAGTATTTTTGCATTAGTGGGCATTTCCCTATCCCTTGTGAGGGCAGAGAGAGCTTTACAATGATCACGTTCAGTAAATTTATAACAGTGAGCATGTAATAACACTGAACCATGTATCTTTTAAAAATAATGGGTGAGAGTGCTGATTTTAGATACATATATGAAATGCAGCAATGTGAAAGGAAGTGCATTTTCTCACCAAGATCATGGGGCTTCTTGCAGAAAAGATACAGGCATGGCTTCTTAGCTCTCCCTTGTGGCTGTTGCACAGTAACAGAGTAGAACAGCACTGTAAACAAGAGCTTTGCACAAACCCAGCCCATGAGGTGCATCATCAGCCAAACAATTGCCTCTGCTGTTGGACCCCTGAGCTCCCTTCACACTTGCTGCAGGCTTTAAATTTCTGGAGTTTTACTGACAAGTAGGAACAAGTTGCCTTCAAACACTATTGAGCCTCATTTTTGTGCCCTGGTGCTGTGGACAACAGCTGAAGTTAGCTGAAACACACCAGAAACACAGCAGAAGCTTAAGGAAACACACAGAGTTTATGCTGATTTTCATTATGCTCTTTTTTCCCCACTGTGAATTCTATAGCTTTTCTGAGTTGTGGTGCTCTTATCATTTTATGCATTCAGCCTTTGGATGGTTAAATCAAAGTATTCTGTTTATTCAAGGAAAAAAAATGAAATCTTTTGCCTCATTTTGAGCCAAAATCTTTTTGCTAGAAAAAAACATTAATTGTTCCCTTTCTCTATAGTTCTAAAGGTTACCTCAGCAGAAACTCACAGCTGAGTCAGTCATTACTTGGATTAAACTACTACATCTTCTTTTACCTTGCCTTGCAGTTTTATTCTGTAGAAACTCTGGTAAATTCATTGAAATTAACATGATATAAGACAAAATATACCTTTGGAGAGAGAGAAGGGTGATATTAAACACTAATCTCCATTCTCACTGTACAAATTTAACTTGTGTTACATGTCTTTGGTCAGAACACTTTCTTTGGTGAAGACATTCAAATTCTGAACTTCTTGCTCTTGCCAAAGTCAGGAAAACCAAGACAGTTTTTTTCTTAATGAAGATAAGTGTCTATAATCACTCTCTGTCGCACAGACTGAGCACAGTCATTTTAGAGACTGATTGAATTAAATAGGAGTTCAAAACACATGTAGACCGATCCATAGTAGAGTTTTTAATTTCCTTTTTTCTTCAACAGTTTTTAAGGGTGGAAAATGCCATTTGAACAGTGACACAAATGTACCAGGAAAGGAGTATTAAATGCATTGACTGCAAAAATAAGTGGCTACTATTTTTCCCTTCATGCTCTCTACAGTTGACGGTGTTGAATAAATGAAATTGTTCTTTGAAGTAGGTAGTTCAGAAGCCTGTCACTAAAAAGCATCTGAATCTTTCCTGGCAACTACCATCTCACACACAAGGTGGATACCTGATTTAACTGTTTGAAATTCGAAGTAGCCCATGTCTGGGCATACCTGCATCACTGAATGCATTTTGACACTGCAGATGTCTTCTCTCTGGCTTAGTAATCAGATTCAGAATTTTGTTCTTGAAATAAGAGTTGTGTGTAAAAGCCTTACTTTTTTTCATATCATCTCATCACTCTTATAATATGTAGTCATTGAACTATTCGAATATAGACTGTGTACTTTTTTAATAGCTTTGAGAATTATTTTATATGATGATTTTTTTAAAGGAATGTGTACTCTAATAACAAAGCTTAAGATTTTACAGGAGTCACATTTTTAAGCAGTGTTTGTATACATTTTAACACTTTTTATATTTTCTATTATGATTTTGTATATTTTTATGTATGCACAGTGTACAGATTTTTTCCTGTAAATAAAACATTTGTTTTCATTTGTTTAGGAGTGCTGGTCTTTTCATATTGCCTTAAATGAATGACACTGAATTGCAGGTGGAACAAAAGAGGGAAGGTGGCTACTTTTGGTAGTCTGAACTACACAGTTGGGTCAATGGAGATACTAGTCAGTGTTTTCATCCCAGGGAGCCACCTGGAGCCCATGCCAAAAGTAATGCTAGTTACACATTAGGAGAATGACAAAAGTTGGATTACCATTGTGTACACTCAGCTCATCCTGTGTGTTACACCACCTCCTGGCAGGCGGTGTTGAGGGGATAATTACTGCATGTCATAATACGTAAGTAACACCACTTAGAAAATTCAGAACAATGAGCTACACTAGGAATAAACTGAATGCTGAGATGCGTGAACAAAGCAACTAACTGTTGCTTTCCAAATCCATCAGTTTTGTTTTGATTGGTTTTTTTTCATTTAAAAAACAACAAAATATGATCATTGTGTTCCACCTGTTAAAATGCTCAGTCAGCTTCACTGTCTTGTCACATTCTTGTCTATCTGCATTCAAACCTGTGCCTCAGTAGGAGGTTGAAATCCGTGAACTACGTTGTGTGGGGTACAGAGAACATCTTGCTGTACTCACTATTCTTTAGCGGTGCCAGCTATAGCACACTTCAAAGAAATTACAGCACTTTTGTGGAAGTTTAGTATAGTCTGACCCCTGAGCTTCATGCCTTGATAAGCAAGGCAACTTAGAAGTGCATGTCCTGCTATTTCTTTTATTCTAACAATACACTAAGTAAATGCTTATTAAGTTTAATGGAAATATTAGCAGTATATTACACTGACAGGGAACTAACTATAATGCAGTAATATGGTATGTTTTTTTCACACTGCAGGGAGAGTAGCTGCCAGAAAACTGGCAGCTCAAGTAGGTTGTGACAAATCACAGGAGGAATCATTGCTGGTGTGATTGTTGTATTTTTAAAAATTATAAAAGTCAAGAACCATGTCCAATGTAAAGAAAGTGGGGAGACAAGAAATTATGAAAGATGCCAAGGAAATAGAAAGAAACAGGTAGATGTACCATAGCAGATGGGCAGAATTGCTGATTTTTCCTAAGTCACTTACTTGTTTTTGGTGTTTTGTTTTCTTTTTTTCTGCACATTTGGAGAGAAGCCCAATGCATTTGTTGGTGCTCATATTGCTGCTGTCAGTTTTAGCATGCTGGGATGTGATTTTAAAATGAAGAACTATGCTAGAGTTAAGAACAGAGTTCTGCTTGAGCTCACCTTCATTGTAAACATATGAACCTCCTTAATTAAGGTGAACAACCTCTTCCATGTGCCTATAGTCATCTGTATGGTAACTGAAATAAGAAAACCAATTTCCTTTGGTGACCTGTGTCTGCACATAGACAAATACAAATCAAATACCCTGTTGATTACAGGATGCTGACAGGTAAGGGATAATTACTGTAGCAAAAACTCCTTATATGCTTGTGAGAGGACTCCATAAACCCCGAGGGGTTCAGGAGGGCAGGCAATAGGCATCACAGCTGCCTTGACTTTATGGAAGCCGCCAGAGGGGAAAATTGCTGCCAGTGCTGACTCCAGGCTGTGTCAGCTGCTGTTAATTACCTCACTCCCAGACAGTTGTCTGACTGCAACTGAGCTTCCTGATTAAAATATTTTGCTGGCCCACCTTCTAAAGAGTAGGATTTTTCTACCCTTAGTCCTGGAGTACTGATGGATGTGGTGTACTACCTGCATCCTGTGCTGCTGCTACAATCTGCAGCAGGTACATTCCCTGTGTAGGTGAGATCTGGGCTGGGTAGAGGGCAGTGTTGATAATGGAAGAGGTTTGGGTTATTCTAGATTAGTTTGTTTTTCATAAATCTAGAAGACTTTTTTTTTTTTGTATTTTAAGGATAGATTAGTGATAGCAGTTCAAGGAAACAGCGTGAACATGCCTCAAGAAGTTGGAGTTCATGACTTCCGATGTTTTGTAGCTAAGGCCGTTAGGCATTTTAACGAGCAGTTGGAGCATCCCAAGAAGTAGAGATGAGAAGAAAAATATAAGCTGTTACCAAAATAATACTAAGGAAGTTGTTCTATGGTAGAAGAGCAAAGGTGTCAGAAACAACAGAGCATATACCAGTGTCTGAGAAATACTACCTTATTTTCATGGTTATAGTATACTATGCAGATAATTCTTTTAAAATACTACTTTTAGGTAAGTCCTCATTAAATGTGCTCTCATGTAAAATTAACAAAGTGAAACATGAAAGCTGAAGGGATTATAAAGTGAGGATAGTTGTGTGTGGGGTTTTTTAAGAGGGAATGGAAAGAAACTTTTCTTTGCTCATACTTCATTGTAAACAGCATGGCTCCTCAGCTTCAAAGGGATTGGTTATGCACATCAAAGCAAATATTAACAATGCTACTGTGTCTTCAATGCACATTGGTTTAAGACAGCAGTGTTGCTTTCATTTGGGTTTATCACTGCAGGAAAAATAGACCAGCTGTCATATTTATCTCACACATGCTCTTCCCTGGCCTTGAACAGAGCTACTAAACCCCATACAGTATACAATAGGAGTAGCATATGTGAAGTTAATTCCTCCTACCTAAAAGAAATTTCAGAACAGTTTCCTAAAGCAACATGAGGAAAAAAAACAGACAAACATCAGCGAACAGCAGCAAAATTGATCCTGCCTCTGTCTCCTATTCCCATCTTGTAAATTCAGCTTGTTTAGGGCTTTATGCTGTGATTGATGAATCCTGACAAAGAGAGGCATGAGCAAATTTACCAGTCCCTACAGTAACATTTTACTTCATGAGGAGAAATGAAGGATCTATTACTACCGTAATGTGTGATGAGTGATTCCACATCACTTTGAAAGAACTCCCATTCTGTTGAAAATTCAAAGCATAAGAACAAGAAGTATTTTGACACTTGAAAAATGTATGAGTTTATTTAGTCATAGTCAGTATGCTGTTCTGCTGACCCAGTTTCTTCTTGTTTTTTCAGTTCTTCACCCATGAACTGTAGAGCAGCCCATAAGGATTAAAAAAAAGGCTCCAGCTGACTAGGATTTATGCTGGTATATTCCTGCTGCAATCCTGCTATGAACATAGTACATTAATAAATAGAAATGTGATCTAATTGGGTTTTTTGTTGCTTTTTTTGTGGTAGGTTGTGAGCTGCCTATCCTTGGCTATGTGTGTAATGTATGTTTAGGGAAAACAGATCTTCCAGATGCTCTTTACAGAGTTTCATTAAGGCTGAGACACAGAACACTGCACAAGGAAATCCAAAGGTTGTTGTAGTAAAATGCCCCTGTCTTCCGTTGTGAATTACTTTTTGCTTGAGGGTTGGTCACTC
Organism: Scytalopus superciliaris; assembly: GCA_013400415.1. Classification (NCBI taxonomy): domain Eukaryota; kingdom Metazoa; phylum Chordata; class Aves; order Passeriformes; family Rhinocryptidae; genus Scytalopus; species Scytalopus superciliaris. The sequence goes on along the minus strand of VXBX01007017.1, from coordinate 434,701 downwards.
TTACATTCTGCTAGCACACACACAAAACTTCAGCAGTTCTCAGGCATTTTACCTACTGAGTCTTCCTTATCATTATTTAATTCTGTCTCTGGCTAAAACATAGGTTCTTACAAGCCCTCTCTTCCCCCAAATTCCCATGTCACCTGCCCTGTTGCTACAGTGTTTCTTGTCCAAAATGCTGTTTCCATCAATTGCTATGAATGAAGTCCTCTGATATGGGAACACTGGAAGAACCTTTTAATTACCAGATAAACATCCTGCTGCTGGATCAAGGGCTCTTGTTATAGAGCTCACACTTTTTCAGCCTGTGAGAGATGCAGTGTAGGAAGTGGTGGGTAAAAGGGATGGGAGCTAAGTCTTTCCTGGTTTTTACCTTTATCTTGGTTTGCAGCCAATTAGGTATGAATAGTACCCAAGACAGAATTAGGAATTACTGAGAGTGGTTTGATTTGTGGCTGTGTTTTGGTATCAGTTGTTTGGTTTTATGTGTAAATAATGCAACAATAGAACCCACTGGGCTGAGAAATCACAATTTCTGTTCTGATGGAATTTTAAATTCTTCTACAATTTATTTCTTATGTTAGACAAAGCAAAAATAAAGTATCAGAAAATTCCAGACAAAACAGCAGACTGTCAAATTATCCAGTTAGAGACAGATGTCTTCAAGGATGTCTTCAGTTTCATTCTGACTGTTCCCCTATAAATCTGACTGTTCCCCTAAATATCTGGGCTGGGCTGCATTTCCCTGTGTGTCCTCTCCCTTGGTGAGCTACCACTGATCCTGCACTGGTGCATGGAGGGTGAAGTCTGGTAAGAGAGCTTGATCTGCCTGGGAGAAGGGCAGTGTTTTTCATTGAAGATACATTTGACAGGAACCAAGATGTAGAGGTTTAAGCCTGAAATGCCCTTTTTTTTTTTTTCCCTGCTGAAAATAAAATTGGTAAAATTAACAGCTTCTAATATTGCAGAAGCCATGTTTTACACTGAAAACATCCTTTACTGGGAAATTGATTAGCAAGTTACAAAAATGCCTGATTTTTGGTTTCTAACTCATATAGCATTTTCTGGATTTTGAAGTTAGTGCTCGCTGCGAGAGAGGGTGGTAAAGGTGAAAAGGAACCTTTGAATCCTATTTGTAGTGTATTCCTATTGGCCTAAAGCCACCAAACACAGAAGTCGTATAAAGCTTTGGATGAGTTGTAAGGTCTTGAGTAAGTATTTTCTCTAAAAGTTTAGAACATTACATCTGAAGCAAGGTCATCCATAAAGTACTCAGTATACAATAGTTGTGCTGTATCTAGTGGACCCTGGCATATTTCTATAAAACCCATTTCTGAAAGTCTGATTTTAATTTAGATAAAGGGACTTAAGAAGTCACTGTAGAGCTGATATTCTTGTTTTCAGTTAAAGTTCTGAAGATAATAATAATAATAATGAGTTAAACACTGCAAACAAGACAGAAACAAGAAGTAACTCCTGCTACATTGAAGTGTTGATCATCTGCTAACATTTAGTGAATGCCTAAAAAGTTTTTCAAATGAAATACACAGTCCCAAACATGATTACCAAAAGGGTTATAACTTGAATAATTGTTTTGAGCATGAGATGATGAAGAGAACTAAACTAGTTCGTACTAGCAATATAGGGACAGAAAGTGAACTGTTTATGGAGTCCCTGTATGAAGAAAAAACAGCTACCAAAGAAGAAGGGCTCTTTGAGGAATAAAAGTTTATAAACTAGCTAGAAATAAATCTAGTTTGAGAGCAGTTACTATAGTAAACATCAGAGGAACAAAGCTCTGTAGCAGTTTCTGCTTCAAAAGACAATTAACCTCAATTTTATTTTCATTTAGACACAGTCAAACTTCTAAATTGCATTAAATGATGCAGCTTATAATGAAAAGGGAATTATTCTAATGAATTGCAGACCCAAAACAGTTTTATGTTGTATTTTTCATACTGTGGCAACCATTATTTCTTTGAGTATAGCAGCATTTTTCCCTGAAGGAAGGACATCAGGATTAAATCATAAAATAAAGTCCTACAGATTTGAATTAGAATTGCCAAGCAAGTCCAAGAGGGTTTAAGCACTAATCTAAACTTTAATCCTCAAATTTTGGTTGCTGTAAGACTAGGATGATGATAATCATCTGCTTTGCAAGGATACTGAGGATTAACTCAATTAAAAATATTTGTTTAGGGGAGATTACATAAATGCTGAAAAATATCCTCTGTCTAGGAAAAATAATTTTGTTTTTTCTCCATTCACCTAATCTGAAATGATTGTTGCTTGCATTTTTAGCTAGATACATGACTGCAAATATATGCCTGGTACACACAGTAGAACTCTGAGAAGTAAACTCAACTGACACAATATATAGAATAATGTCCTGCTCTGGATAAAATTTTAGTATCAGGCCACTGCCACATGACAAGAGATAACTCAGTTATTGAACAGGAGTGGAAAATTAGTGGCTCTGTCACCTCCAGGGCTATGCTTACCTCTTCAAATCTTTTTCATCTGTTGAATTTGATTGTCCTCATAAAGCACCTAAGTTCTTCATGTATTTACTATGTTGCATTGCATTAGAAAACATTGCATTCTCTTTTCTTCAGATGGCCTATGCTTGCATTCAGCTTTGAAATGGTAAGTTGTAGCACATACACAGCTGTAGTCCTATTTATAAAACATGGTTATGTTATAGAAAACCAGAAATATTAGAATTGAAATGGGGAGTTCTGGGGCTAAATTAATGTTTGACCTTAACCTAAACAAGGTGTGGGCTTAAATTCAGCCTGATCCCTGAACTGGCATTGCAGCTGAGATCACTGCAACAGAAGATCCTGTGACTTCTGTTCAGTGTGGCTTGGCAATGCCATTTTAAAGAGCAGCTCAAGTTCTGATTGCCTATTGTTTACATTCACCTTTGTAGGACCTTAGCTGCCCACACCAAACTTGGAAATCAGTTCAGAAAAAAAAAAAAAATCCCAAAATACCAAATACTTTCACACAATTTCTGGATCACCCTGAAGTAATGGCAAGTGAGAAACAGCACAATCATTAATACTTTATACTTTTTTTCTCCTGCATTTCTCTTAGGACTGACTGAGCTCTTGACCATCCAGGCTCTCCCTTGAGGAGAGATGTACATGTGAAGACAGCAAATAAATACCACTTTGGTTGAGTTTCTGCTGATGTCTACTTGCAAAAACAAACAGGCTACCAAGGGGCCTTGCTTACAAAAATCCTAACACCTTTTTTACAACTGTGAACATATCACATTGCTTGCCCTGTAGTAAGCTCTGGATACTGGAAAATTCTGTTATCTATCAAGCTACCCTGCAGGGTTACTGTTACAGATAGAAGTGTACGAAAAACAGCTGATTGTAAATGATGTTCTGAAACTGCCAGCACAACTATAGCCAGATTAATATAGGCAAGTGCAAACAGTTTGACTGAAGTTATTTCCCTGTACTGGAGAAAATCTGAGATGTGCATCCCTACAAATCCTTTGAATCCCTAAGCAGTTTGTTGTTTTATTGCCTTTTGGATAATGACAATGATTTTAAAGGTCAAACCTTATCTATGGATATTTCCTTGCTAGCCTTCAAACAGGCAACACTGTTAATCTCATGTAATTCAATGACTGCAGTTACACTGATTTCCCTGTCTCCTCTAGGGTAAGTGTGACTGACTTTCTATTGAGCAGTATTGCCTGCAAGGTTGTCAGGAAATAGTAGAGACAATGGTCCCTCTTTTCTAAACTTAATCCCAATGAAAATCCACCAGTACTGCCAAGTCCTTCTCCAAAGGGCTGCTCTCAGTCGGTTTATTCTTCATTCTGTATTGATACTGGTGATGGCCCTGACTCAGGTGCAGGACCTTGCACTTGATCTTGAACTTCATAGCATTTGCACAGGCTCACTCCCAGTAAAGGTTCCTCTGCATGGCATCCCTGCCCTCAAGCATTTCAATGGTACTACTCCGTTAGGTGTCATCTGAGGGTGCATGTAATCCCCCCATATCTTCAATGAAGATATCAAACAATATTGGTCCCAGTACAGACCCATAAGGGATCCTTCCTCTCACTTTCTGCACTACTTGTCACTTTAACCTCAGCATCACTCTCTTTCAAGTCTTCTCTTCCTTCAGAAATGCCTATTTTCTTCTGCAGGGTGGGTATGGACTACGGAAGAATCCCATTGTCTTTGCTATAAACCCTGCTCATTGCATTTTACCTTTGTGTTGTGACCCTTCCATTTCCTCTGTGTAATGTGGACATCTCTTCCCACTTTTGTGAAGCCTCATGTTTCTCTTGTACTATGAAAGAGGCAATATAGGAAGAGATGTCAATGTATTAGATGCTGTTTAAAATAATATATAAAGGCATATTGATGCCCTTCAGTTTTTGTGTCTTCCAGAAAGGAGGATCTTTTAAATGGATGTCATTTCCATTAGTGCATTCCCTAGCCATAAATCATAAATCATTATATAGTTTAAAACACATGTGCTTATCCTGTGTTTGAGTTCATTCATGTGTATTAGTTTCCAACTTTATTCAGTGTTTTGCTTGCATGAGAGGTGGTCTGGCTGCCTGCTCCCTGCTTTTGAGCTGGGTCTAAAATAAACAAGTCCTAAACCCTTCTGTGATGTTGAAGCCAGTCCAGCCCCACCGAGAGCATCCACAGGACAGGCAGGACAAGGCTAAGCCCATGTCAACATACTCAGAGAGATTGTATCAAGGATGTAGCCTGAGGTAGCATGAATCCTGGCTGGATCTGCTTGGGACCCTAGTTAAATGCCCAGGATATTTACCTGAACTGACCTTTTTGTCATGAGCTGCGAGAGAAATTCCTAAAGCAATTTTGAAGGCTGTGTGAAATGTAATGATACCTTACAATAGCAGCAAAGATGCCCTTGAGACCTTTCTTCTCTTTGCCCCTCAACTTGTAACACTACGTGTTGGCAGAGAAATAAAGTCAAAACATTTCTGAAATGTATTACAGTATTATACTTAGTGTAGAGTATTCTGCAGTGAGAGATCATTTTGACTTGACCCATTTTCAACTTAAGAGCTCAGGTGTGCCATTCTATTTGGACTATTAAGTACTCAAAGTCAGCCTGGCTACCAGTGAAGAGAGGAAAAAAAAAAAACAAAAAAAAACCCAAAACAAACAAACAAACAAAAAACCCAAAACAAACAAACAAAAAAAACCAAAACAAAACAAAAAAAAACCCCAGATCATGAATATTGACATCTATGTGAATTTTAGTGAAAAATTATAATAGCTTAAGAGAATGATTCTTAAGGTAAGCCCACAAACCTCTGGAAGGTCATGAACTAAGCAAACAGGATCTCTTTTTAGGACTTAATAGGTGTGTTCCAACTTTAGGTATAAAATTAGGTTTGCCAAAATTGTCCCTGCATTATATACTTTCTGGATTTTTGTTTTGTTTCCTCATGCAGCTATAATATCTTACTTTGCCAGGTGTGAAAATGAGCAGCTTAAAAAATACAATGTTAATTTAGTCACATATTCCTCCAGCTTTAACAATGAACCTTTTGTTGGAAATGCTGAAAACTACACAATACCACATGAAAATTGGCTGAAAATATCGCTCTTATACAGCCAGTGTTAAGAAATGTTAAGGTTTTTTGTTTGTTTTTTTTTTATCACTATCACGTGTAGCTCTTTTCCAAAGTGCACGTGCATTTCTCCCTTCTCAGTGCATAAGGTAAGATCGAGAAGGACTGAAAAGGGTTTCTAGAAAACTGGGTGTGCAGAGAACAAATAGATTATCATTAAAGAGAGAAAGACTTGTTGTTCCTCATGTGGTAGCAAGGAAGTTCCACAAAAGCCCTGGAAGAGGGGGCTGCCCCAAATAGGAAGCCATTGTCCTGGCTCACTGGGGTGGTCCCGCATGATTGGAAATTGGCAAATGTCACCCCAGTCTACAAAAAGGGCTGCAAGGCTGACCCTGGCAACCACAGGCCTGTCAGCCTGACCTCAGTGCCTGGCAGGGTTATGGAGCAGATCATCCTGAGTGCAATCACAGAGCACCTTCAGGATGGACAAGGGATCAGA
>VXBX01007017.1:366212-428215 GCA_013400415.1 Scytalopus superciliaris | reverse complement strand
TGAAGAGAGGCTGAGGGAGCTGGGGTTGTTTAGCCTGGAGAAGAGGAGGCTTAGAGGTGACCTAATCACACTCTATAACCACCTGAAGGGAAGTTATAACCAGGTGGGGGTTGGTCTCTTCTCCCAGGCAGTCAGCAATAGGACAAGAGGGCACGGGCTTAAGCTCTGCCAGGGGAAATTTAAGTTAGATATTAGAAGAAAATTCTTCACAGAGAGAGTAATCAGGCATTGGAATGGCCTGCCCAGAGAGGTGGTGGATTCACCATCCCTCAAGGTTTTTAAAAGAGATTGGACGTGGCACTTAGTGCCATGATCTAGTAAAGGACTGAATTTGGACCAAGGGTTGGACTTGATGATCTCCAAGGTCTTTTCCAACCCGATTGATTCTATGATTCTATGATTCTATAATTCATTAGGTGAGGGGCAGGTGGTGATGGTATCGCGTCCTGGGGAACATCATCGCCACCATGGAGGTGCCTCGGAAGTGTTCAGTGTGTGATGCTGGGCCCAGGTCCCATTGAGGAACACTCTTTAGGTACATTATTATTGAAACCTCATCAGGGAAAAAAAAAAAAAAAGTCTTTGTACTTGGCTTAGTTTTTTAATTCTTCCTATTAATTTCTCCCTCACCCAGCACCCCTTGATACACGATAAATTTGGAAAGGTCACAGTATTAATGACTTTCAAGTAAGTGTGTATCTTCTTTTTGGCATCACTTCTCCAAGTCCTTAAGGAAAATGACATAGTCACCTTCTATTTTTAAAAGTGCAATGATTTAAATGCAAGAAGACAGAGATTAGAAATCAAATCACTAATTACTCACTTCTAGTCCATCCCTTCCCTCGCACTCTCCCTCCCTACTTTTGCTCAGAGGCACTTTCTGACACCAGAAATAGCACATTGCTGATCACACGATTTGGGTGGACTTCTCTCCCAATTGTAATATGCAAAACAGCTCTAGATGTGTGAGCCTGAATTTCAGTAGTCCAGGGCGACTCAGGTGCACTATGTGAGTGACTAGAAATATAAAAATAATTAGTGAAATTACTAAATAGCCTTGCAGTGGAGCAAGTCTATTTTACATGAGCAAAGATTGTGACTTGTAACATGATCAGTGGTTTCCAAACAATTGGTTCTGTAGATCTATAAGTGATACAGGTTTAACTTGACTTAAAAGTTGGCTGTCAGTAGCAATTCAGCAAATTTCTATTTTCTCTGAGTGCTAACTTCAAATTATGTGAAATAATGAGTTCACTCAATCTCACTGTAATCTCATCCACAACCACACCTTCTTGAGCAGTCATTATTCATATCTTGACTTCTTAGTCAATAAAAAATGAACTTCTGGTATGTAAGATAAGGTTAACCTCTGAAGCTGCCATACCATTAGGTTATCCACTAGTAAATAATCCCTAGTTCTCACTGCAGTATGTCCTCATGTATAGTTATAATACCCAGAAAGTTCTTCCATGTTGGGGTTCCTGTGCTGTTCTGTGGAACACATGAAAGCAGGATGCTCCCAGCAATCACCTCCTCAGCAGCAAGCCCACGGCTCCAGGGAAACTCCGTAGTTCTTGGAAGAATGCTTAATACCTGCTTGTATGTAGCAGTGAAAGGAACGTACTTGAAGCTGTCATTAAAAACCTGTTTGGGGTAGCTTCAGGGGTGGAAGTTTCAACAATGGTAACTTGACAGTAAGGTCAAAAGACACTGAGAGAGGTAAGAGAAAATGAAACAAAATCTGAATAACTACACTAGCTATATAATTATAAAGGACTGATGCACTGAAAGTGTAACCACACTGACCCTGCACAGCTTGCTCTGGCAACTGTGCTACAGTGCCAGCCCAGCCAGCATGGTACTTGCCTCTGTGCTGCATTTTTGGGGCCTGACCCCTGGGGAGAGCTGCCCCAGGCACACACAGCCATGTTGCCAAGAATCAGAAGAACCTTCCATAGAGAGAGAGGGGAAAATGGAGTCTCCTTCTCTACTGTCTCTTCCAACTTCATCCCAATATCATTTGGTCTCATGCAGTTTACTGCTTTACAGTTTTGTCAGTGAAGCTTGATGTCTGCCTGGCATGTTATCAGTAACAGCGTCTCTGTCCTCCTGGAGGACAGCAGAAGAAGGACATCTCATGCCATCCCACCCGAGGGAGTTCCTGCAGCTGGAAAGAAATTCACCATTTTCCTCAGTAGTTTATCACCACAGGTCAATGCAGTAGGCAATGGCAAAGACAGGACTTTTTCTCTGGAGCTCCAGGACCATGAAAGTGACTCAGGGACTGCTTGAGAGTTAATTTAATGATGTACTCTGCAGGATGAGTTTTTAGGCTGACTCAGAGGCTGACAGTTCCACGATACTCCTCATAGATTTATGATAGCTGGAAGCTAACACTACAGCTGCAGTCAACCAATATAATTTTGCAGTCTTCAGGGCATGTCCCAGAGCAAAAAAGTTAGCTTATGCATAGAGAGCTAAAAATTATGCCACATATGTTCTTACTGTATTTATATGATGCAGGAGTAAATAGCCTATCTCACACCTGCAAAGAGAGGACTGGGGAAAAAGGCAGACCAGATAATTTCTGTGTTGGGAGGCTCCAGCCTCCTATGACAATTCTCAACTAAGTATGAAGACTAGGAAAGCTGAGTGCTGGGAAGATTAACAACTTCTTTTCTTGAGGTGTTAAATTTACGAAAAATGAGTGAGAAAAACTACAGAGTAGCTGAGGTGCCAAGAACACCACTGACGCATTGGATGAGGGTGTTACTATTGTTCCTGTTCTGAAAGGAGTGGGAACAGATAAAAGGATGTGATTCCCCCCTTTTGACAGAAGCACATTCCTCAATGTCAGTTAAAACCAATAATTTTTACTGCTAATACACAGTGGCACAGCAGAGGAGATCTGTTAATAGTTAATGCTGAACATTAGCTATCATTTGGGTTTTATTAGTGAAAAGTATTTATCCCAATCTGACCAAGCTGCTCTCCTTAAGGGAGGATTGTCACATCTCCATGTGTAAAGACAATGCCAAAATGTACCTGTGATCAGTGTTCTAGCCTGCTCCAGTGATCACAGCAGTCAGATGATCTCATGGAAGTCAAGGTCCTCAGTAAAAGTGCCCAGAGAATAAAGGAGCAAGACAGATGTTGAGGAGTTTCCATAAGAATTGTAAAAAGTAAGGGGAAGGAGGAAAAGGCAGTGGTTTGCTTCCACATTAGTACTTTTCAGATTGAATGCTTTATCTGTTTCAACATCAACTCAAACTAGATTTTGGAAATCAAGTCCTGGTCTTCGGGGAAGGCAATAGTACTTTTTCCTTTTGACTTCAGGGAGGTTTCACAGCTTGCTTGAGATCTTTCTCTCAAACTCCAGGAGTAGATTCTTTCATTAAGAACTTTAGGTTAGATGAAGCAGGCCAAGAATGGTCTCAGACTGCGGCAAAATATATTTAACTGTTACGTTTTTCTTTTCCCTTGTCTCAGCTCCATAATAATACCATGCTGATGTTGATAAATATTAAGGGTAAGTTCCAGCATACACTGAGCAAGAAAAGATAGAGGGTTTTTCTTTGCTTTGTAATAATGTAGTAGACATAATGAAGAAAGAAGACTGAGAACAACCTCTAACATGTACTGTAATTAAAAAAAAAAAAAGGGGGGGGGGGAAAGTTTTTTCCTAAACTTTTCTTTTTTTTTTTTTTTCAGATTTCCTACTGCAAACACTTTTAAAACTACCAGATCTGACATTATCAAACTTTAGAGTCAGAATTGTCAACACAGAAGCAGTAGAAAGCTCATTTTGAGTACTGAAAATGCCATTTACAGGAATGAGAGACCTAAACAGGATCTAGGCACTTTAGAATTTGCCTTGGTCCTCATGAGACAAAATTCATTATCTATTTTGGCATGTAGCTGACCTGGGAATTTAACAGTAAGGATGTAGAAGTTCACAGAAAGAGTAACTTCAATGATCATTTGTTTTCAATGGGATCTATCATGAAAATGATATTTGCAAATGGCGTCTTCCTTTATTTTGCTTTCAGGGTCATGAAATCCCATCATCATCTTGTCCATCTTTATTCTCACTCCTCAACCCCACCAAATGTTTGAGTGTTCTTCTTGTAAATACCTTTGGCAGCTAACACTGAAGCATACAAATTAATACCCATTGAGCCTTCAGAAGAACACAAGCAATTTCAGTAAGCAAACATTTTTCTGTTCTTTCTATCTAGCAATATGTTTTTATTTGCAAACACTCCCACCCCAAGACCTCAGGAGTGTTGTTTGGACAAGCTTTGAATGTCCTTCCTGTGAAGACACATCTGTAGGACTGGTAGTCACAGTGACCAAGAATGCCTGATAGACCCTAAAGAAAATACAATTTAAAAATAATATATGTCTTACCTGCTTATTCATAAGTATGTAGATAATGGGATTGCAAACAGTGCTGCTTTTTGCTAGGATGGAAGGTATGATGCTTGTAACTGGAGTCACAACCCCTGGCTTACCAAATGTTGCGAGCAGTGCTATAACTCCATAGGGAATCCAGCACGTGAGGTAACAGACAACTGTAGTCATCACCATGAACAGTACGTGGTATTCTCTTTTGCGGGCAACATTCTTGTGGATTTTTCCAACCTAGGGAAGGTAAAAAAAGATAGAACTTAAGAAACTGAGCTGTTGGATTGACTGCATTAACAACCTGGGACTATTGGTCTTGGATCAGCTATGACAATCAACACGGTAGTTCCAGAAGCAAAACACAAATCCAAAAGTGATTGACTGCATTGGGAAGACTTTCAACACTAGGCACTAGGAGAAGACCTGCAGACCACACTGCATGCCAGTACAAACCAGAGTCCCAGTGGAGGTTGGAGCAAACGCAGAAAGGTGACAAAGTTAGCATCTAGTCCTTAATAGCTGTTAGGTCATCTCCAGTTGCTTTTCAGGTATGGCGTTTTGTGGAACTCCACAAGGTTTTCATTCAAATAGTTCCAGTACACAGACTTACTTGAGATGAAGAAGCATTATGAAGCACAACCACCAGAAGCATTTTCTCTTAAGGGTGTGGAAACAGCAGAGTAACACTAGGACTGTGCTTAGTACCTCTGTCCTTGAATCTTTTCATGACCAAATAAAGCCTAAGTTGGCCTGGTGTAGTGTTGGCAATGGGTGCATTTGGAGTGGGACACCAGAGAAGTCTTGCTGAATCATTTCACAAAGTTTTGAGGGATAGGATTCATCCTTTCTAGACTATTTCTTCCAGGTACTTAACCATTTTGATAAAAGGGCTTCACTCCTGCTGATCATCAAAAATACGGTTTTGTGCTCTTAAAAGAATGTGTTGAAAATTGACATAGTTCAGTATTGGGGTTTTTTGTGGAAATGGAGCAGAACTGGGTAAACAGGAAGTGTAGATATAAATGAGCAGTTTCAAAGTGATGGTACAAGAGCCCATCTTGTTGCCATGAATTTAACAGTAGTTACAGTCTGTGGTCTGTTCTGCTGTCAAAATATTTATAGTTTGTTCTTCAAAATGCACTCTCCTTTAACCTGTTCTGGACTGAAGCATCATGTTCTTTGAGAGTCTAGAGCTCTAAGATAAAGGTTAAACATTAAAATAACAGTCAACCTTTATTTCTAAGCTCTGATGTGAACATGATTTTCTGCAGACAGATACAGAGCACTCTTCCGATGTGTTTGTATGGGTGAGTGCATTGGTAATAACAGTGAAGAGCAAGCTGAATTCCCTACACAAAATGCACATTCAGCGCTATATAAAAGCATTATTTAAAAGCAGTAGCTCTGTGAGAGGGACGTTAAGTTTAATCTAAAGGTCATGGAAGTCAGCATAAGATTGAGTGAGGAATAGATAAGGTTTGGCTACTTAGCCTTATTTAATCGGGATTATTTAAAAGTTCCTAGGAAACATCCAGGAATATTAGCTCTAGAATAGCAAGGCTAGTCTCCCTAAGCATCTTTGCAGCCAACAAAGAAAACCAAACTTTGAAAGGAGGTTAACCTTGGAGACACTCTCTCTGCTGACTCCAGATGGAGACTCAGCACACTGCTCTCTTGAGGTTACGGTAGATTCCTCAACTTTCCCCCAGTGTGTGTTTAGCAAAGCCAGATGTACCAGCAGAATTTCAGGAACTATTTGAATGTTTAAACCATATTGATTGAGCCTTGTACTCAGTCAAATGTAATTTATGTCCACTTTAAGATCTCTTTGCCTCTGGAACGCTGTACTTGAGAGCAAACTGCACCCAAGGGAACTAAGTCCATGTAAAACTACAAACATAAATAAGAAAAAAGTCAGCTCCCTGTAATGGAATGCATCCAAACTTGACCCAACCAGGGATAAGAAAAAACGTTTGGAATGAGTAGGCTTAAGTTGATGAAGAAGAACACTGAAGTGCGCAACTCTGTGAACAAATAGAGCACAGTTAAAAGTTAAAAGTGAAAGCCACCAATCACTCTAGTCAAATGTCATCTGTTGCCTCACACATAACATTCACATGCTAATGCACTGCAAATAGTCAGAGCTTTACCTACCTCTTTGTAGTGTAGGTGCTTTTGCACAGCATATGTGTTATGTATCAAATTGTGAGTTAAAAACATTTATAGTGACTGTGTAAAGCACATATGAAAGCAAAATAATATCGTGATGCTGTTTCTTTTTAGTTAATTGTGACTCTAGGCTTTTAGAGGGGTTAGTTCTATCTGACATTTCAGTGGAAATGTTCCTGTTAAACTAAATAAAACAAACTTAGTCTGCCCAAAAATAAGAAGTGTTTTTCCTGTCTGGTTTTTCAATTATTTTCTGCAAAAAGGCAATTACAAAATAAAATCCATCCTTTCTGAAAAGACTTGGGACTATTTTTATTTCCTTTTTTTAAGAATGGAACTTGTTTATTTCATAATTACTTTAGCTTGAAAGAAAGGATTAATAATAGATAATGGTCCAATCCTGTATTGCTTATTTGAGCTAAATTTTTCATGACTAATGGGGAATTTCTCTGAATGAAGAATCCAGGATCCCATGTGAACCGCAACTATGCTACAAGTTACATATTAATCAAGGAATGCTAAGCCCCAGTTCACCATGGCATCCACAGTTAAAGATATTCAATATACACAGAAGCATCAGACAACATACTTTCACTCTGTGTTTAGGTAATATCTCTGTCTTGAGGAGATGGAAGGTGTTTACCCTCTGCACAGACAAAATACAAATCATACATTAAGGAAGGAAAGGTGTTTAAAAGTGGAATGACTATGAGTGTGATTTTGGGACATATCCTTCTGTTTTCACATCTTTAGCTTGTTTCCTTGGAAAGGGAAGTTTTGAAATAATGTACTATATTTATCCTCACAATTTTGGTTTCATTGCCTTTGCAGTCTACCTTTCGAAGGTGTTATCTTTAAAAATTGTCTGTTTATAGGTGCTGGAAGGCCTCCAGCAAAATATAGCTCAAGTTCATGTAATCTACAGAAAGATAACACTTCTGCAGGTGAAAAAACAGTAGAAATTTTAACATTAAAATAATTCTAATTCTTATTTTAAAACTGCTGGACAATTTAACATAATTGCTACACTGCATTTTCAATAGTCAAATGGAAATATCTAGCTGATAGAAGAGCATCAGATAGTGATAAGAATAAATAGATTCAAATAATGTTCTAGAATAGCTGAGCTTGTGAAGCTCAATCTAAATGTGAAAATATAGGACATATATAGATATAATTTTAAAATACACAGACAATCTAAACCACATTTTTAAATGGCACAAGAAATACTGGTCCACTGGGATCAGATTATACTTATGTAGGATGGCTGGAAAACGCACATCTTTGCTGTAAACTCAGCTGTTTTCTCTGGGACAAAGATCTCCTGCCAAATTTGGTAGTATAAGTGTAGGTAAAGCCCTATATTTAAAGACAAGAAGAAGGTTAGAGGATTGGTTGTTGAGGGAGTTTTGATGAGAAAACAGTGTTTCTGCCCTACTTTTATCCTGGACAGTAGCAGAAGTGTTTCGATTTTTCAGAACTCAGCTGGAGGCAGTGACAGGCAAGCTTGTCTAATCTCAGACACTGAGCGTAACAGTGGCACAATTAGCTCTGGTCTGGATTTGCCCTGTAGCGGCGCTGCACCTCATGGACATACCCAACACTCCTTTTTCCAGTCAATCTGACACACAAAACACCACTGCTTGGATGCCTATGGCAGGGTGCTGAGCACATCCCTAAGATATGATAGGCCACAGAGCGTGGGAGAAGCCACGATGTGAAATGAAAGCAAGGCCTAAAAGAGTTAACTGAGGTATCTTGCTCTGTTCTGCCAGTGTTGCGAAGAAAATGTTGCAGCTCCTTCTGTTCTGCTTACTGGACCCAAACCTAATCATAAGAATGCTAGAACCACTAGACAATGAATCTAGGGTTATAACTTAAGATAAGGTGGACATTTGAATAGGCTTGAAGGGCCTTGAGCCAAGGGTTTCTTCAAGCTTCAGTTAGCAGGTCATTCAACAATAGAAGAAAGGAAAGTCACAGTGAGGAAGAAGAGTAGTCACCCCTCTAAGTGAGACTGAAGACTGGAACTGACCACCTAAAAGTTGTGCCAAGAGAGGATTCTGGAAGACTTCACCTCAAGCCATGCCTAGGCCCTGGCTAAACTCCACCTATTATGAATATGATGATTAGATGCTGTCATTGTATGAATATGTATGTTGAAATGCTACAATCATGCATGAAGACTGTATAAATTTCCTTGCTTTTCACCAATGCCTTTAAGCAAACTGGCTAGTTCCCCAACATTGGCAATAAATACCTCTGCTGCTTAAGGATAAATTGTCTCTAAGCAGTTCCTTTACTCTGAGCTTTTGCGGCATCAGGTAGTAGCCATGACCTAGAGGAAGCCTGGCTTTCTTTAAAGAGAACAAGCCTGTCCTTTTCTTAAAGAGAAAAGGGAATGGGTCTGTCCTTTTCCTTGGAGAGGGCTAGTCCAAACACATAAACGCTGTTGTACAATGGTATGGGAAATAATAGTGCAGGCCAAATGAAATGATTTTAAGGTAACATGTTCTGGTTACTCAATTTAGGCACACAAGTGTCAGTCCAGACCTCATCACTGTCCAGTCAGCTGGTTCAGTCATCCTGTTCCTGGAGGGAGCAGCCAGATGGCAACCACAGCTGAACACAGAGACCTTTTTCAGGCTGAACACAGGAGCTTTCCAGCACAGGCAAAATAAGACCTGCCTCTGGGGTAGGATTTAGCACTTTGAATATTTTTCTTAGCTACCACATGGCTTCATATGGGAGGAGAGGCCTGGGCAGTGCCCTGCCCAGGGTGGGACAGCCTTCCCCTATCTGGTGATCCAGAGCCAAAAGTCTGACCTACTGCAGCCTCTACTCAGCTACGTCTGGATTTAGCTGGCCATGAACTGGGGGACCAAGGGAATACTACTGGCACTTCCCCTTCTCAGAAGAAGGCACAAGTGCCAGGAAGGACCTGAGGAATGGTTGTGCACAGAGATTGAGAGGCAACTGTGAGTCCCACAGTGCCAGAGGCACATATCCAGTCTCCCCTGTAAGGCACTAACATGTGCAACTGTGCATATTCCCAAATGTCAACAGGCAAGCTGGTTTTTTAATATATATAAATAAGGCAAGGGAGTTCATCTAACACTGGCTATTAAGAAGGAGAAACTTAAGTGATGAAGATCTAATCTGATTGTTTTAATTGAATTCACCTGTGTTTTCTTTTTTGCATTTACTCTAGTCTCTCCTCACTTAATGTGTATGTAAAGCTGTGTGCTTTTTCTTGTAAAGCATTTCCTTCATATTTTAACTACACC
The DNA here is from genome assembly GCA_013400415.1 of Scytalopus superciliaris. Lineage (NCBI taxonomy): Eukaryota > Metazoa > Chordata > Aves > Passeriformes > Rhinocryptidae > Scytalopus > Scytalopus superciliaris. The sequence continues at coordinate 418,352 of VXBX01007017.1, read as the reverse complement.
TGTTTTCAGCTGTGAACAAATTGAAAGGCTATGAAGAATATATGGAGTCCCATCCATCTAACCATTAGACAGAAAGACTATCCAGCTTCCAGAGCCACTTCAAATAGAGGACATATACATGATAGCATCTTAGAAATCAGGGGGCCTCTTTTTTGTATTTTGTCCTTCTTTCTCCAGCTATTTATTAAGATGGAAAATAATATAATGCTATTATACTCTGTGCATCCGAATAGTGGATGCTGTAAACATCCTTTATGTAAACATCACTCTAAACAAGCAATATGGAAATAGGGTGCAAAGTGCTTTTTCATCACAGCTGATACATTAATCCTGGGTCTGTCTTTGTACATTTTACACTCAAATAACCATGTTTACTTCACTATTTCAGAACTGCACAGTAAGGAGAAGGCTATTTATGAGCAGCAGTGTTTGTCGACAGCATCTCTCAGTATCACCTATAAATGCTTGCCTTGACATGATCAAGTATTCAACAGCATTACCAAAACCAGAGACAAATGAAATAGTCATCATCATCTGAAGGAAGTCTGCCAATCTTTGAACACTTAGTCTGCTACAGCTTCTTGAAATGAATGGAAAGTATCTAGATTTTTTATTCAAAAGCTGTGGTAAAGGAAAAACTCTGGAAAAAGATCGGTCTTCTTCCTTCATGAACCAGTCAAGTAAGACAGTGCTCTCTGTTATGTGTCTAACAAAAGAATTTCAGAAATTATCTCCATTTATTGGTATGAATAACCCTCTACTAAAACTTACAGTCAAACTAAGAAGTGACTGAAATGTCAGTTATGATGAGCTTTCTCCTTTCACATTTTTACCAGTTCTGTCCTCAAGGAAAAACAAAGAAAAAAAGGGGGAAAAAAACCCTCCAAAGCATGAGAAGCTCTAAAAAGGTGTAGGAAACAGACATTACAAGAAATTCACCTTTCAGTGTGAGTTACCCCAGAACTGGTACTTTGTGGATTAATAATAAGATGGATGAAATACTTTGCTGTTTAAAATAGACAATCATGGCAAAGGAGGGCTCACTGGCTTAAAAATAAATGTCTCCTTTGTTAGCATTTAGGTGCCTAAGTTCAAAACGAGTGAACACTGAAGAGACGATATTGTCTCTGTGGAAACAGACTGAACAGAAACATCTGTTTCAGGTCGTCTTAAAATCCAATGGGCCTTGACTCTACAAAGCATTTACACTTACATGTTCAGTGAGTGAACTGATATTTAAGCACACACATGAGCATTTTGCTCAGTTGGGGCCACATGAATTAAGAGCAACAAATACAGCAGGCCAAAGCCATAAAACCACTAGGGGCCATATAGCTAATTATTTTAATGTCACAGTTAAGTTTAGGATTTGAAGCTCATAGGGAAGATATTTTGTGAGCTGAAGACTGACTTTATTGGGAATTTTTGTTATTGAAATGGGAAATAACTGTCTTAATGCCTCAAGGTGAAGTGATGCTTTAAACACAAAATTCATGGCTTTGTACACTGCCCTTGAAGCACAACTGCTACTGCTGCTAAAATCAGCAAAGTTCTGTTGTGGACTTAAGGAACACTATAATCCTCTTTGATGATGGATTTTTTTTCACTGCACTAGCTAAAGGGATTTTAGCAGCAATTTGTGTAACACAGTGAATATAGTTCCATACACTAAACAAGGAGCTCACGGTGTCACTTCCATCATTGACAACTCATGTTTTATCCTGACCTTCTTTACTCACTGTGTATTTTCTATCATCAGTGTGCATGGGAAGATTAAAGGTGTATATGCACAGCTATCATTTGGCTTGAATTAATAGTTTGGTTTTAGAAAGACAAGTACATTAGATACTCTCCTCTTTCCCAAATGGGGACTTCTTTCCCTGTAGCTACAGACCTGCCCAGCAAGGACAATGGCTATAAAAGCATGAGTGTGGGCATCCCATGCACAGTTGGCAGGACACAAGACAAATCCAGTGTAAGGGCTGAACATACACTGCACTCAGCCATAGTAACAAGCTCAGCCTGCTCATCAGTCAGCCTGGGCCAACATAGGCACAAGAGCTCTGCAGCTGCCTTGCATCTCACCAACCTGGAGTACAAGCAGAGTGTCTACCCCTACAGTAGCTGGGACAGACAGACACAAGCAGCTGCACACAGCAGCTGGAGCTGCTCCTTCTGGTATGGAAAATACAGAGACAGGAAAGAAGTGTTTCTGAGGTGAAATAGCATCACTTTAACACTGAACAGCTTGTTTAAGCAGAAATATTGTATATGATGACATTATTAACTCCAAATTGCAGAGAGATGGATTTAATGGACCAACTATTCAGTGGAAAGGGAACTGGATTGGTGGATGCAGCCAGAGAGTTGTAGTCAATTGCTGTATGTCCAGGTGAAGGCTGGTGACAAGTGGTGTCCCTTAGGGCTCTGTCTTGGGATTGGTGCTCTTCAGTATCTTCAACCACGACACTGACAGAGAGATCAAGTGCACACTCAGCAAGTTTGCAAGTGAAACTGAGCTGTGCAGCTGGAAAAATGGAAGGATGGGATACCATCCAGACGGACCCAGACAAACTTGAAAAGTGGGCCCATATGAACCTGTGTGAAATTAATAGAATAGAATAGAATAGAATAGAATAGAATAGAATAGAATAGAATAGAATAGAATAGAATAGAATAGAATAGAATAGAATAGAATAGAATATCCTGAGTTGGAAAGGACCCACAAGAATCATCAAATTCCAGCTCTTGCCACTACACAGGACAACCACAAGAATCACACCATGTGACTGACAGCATGTCCAAATGCTAAGTTTTGAAGTTCCTGAAATTCAACAAGTCCAAGTGCTGCACATGGGTTGGAGCAATCCCAGATATCACTGCAGACTGGGAGAAGTCATTGAGACCATCCCTGTGGAAAAGGACTTTGGAATTCTCCTGGATGAAAAGCTGGACATGAGCCAACAGTGTGCGCTCACTGCCCAGAAGGCCCAAGTGCATCCTGGGCTGCATCAAAACAGGATCCTTCTCTGGAGTACTCAACACAAGAAAGATGATGTGGACCCGTTAGAGCCTGTCCAGAGATGGTTTAACTTGGGATTCTTCAGCTTGGGGAAAGAAAGCTCTGGGGACACTTCATTGTGGCCTTTCAGTACCTTAGAGGGTATGAAAAGGAGGGAGAGGGACTTTCTGTATGAGCAGATAGTGACAGGAAACGGGAGCAATGGTTTTAAACTGGAGGAGGGAAGTTTGAGATTGGATATTAAGAAATTCTTTACTCGGGGTGTGGTGAAGCACTGAAAAGGCTGCTCAGAGAAGCTGTGGATGCCTCATCCCTGGAAGTGTTCAAGGAAAGGTGAAAGGTGTCCCTGCCCACAGCAGGGTAGTTGGAACTGGATGATCTTTAAGATCTCTTCCAACCCAAACAATTCTGTGCTTCTATGATACTTCTCAAAAATGTTATTCATATGTATGTCCTTCAGTAAATACAGGACTGCACAGAGCTGTCATCTCTGATATTGGCAGTGACACTTCTACTGCACTTGCTTGTCTAAAACAAATCAAAGATATGTAGTGAATAAGGTATGTGAAAATTGAGAACTGAAAGGGCAGTGCAGTGTGTTTTCTGTCTGGAAGATATAGTTAGTTGAAAAAGCCTGGAGATACAAGAAGCATCAAATGTTACATCCAAAGTTATTTAAACTCTAATTTTCTACCAAAAAGATGAGCAAAAGAAACTGTTTACTATAAAATATTAAGGTTGTTGGAGTTTTATGTATCTAACATGACTTTCTCTATTTTACAAATTCCCTAGAATTATTGGGAGACTGTAATAGATAGAAAGCCATTCCTTTCCAAGCATTAGTTCTAATTTTCCCAAACTAATAGCAATCACAAACTCTATTACTTACTTGTAATTGATTGCTTGTCTGAGTCCAGTTCTAGTGAGCATGCCATAACTTGCCTTGCCTCACACTAACTGACATCCCTGTCAGTGGGCTCAGAAAGAACATGTTGGCCTGAATTAGCCTGAAAAGAGATTATATCCTACAGATGATAATGAAACGTCAGCACTTTCAAGCCAAGGAATTCCACTTTGAGGAGGGAAAAACAGAAGGTCTGAATGATACTCTCCAGAACCAGAATAAAAATGCAGCTAGTTTTGTAAAGATAACATGTAAGAATAATTACTACGTGTTGCTGCTGTGCAACACAACTTGCTATTATAAAGGTGGAAGGTGCTGAGATCACTTTCAGAAAATCAAGCCAGTAATTTAAATACTCTTCTTTTTGAAAAGCTGGTCAACAAATGATATTTTTAGCTGACAATTTAATAACCAACTTCTGGTTTGGCTTAGGCATGTTTTTTTGTTGTTTTAATAACCTTTGCAATGGCTTTGACTGACTGAATAGCCTAGTTCAAGTTAAAGGAAAGAAAAAGAAAAAAAAATTACATCTGACTTCAGTGTTTTTCATTGAAGAATTTCTGAAGCAGAAAGGGAAAATATCAGACATTAATTCTTTCTTGGTTTCTGTGTACTTTCTTCCAGAGACAGCTAAATGCAGAATGTATATCTGCAACATCACTAATATGGTTGAACTCTTTAAAAAGAGATTAGCTGACAGGTATAAAATTTCTTTCCAGGTTTCTTTCCAGATTAGTTGATGCTAAATAACAATATGCTAACAACTACATAGAAAATGGAGTGCACATTGGCCTGCATCTAAGGGGAAAATATTTTCAATCAGAGATGACAAAAAATAACATTTCAAAGATAGATAGATAGATAGATATAATACATATAATATTTACAATGATATAGCTAAGGGAGGAAATAACAGCCTGTGTACTGTAATTGGCCCAGACAATCTAACAGTCAATCTAAACATCAGATGATAAAATCTCTCAGGCATCATCACTCTTTCAGTACCTAACCACAATTACCCTTTCTCCTGGGAAGAGGTCAAGCTTTCCTACACTTTGCCGAGGGATCCCTTCCCACTTCTCTGAAAATTTCTACTGACATAAAGCAAGGCATCATTAAGGACACGTGGGTATGCCTTTTACATGTAGCTATTTATATTTAAATAAGCCTAATAGATGTGCTTGGATCTGCTTGTCAAATCCTGTAGACTCTACAATAAGCGTGCTTAAAGGCAGGTTGGTGATTTTGATAGAGACACCAGCATCACTTAGGGAAGAGGTGGCAGTTTTATAGCTCTAATAGCCCAGCTGGAGTCGTACTGGTATTTCTAGGAGACAGCTAAGCATTTGTAATACTGATGAGCTCTGTTAACTTCACCACACTTCGATAAGTCCTTGTAATTTCTCTGCAGAAAGAGCATACAGAGAGTGCTGATGAACAATTGTAAAGCATACTGATGCTGAATTATGGCATTGATGGGGAAGAGAAATAGAATGCATATTAAATTTAAAATGTGCAACTTTGCAAAACTGGTTAGTTGGCAAGCTCCATTTCAGTTTTATATGTGAACTGTAATGATACATAAAATAAAACACAGGTTCCTGACAGGCATACTCATTTGGAAGAAAACAATGAAAAATACCAAGAGCCCATCAGGTTAACCTGGCTTTGATATTACTCATTCTTTTGAATCCTGACAGCACTGAGCCTGTAAATTAGCATTATTATGGCAAAGAAACAATTTCAATGAGAAAAAGACCAAAGTAACATCTTAGAAGATGACTGGGATACAAGATAGCTGTCATTGGAATGTTACTTCTAAATAATATTTAGCTTCCCCTCAAATCTGTCTCCAGTCTGTGGAGGAGGAGTAGCATAGCAGGCACAGTTACTCTGTTGTTACTCTGCTGCTGTACAAACGATACAACTTTTATAAATTTTTTTCTGCAGGTAGCACAGCTTTGTGGGCTATAGGGGAACATAATAATTTAATATAAATAATAATAAATAATTAAAAAAAATTAAAAATTAATAAACATAAAAATAATAACAATAATACAATACTGATGACAACTGAAATCAACCAATACTGATTGCAAATTTTGTATCCAAGGAGAAAAATTGCTATCACTCTGTAATGGTTCATTTGAGCTATTTGCCATGTCTTCTGACACACTGCCAGGGGACTGACACAAAGGTGTAATGGCAGACTTTTGTGAATTAAAACTAGATGATGGCTGTTGGTTAGCGTATTTTGATATTTTAATATTACAGGTAGCTAAAATCCTGTAAGAGTAAAGTGGCAGTTTAGCAGATGGCAAACTAGTCTGCCAGAGAGACCACTGGCTATGTCCAAGAAGGCATCAGTTCATATAGCTGCAGGTTTTGTTCAGGAGCAATCTCAGAGTAATTTAATATAGGCTTTAAAATACAGTGCCATTAGAATGGTTCGGTCAGCAAACACAATCAGGTAGCTATACCTTAATGTGTGCTTTAATTTAGATGAAAACAATTATTATCAGTCTTGTTGACTAAGACTAACAGGAATGAGAAGGAGAGAAAAGGACAGGAGAGGATGGAAGAGAAAGGGGAAATAGAGGGGGAGGAGAGGGAAAGGGGAAGGGAAGGAAATGGGAAGGGGAAGAGAAAGAAGGACTTGGTGTGATTGAGTCAGTTCTTGCTCACTTATGGAGGTGTATATGAAAATTCAGAGCTGATGCCCTGTTTCTGAGACAAGATGTATACACTCAGGGATCTCAATGGTACTGAATAGGGGCCATGATGCTTTCCAGCTTGGATCATATTATAATCTTGGAATCTGAGATTCCAGCTTGAGTGTCTGAAATGTAGTATTATAGTTGAAAGATGACAATGTTTGAATGCTGTTTCTTTCATAGTTTAATGTCTCTTTGAACATTATTGCCCTATCTCTGACAGCCCTTGTTACCCTTTTTTTGCACTTTTTCTGTTTCTCTTATATCCTTCTCAAATAGATGATCAGAACTCTTTCCAGTATTCAAGCTTATACAACAATATAACAACACTGGGGATGTTTCTCTCAATCCCCTTTCTACTAATTTCTAACATCTTATTTATTATTTTGATTTTCCTGAACAGAGTACTGACTTTTTCATTAAATGACTCAAACCAAGTCCGTGTTCTCTTTGAAGAGTGATAACTTCTTTCATCACGTATGTACATGTATGATGTATGATAGAGTTACTCTTCTCTGCACATATCACTGTACCTCAGGTACTTAATGCTCTCATAGGCCTTGAAAAATCTATTCTCCTCCTCCAGCAGACCCACGGATGGTGCTGCTCACCCCACTGTTGGTTTCTGACACCACTGACAAAGCTGCTCGCTCCCCTTGTTCCCAGGTTTCCTGCTTCAGTTGTTGTTGGTCATTGTCCCTTGCTTTCCTAATCAACTGCACTTGCTTCCCAGCTGATGATCTCCATGGGTATTTACTGTGAGTCTGCTGAAGGGGGCTGAAACAAAGCTATCAGAGATGTCACATGCTGAGGATGGAGATTCTGCATCCATGCACACAAAAAGTGGTCAGATCCATGTTTCAGTATCTCAACCCTCAAATTAGTACTACTTCCAACTGTATAATATGTCCTTTATTTTACCAGGAAGACATTGACACTAGAATAATATACTTTTACAGCATAATTTTTCTCTAGATATGGGGGTTTTTTGACAATTACAGCCAGGAAAGAAACAACACAGGTATTTTAAATAATTCTCTAGGATTCCTTCCAATTCCAACAGGGCCAACACATGTCTGATACAAACTATTCTAGCAATGATTCACTAAGAAGCCCAGCCCCCTTCAAGTCAGTATTTGTTAAATATAGATATTGGAAATTCATCTCACTTTTGAGCAATGCTTCCATTTCCAAGTTTGTGACAGAAGTATTCTTCACTGTGCAATGAGTAAGTAGGGATGGATATAGTTAGAGCCAGTATGAAGCCTGTTCAGTGTGAATTTACAACCTCAGAGAGAAAAAGATGATGTAGTTTTATAAAATTCCACCATTCTTCTGGAAAGACTGAAACTAATCGAGCAATACCTGCACCTCCCTAAGGAAAGGTCAAAGTAAAAAGAAGATTGAGTTAACAAGATGATTCAGCAGGCTGGAATCATATTTCTTTTCACTTGACATTTAGACCGAATTAACATCCTGAACTTACTCAGCAAGCAATGGAGCCCAAAGCAAATCCATTTAATTTTATATTGAGAAAATCCAAAATGTGCCAGACTGACATGACTAAGCACCTACTGAGCCTTGACTATCCTGGAGCACAGAGGCATGAGCAGGGCAGAAGAGCTTTTTCACTACTGAATAGGGAAAGAAAACATACAAAAAGAAATGACTCCCAGGAGTGGCATGCAATTAATAAAAGGCCAAGGCCAGATTGCCAACAACAGTTACAAATTTTCTTCAGAAAGACCTTAAAGATGGATGCAGAAAGGCCACACTGGAACAATGTGAGAGTCAGTTCTTTTAATCTGACATTTAGACTGAACTGATATCCTGAAGCTGCTGAGGAAGTGAGAGAGAGAAAAGCATCAGGTAAGACCTTTGAAGACTCTTAGTGAGCTCTTGCAAGCCATAATAATAGAGAAAATAGTGAGTTGGTTGAGTGAACTTTTCCAGACACAGGTGATTTAAAATGCCCAGCTCCATGTTGAAGGCATCAGAGCAGAGCAGAATACTACTGGTGTTTAACCAGGGGTAGATACAGTCAGTAACCAGTGGCAATACTCACACTATTTTCTGTGCAAGGCAATGGCCTGTGTACAGTGTTTTCCAGATGTATAACCAGCCTTTAAGTATGGTCAATGGCACTGCTGATGGGGATAAAAAATGCATATGCTTCAGTGTTTTCCAGGCAAGGGAAGCTCTATTTTTTATGGAACTCTTTGTTCAATATATTTTTTCTAAGTTTATGCTCAGGATATTTATTAGGTTTGTCTTTTACTTCTGTGCAGGTTGGTTTTATCCAAACTTTGTTTATATTTAATCTTTAATAGGCCAGATGTAAGTAGAAAGATCTCAGCTAAATAGAAATTTATTTTTACATGCGTATTTTTACAGTTTCAAGTGTAGTGTTACATTATCAAATAAAATTGATATTACAGCCTTCTGAAACACTACAATGTTGTACCTTTTCTGTCTCATATGTGACTAGAAACCAAAATAATCCAATATTACTGAGATCCCCTTAGTAAACACCTTACATGCTTTTTATTACTGGAGAAGCTGTTTAGTTGACAGATCTCCCATTTGAATTGAGATTACCAGTGTTAAGTACAGCAGAAGGTCTGTAATATACCCTAAGGCAACCCTAGCACATACTCATCTGTGATTAATTTAGCTGCTTAGCAGATGTCAGTTGTACTACTAAAAGTCAAGTAATCACCCATTCATTTTAAGCCCAGGTGACTCTACCTCAAGCCAGAGATAGTTGTTCATTGTTTTAAGATGCATATGGTGTAGAGATTTCAATAGAAGAACCATTGGGGAAAAAACAGAGTTGCTTAATGAACAGGAAACTGAAGCCTCAGGCCCCTCAATATTATAAATTAAGAGTGAATGTTCATTATTTTTAGTTTTATATCTGGAAATAACAAAGGAAGTCCACAGAGGAGACAGTGGTTAAACTACAGTGAAAACTGTGTGGAATAGAAAAGTTGGAGAATCAATGGATTAAGCATCGTCTTCTTAAAAATAACTTGAGAAATAGAGTAATACACCTAACACATATTTCTCTGAAGGAAACATTGGCTATTTAAGACCTTATTCCTTTCTTTCCTATCTTTTACCTGTCCAGAGGGATATTGATTTACTGCATAAGGATTCCTGAGCTTTTTAAGTTGCAGGTCTCTATAATTAAGCAGCTGGAGAGTTCATCTAACAACTCTGTTACTAGTGAAGTGAAATTCAAATGCAACATGTGCCAAATAAGAAGAAATGTAAAACTTTCTATGTGGTGTGATAGATGGGTATCATTTCTGCAATAAGGTTTGGACAAGTACTCCTTCTACAAAGAAGGCTCCCTGTAAAAGAAAGTGTCAGGTGCAACCTTGAAAGTGCCTGAACAGTATCTTTTTTCTTCTAGCAGGAGCAGATGTTTTGAAGAGCCATATGTTAGTACTTAATTTTAAAAAGCCTCTGAAGCCTCTGCTCTACATACTTCACAAAGATGGGTCTTACTCTGCTGGAAGCTGCTCTCTGTCAGGATGCAGTGTGTTTTCCCAACACCTGCCCAGGTGCAGTCCTTGGCCCCCCAAAACTGCTCCAATTCTCTGCTATAGTCAAGGCAGTGGCAGTGGCCTTGACCACAGACTCTCCCTTCCTCCCACTCCAGCCTTTCCTTCCAACTTTATTCCCCTGCTATGCCTTTAAAACAAACCAACAAACAAAAAGATTAATATTCAGCCAGCTGATTCCCTGGTGTTTAATCTGAATTATACTGAGTTTTGAGTGGTGTAGGATTATATTCTATCAAGGTTAGCAGTTAAAGACACTCAGAGTATTTGCAATCAATTTGTATTGACTCAAATTAATAAAACGCTGCCTGAAATATAATTTTGTGTTTAAAATATTATTGGCCCTATTTCTGCCATCATTTTTCATTTGTGGCAGTGGTCATCACTTTACCATCAGGCCCACTGAAATAAGTAGAGCCAGCAGTAAGATACTTGTAAATTGACATATAACCCCTAGTTTTAATCTACTACAGAAAATTCAAGACTTTTTCTACTGATTCACTGTGAGACAAAGACAAGCAGTATGCAAAGCAGCAACAATTTAATAAAGGGGAAGAATTTCATAAAATATCCTAGCTGTTTATTTTAACAGCAAATTAAAAAAGGCAATATAGACCTATAAACCTCATAAAAAAACTTGTAATAATACAGATTTGGATTGACTTCATAAACATAAGAGAACACATAATTAGACCATCAAAATTAGTGTGACTTTTCAACACTTCTTTACCATACTGAGGCTCACTGAACTGAATACCAGTATTTTCACCTTTATCCTTCTTAAATCCCAAGGGAAATGAAATACTATGTGAATGAAAGAGCTGCACATTTATTATCATATCATATATGGATACTGTAAGGTAGTGAGGACGGAGAAGGTGGGAAAAGATAGAAACACAGAAACCCTCTTAGCATTTTATAAGCCAGCTGCACTGCCACAGAACCATTTCATTGACAAAGAGGCAACTTACAGATCAGCTAAGGTCAAAATTATTTCTAGTATGATTTTTTTTGCACTGGGAAACTGATTCATAAAAATGAAAACATCCTGTGGTAACATGGGAAACTTGAGACATTTCTGGTGCTACCCATGTTTCCCTGAGCTTCTCTCTTGTTCCTTGACAATATCCCTGATAGAGACCAAAACCGCCAGGCCATTTGGTGCCTAGTTACCTCACAGAATTATTTTATTCAGGACACTGGATCTCACAGGCATTTTAGGTCACCAGCTCCAAAGATTTGCAGGTCCTTTTGCTCCATGTCACTTTGGCTGAGCAACTGCTGTACAAGGGTACCAATACATGAGTGATTTCAGGGTCAAGAGATTATTTTATTTTTAACATCTAAATATTCCAGTGGAGGATTATGTGAATATAAAATAGTGATTAATTACTGATCTGTGAAAAATAGTGAGGTTAAGATCTGTGTGTGTGTGTGTGTGTGTCCCTTATTCAAAACAGGAAATCTCTCCATAAAAAAATCTCAAACTGGAAGAAGACCAGAAAGTCAATTTCCCTACCAGCTCTATTTAAAATAGTACCCACAATTGTCTGAAGCCAAGGAAGACATTCATGTTCACACATAGCACTTTTTCATACAAGCTGCCTTTCAAGAAGAAAACAAAATTTCCATTATTTTAACACACACATACACACATAGAAATTAAAGCAAATCCTCCTTGGAAAAGAAAGACATGGAATGGGTGCATATTTTAAAAGCTCTGTCCATACTGCTACATAAAACCACTCCACAAAGTGAGATAAAGCTCTTGCACCTGATCATCCATCCTTCATAACAGTCCACGTCCCTGGATCCCCTGTGCAGATTTGCGTCCGTGCTCCCTAAGAAGGTGCCCAAAAGCATCAGTGACAACTGCCAGTAGGTGCTATGGACAAGGCTGCACCAGGTTTGGCTCCATCCTTCCTACATAGTCCTCTAACCTGTGCCACAGGCATGCACTCACCCACACCTATGCTGTACAGATCAGGGTGCAGCAGATCAACTTTCAGCTCCACACTAGAAGAGCTCACAATTCTATTGAGTTGGAAGTCAGCCATCATCTCATTTTAGACACCTTAATTTGGGCAAATAAAGAAAATATGAACTACTGTGTTTGATGGCCATACGGATACATAACATTGAGAGAATGCTCAAGGCCAAACACTGTGTAGTCTGGATACAGGCAGGTTGTACCATTTGCTTCAAGGCTGAGGAAGGTTCCTGACCATGTAGAAACATGTCAACATTGCACATGCAGTTATCTGCAAGCATGCTCCTGCTTGCAGTCTCCACACAAACACCAAAAAGAATTTGTTCTGCTTTTACAGTTTGTAGGATTTGAAAGAGTGACTGCCCACTACACATAAATATTAAGTTTCAGTATGGTGCAAAGTTGAAGACAACATAATCTTGCACCACTTCCAAAATGTTGTACTTACTCTCATTTAATCTGCCATATTCATATTACATCTGGGTTTGCCTCCACTGAAAATAAATGTATGTTTCACTAAGGAAACATACATGATATTTCGGTCTAACTCTTTACCAGCATATAAAATTAATTCAGGATATAAAAAATGATAAAAATATTGTAATATCAGTAATCATGACCAAATTAATATCTGTTACAGGTAGGATAGACCACCTTAACTTTAGTACAGCTAAGCTCAAGCTATAGGATCAGAAAACACTGGAGATCTAAGACATATAAACTGGGGTTTCTCACCTTTTGTTTTTGGACGAAACAGCTTTGAGTGCCAAGTAACCAGCAAATCTAAATTTTAACTCATTTTATTTGTGGTAAAAAAGTATGATCAATCTCATAAATTTACATAGTTTAAAACATTCATATTATTAAGATAATATAAGTTTGACAACTCAATTGCATTCCTCTGGGCATAAACCTTCAATCTGTGTTTATGCAGATATGCAAGATTCAACTGAGACAGCAAAAAAATAAAATTCTACCTAGTCAGTCAGATTACAAATTAATGAAGCACTGGATTAGAAACTTTGAAACAATGTTTGTTCTAGATTTGACATATTTACCTTTCTTCTTTTATATTCTTCTGATTTTCAATATGTAAGCACAAATCATTTGCATTCATTTCATATCTCTGAAGCATGTGGATTTGTCATGCCATTGTTCTTCACTACATGATAACTTCTCAAGAAAAATTATTTCCCTCTGTTACTGCCAACCTGTTACTGCCTCAGGCACTGTATCTTGAGCTTTCACAATTTTCAGCAGACGAGGCTAAATCATGGAACCAGTGAATAGTAATAGATATTACAAATGTTTGTGGCCAAGCCTTGGGGTTATAAGTCACACAGGACTAACAATGAGATGGAATAAGGATTGAGAAAGTCAAAACAAACATATTCTTTGCTCCACCAGGAAAAAAGCACAACTATATTTTGGCTCAGAGAGACCTTATAGCACCTTACAGTAACTAAAGTTGACCTACAGGAAAGCTGGAGAGGGACTTTTTACAAGGGCATGGAGTGATGGGATGAGCAGGAACGGCTTCAAACTGAAAGAGGGCAGGTTCAGATTGGATATTAGGAAGAAATTCTTTACTGTGAGGGTTGTGAGGCACTGGAACAGGTTGCCCAGAGAACCTGTGTATGCCTCATCCCTGGAAGTGTCCAAGGCCAGGTTGGATGGGGCTTTGAGCAGCCTGGTCTAGTGGCAGTGGGATTGAAAACAGACGGTCTTTAATGTCTCTTAACCATTCTATGATCCTATGTTTGTGACTGAAGGCTTTGCTAAATACACTATGCTTTATGTGCAGTGAACCAAGGCTGTCTGCTTTGGCTTCCCACCCTTTGCTTTGACTTCCCACCTGAGCAACGCTGGCCTGGGACTGATCTGTGGACTCTCACACAACGGCACAGTTAATGTGATACCAAGTACATGGTGGCCACCAGAGAAGGAAGCCCTTGGGCACTGCACATTTGTTCTGGTTTTGGCTGCACGGCGTGTCCCTTGCAGATACACCCTCAGAAGTGTTTCTCTGGGGGACAGTGCCACAGTGCTGCTACATGTAGGACAATTACTTTTGCTGCAAGTCTTCCGGCAGGGATTTTGCCTGAGGTCACAAGTTGATCCCTGAAGTGGAGTTAAACTACAAAAGAATAAGTAAGTGTGGTTCAGTTCTCCATGATGAAATGTAAGTACACAAAACCACATATTTTACCCTGCAAACCACCCTTCTGTACATTTAACCTTTCCAGTTTTATAACTGGTGAGAAAAAAAAAAAATCTTATGTTTTTTCCTATCAAGAAAAACCTTTACTGATTCATGCCTTGAACTGAGATGTCATGAGTGCCTGGTACTGATGTGCACCCTTTACTGTAAACTGAAAGACTCATGAGACCACAGCCTATTTTTTATGGACATAAAGCATCGAGAGATTAATGCATAAGGTCTTAAATTTCTATTAGATTGTTATTAAACATTATGACAGGCTTATTTCCTCCCTAGTTTATTATATAAAGAATAAAAATGGCAAACTCAATGAATTCCTGTTTTCTGACCAGCCATTAACTTGATTTACAATGAAGTTGTGCAGTGTTTGATTTACACCAAAATCATATCACTGCTTCTCTGCAAAATACAGACAATTAAGGAATGATTTACACTTCTGCAAGTGCAGGGGAACCAAGATCTTTTCTCATGCCTGTTTCCCTTCCAGTATGATCAGACCTCAAAAAATGAAGACTAATCTGATGACATGTGTTTCAACAGTCAGTCGACACTTTTTTATCAGAAATGCTGAGAACAGCCCAGAGTGAACATGCCTGTCACTCGTGAGTTAGACATGTGTCTGTGCAAGCACAGCAGCTGAAGTCTCTAAACACTTTGAATGGTATTTTAGAATGGATTGACTCACCATACCTTTCATCTTAAAAGCTGAAATGGTGAACTTAGAAGCCTTGCAGCTATATACAAAGAAAAAAAAGTTAGCTATCTCCTTTATTTCTCAGGATTTGATATTTTTCTCCACTGTTCCAGAAAATACTGAATTTTATTCCCTTGGGACAGACACCTTTAATAAAAACTGGTATAAATGTAATGCACAAAACTGAAATCTTTTTACAGTTGAAAGCAATGAACCCCAAAAGTCAATGCTTCATAACTACAGAACAATCATTTCACCTCCTGGGCAAACCAAAAAAATTATGAAAGAGTATAGGAATATGTTAGCTCTTTAAAAATTAAGCATGCTAGTAAATCTTCCTCCTAGCTAATGAAAGCAACTTTTTATTCAAGCGGGCTTCCCATTAAAATAAAACAAATAAAAAAGATAAAACAGCCAACAGTGCACTGTAACCAGACACCTGCTTCTCTGCAATATCTTTGAACAGAAATGTAAGGATAGAACTGTCTGAAACATAAAATGCTGGCATCTGAAAATTGCTGTTTATAAAGCTACAAATGACAAAAGTCAGTGTCCAAATGTTACAGATTTTTGTTTGAAAGTTATGTTATGTTTGTATTTTGTATTATGACATGGCATTAAATAATAATGGCATAATGGCATAATAGTTTTACTATCATACCATTCTTTGGAAAATAATATTTAAAAGGTACTATTTAAAAAAAAAAATTGATACACTCTTTTCAAGGTCAAAGTGTTTCCTTGTTTTGTTATAATACAATTTGCTTCTTTTAGTGCAGCTCATATCAGCAACTTGCAAAAGTTTCCAGTCTTGAGAATAACCTCCTTGGGTGTGATTTTCTTTCTCTGAGTACAGAGAGAACATAGAGGAAAAAAATTAGGCTAGATAGATTCTTAAAATGCCATGAATTCTCACAGTTAGTTTCTGAATGCCACGTGCCTTCCTTCTTTACAGTAGCAATAGTAGTATCAGCTTTACAAAGCACGGGAATATGCATGTATGTTCATAATATTTTCATACCATCAAAGCAAAAATTATGGAAATCTCTTTACTGAAAGGAAGCAATAGGACTCATGGGCTGTGAAATTAGAGAGTGGTTACACAAATTATGAGCAAATTTTTAAACAGAAAGAGTTGATATGCTAAGATTTTTTATTTATGCAGTACCATCTACAGACTGCAATCTGATTATAAATAAATTACATATTCAATGGAATTAATTAACTTACTGAGAAAACAGTGAGATACAATTTTTTGTCTTTTTTCTCCAAGTATTCAACAGCTTTTTTATTAATAATTTTCAAACTAGCTGTTCCAGATATCACCTCATCTACAGAGTTCTGATAAATCTGATAATGTTAGAAGCCAAGAAGACTTGAAAATAATCAGATCTTCAAAGAACTGATCGTTGATACATGCTATATGCAGTCCAATGTATTTCAGTGCTCCTCTGCTTTGAAAGAACAAAAAGAAGTCAGATTTTCTACAGAAGAAATTATCTAGGAAAAAAATAGTATTATACAGAAATGTAATTTGCTCTCATAATTTAAAGACCATCCTTATAGGAAATATCAAACAATAAAAAGGCATTTCTTGACTGTTTGTTATCACAGAATGTTCCGGTTATCACAGAATCAAAAAAATGACCTGTTGCCACCTTTGCGCTCTAGCTGTGTAGTGGCTTGCACATTTGAAGAATTTAGCAAGGGTCAAACAACTGCCCAATAAGGAGATGTTGAACATTGACAGCTATGTGCCTGTTGAAATCTGTACAGAAAATTCTGAAGTATTTATTTTTATGATTTTTTTTTATGATGGCTATATTACTCTATAGCATTTGATACTCCAGCAGACCCCCTTCACCGCATTTTGCTAAGTTTATTCCAATTCTCTCAGCCTAACATGAGACTTCTACTTTAATTAAGTTCCCATATCTTCATGATGATGTGACAGAAAACATTTATTAATTCATTTCCAAACTGAATCTCTTTTAATTTTGAATGATATATAATTATTAAATATTTATGGAAAGATTTAAAAATGAAAGGCAAAGCTATTTTTCATCCTTCCTCTATACCACCAGAAGGTAGTATACATGAAGATCCAAAGGAAAGAAGTAAAATTTATGAAACGTGGTAAAAAATAACAAGATATGGTTGCTGGATGTAGATCCCTGTTTGAGCTTAGATGCAGTTAGGGTTAAACAGACTTGAAATTCAGTCAAATCCCAAATGTATTTAATCACTTTGAAAAGGATGATCTACAGGAACCATACAAGCAGGTCTACATCATCTTCCCCTGAACTACATTTCTTAGGACTTATTTGTTTAATTAAATAACTAGAAAGATTCTGAACTTTGCTTCTAAATGAAGGCCTATGACTACAAACCTCATTTTATTTAGGGTTTTAAGAAGCTAATATTTAATGGTGCGTAATTGCTTTATCAGTTTACTCAGCATAAACCCTAAATTCAGTGCCATCAAAGATACAGTTTCAGAAAATCGAGTTTCTCTATAAAGAGGCATATGATGCGTATCAAGGAATGATGGAACAATAATTACATTTCCAGCCTCCTCTTTGTATTATGTGAAGAGGATTTCTTTTCAGCTTAAATCACAGAGCATTCTGAGCCAATGTGCTGTCTTTCTCCAAACGATCATTTACAAATGAGATGGAAAACTGGAAACCTTCATAGAAGTGATCCTTCTATTTTCTTTTCCTTCCCTGACTACTTCAATGAACAACAATGCAATAATTGCTTTTACAGGTATTTTTTTAACTTTCCAAATACTACAGACATAAAAAAGGATTAAGGAATCAGAAGTCATAAAAATTTACAAATTTTCTTTCCTTTTTCTCTCAGACTTCCTTTGTGGGCACAGGAGTTTTCAAAACCACCACTGTTGTTTATATCCAAACCTTTCAAAAATAACCTAGAGTCAAAATCTCATCATACAGAATTAAAAATTAGTTTACTTGGGTTTATAATCAAGTCATAATTTCACTCTGGGGCATTACTTCTTAAATAAGAGACAGAAGCACTTTTCCTTCACTAATCTTGGTACTTTGAAGTTCGGAAGAGGAGTAAGAAAGAGGACCAGACAGCTCTTTACTGCATAATCTTGACTGTCTCCATTCCCCTACAAGTTGACAAGACTCATAAAGGTCAGACGATGGGACAAAAAAAGGTGATCTGATTTTTCTATGACATCTGGAAATCAGAAATCGTGTGGCACTTTTCAACAGAAACAACAAAAGTTGCTGTAAAGGCAAGTAGGTGGGTAATTTCACTACCTGGACTCACATTTTGGTCACTAGTTAAAACCACCAGTTTATGAGGAATTAACCCTTAGCACATGAGGACAAGGCATACTGATGAGGTCAACTTCTGCTTCATATGGGCTAGTCTTAAAATTTTCCTTGAATATATATATTTTATTTTTTTTCCCAAAAACAAAGTCAAAGTAGAAATGGAGTAATTATATGAAAGGACATAATAGATTTTTTTCAACACTACTTTTTTTCTCACTATACTCAAGTTTAAAAAAAAAAAAACAGAAAAAAGAAAAAAAACCCACCCAAATCCCACCACAAGCACTGTAGGTCTATCAGGTCATTTTGCAAGTCCATCTATTCCAGAGCTCCCTGAGGCAGTGTGACCACTGGCCCTTTGCCCACTTTAGCACACAGTCTGTTGCACTGAGCAAGAACTGGACGGTCAGACGTGTATAACGCTACGTATTTAAGTCTTTGTGCTCTGCGTACAGTCCTTTCTATTGTTTTCCATGTCCTGGCTACACTCCATAAAGGGCTGCTGAGCTCTGTTCAGGCACAGTTTTCAATGAAAGGAAACTGACAATGATATGAGAATCTCCATAAAACCAAGCTGAAAACTTTTCTTGAAATGATCTTCTGGGACTCTTCTTGTCCTTGGGCAGGATTTCTGCATGTAAGCGGGAGATGATGCAGACTGAATAGATCTCTTTTAAAAGTTTTGCTAATTTTCATTAAGATGGTTCACATGAGTTCTCGGGGCCCCTCAGTGGAGGATTTTAATCACATCGTGTCTCTTGCACTACAGTGATCACAATGCTAATCTCTGTAATTCCACATTTGGGAGCCCGCTTTTCAAAGAGTAAACAACTGACAGTAACTTCACAAAGAACATTTCTCCAGAGGGAATGCAATGATAGAGTCACAGAGAAGCATCACAAGCCAAAACCTGAAAAAAATTTATGTAATTGCACAAGAAAAAAAAAAAAGCCATCCTCAGTTTCCTTCACTTGTGCTGTAGAATGTGCGTTAACAAAATACATGTGAATAATATTTTGTGAGGGAGAAAACTTTGCCCTGTTGATCAAACCATCCAGATCAACCATCCAGATAAAGCCAGCCTGTGAAAACCCCCCATACCTTTGAAGAAAATAATGTGAGTAATTCCTAAGGGTCTTTGAGTTTGATAAATGGCAAGAGCTCCGAGATAATAATGCAGTTGTATTGTAATGCTGTTTAATGGCATTTGCTGTTAACATTATTCATACAAGGATGTTCTTGACTTGAAAAGATGATCTTTCATAAAACCTGTATTACTGAAATCCTTGAGCTTTTTACCATTACAAAGATTGCAGATGACTTCATGGGATCTATTAATGCCTCAACTGACAGAATGCTACAGCACCTGACTAAATATAGAGCAGAAAAAGAGAAAATCAGACCTCTAATCACTGTTGCTCGAAAGAGAAAATGCAGGCACCATGCCAATTCTTGCATTAACTATCCCAAATCTATTGAGACATTTCTTCCACCTCAATTCATCTACATTGTACTATTAATAATGGCATAACTCCCGCACTCTTATTTCAGGGTGCAGTACCATTAATGCTACAACGCTCTAACATAAAAACTTCTGGTAAAATTACAAAGTGCGTATTTAGAAAAACTACCAAAGAGATGAAGTGTGGATAATGCACTTATGTTTACAATGCTCCCACATTATTTCTAATACAAAACACAGAGTCACAGGAGGACTTTAATCTATGAGGCCAGAAAAAAAAAAAAGGCAAGATAATTAATTTTTTACCCACTCCAGAAAGTTATAGCATTGCAATGAATGCTGTAACCCCTCTTAACCTTTTTTTTATTATTCTACCTACTCTTTGCACTTCTATGTAAGAACTCCTTTTATTATTTTTTTTTTTGCATATTTGTAATCTTTTCCTCGAGTTTGACACATTACATACTTTAGTATTTCATAAACTATCCCATTTATTACAGAATAGTTAGAGGGCCTCAGACCAAAGGGGGAAAAGTCTGTATTTCTGTGACTGTGTCATGATCTGTTCTTTGGAAATTTATATATATATAAATATATATATATATGTCAGAGGAAATTTATGGAATGCAAGATTTCAGGATAGTGGTACTGGAAACAGTTCTGGTACCTCATAAAATGCTGAGGACTGATGAATTTTCTTATTGAGATATAACTTATCAAATAAATCTTTGACAACCACTAGAAAAGTTTAAGATATTTTGTGTAAAAGTTTACGGTTTAGCTATTCAAGACTTCTCAAAAACTCAGGCAGCTCTTATGACCCTTTGTCATAACAACTTTAAAGAGGAGATATGGTTTAATCCTCACTGGAGTTCCCTTGGAATTAACAAGTATTAGTTCCCTAAGGCCTGTCCCTCCAACAGGTTATACAAGATTGGGTTTGATTGTCTTTCACTTCCACTATTTACAAAATTTCTCAGGATCCTCTAACCTCAGCACTCCAGAGGCTTGCTGGTCATTCTGGAAGGCATGAGGAGGATGGAGGAGAGAGGATTGTGGACAATGCTACTCCTTCTCTCATGTTTTGTTTTTTTCCCCTTTGAACAGTTGATTAATCAATCAACCTAATCTTACACACAGCATATCCAGTCTTCATGTCTAAATAAAAAATGTCTATAGAGTGCACATACCATTTCAATGATAATTTGTTCCCTCAGCGTGTTTTCCACTCCTTGAGACCCAATCAGGCAAATCAGTGAGATTATGACTACTTTTAATACAGCTGAATTTACATTAAAAACAAACAAACAAACTAATAGAATAACACAAGTCTGCATTTAGCACTTGAGGTTAAAGTAGTGCTACTGAAACTTCATCCATGCAAGTAGTTTTTATAGTGTGGGGGTTTGCTCTTGTCAGGAAGGGCAGTGAGGGCTGAGGGAAAGAAGAGACAAAATTTTTTATTAGTACCACGTGTTCCAACATCCTGCCTCTTTCTTTAAGGTGCTGACAGAGGAAACTGCTATTCAGGGATCAGACATGAACCACAATTTCACTTCAATGGTTTACAATCAAAGGAAACTTTTTTCATATCAGTATTGCAAAGCATTAAGAGGAGTACTTATGTATGATTCTCACCAAAGGGATTTTCTGGCCCACTCAGCACTCAACCAGGAAAAGATTTCCCATTTGGGCTTTAAGTATTCTTAAAGTTTTGACAAATTACATAAAATGAGCGACCTTAATTCCTTATGACTAATCAAAAGCAAACTACCTTCAATTTAATTCAATAGGAGAACCTCTATTCAGGGATTTACTGCTTCTTTTTTCCCCTATTTAACCCCTTTAGTTCATTCATCTGAACATTTTAGAGAAGTGCTTTTGAGAGAACACCTATACATTCATCCCTTGCTCATTATTCATCATTAAATGATCTCATTACTGTCCCACGGGTATTCAAGCTTCACAATACCACACCCCTGGTAGGGTCTTGTGGAACATTTATTATGGAATATCTGCAGTACACTTTAAACTACTGAGAAGCACCATTGTAGAAGGAGGAGGAGTAGTAATGGTGGTTGTAGTTTAAAGGAAGCTTTGAAATGTGGCCTAGAATTACAAGGAGAAGCTGATCCTTGGCATAACTCTGTATATCACAGTAGAACTCCATTACTTTAGAGTTAAGCTTCAACAGATTCAGAGCAGAAATTATTAAAATATCATAATCCAAAATCAGGAAGAAGTATTTCCACGGAGTCTTATGTATAAACAGGTAAACATGTGTTTGCTTCATTACAAACACCACCTTCACTCTGATGCTGGACATGCTAGGACACAGTATTAAGACAAAGTCAGTATCTATATAGATGTTATCTGGTTGTTTAGACTGGCACTTCAGGAGAATTAAAAAGAATTGGTGAAAACCTCACACCCCTTCCTTGAGGCTTTCTGCAGTCTTTTCAGTTTCATTTTGGTTTATTGCTTTGTTCTCTATCATCAGTACTTCCAAATTTGATAAAAGAGAAATGCAACCGATGCCTCAGAGCAGTTTGCACTATGGATAGCACGCAGCTGCTTACCTGTTTAACTGCATAAAGGAGGCGACCATAGCAGTACATCATGACCATCACAGGGATGACCAAGCAGAATATGAAGAGACAGATGATATAGGATGTGGACTCAGCTGACTCTGAGGACCAGCGCACTGAACAGCTTGTACCTGCACCTTCTACTCCGTAACTGCTCCAGCCAATCAGAGGTGGCACAGTCCAGACCAGGGAATAAATCCACGAACCTCCAACTGCCAGCAATGCCTTCCTGTAGTCATCGCTGCGCTTGTTGCACAGGGTGAGAGTGCGGTAGCGCTCATAGGACAGGAGGGCCAAGGAGATCAGGGACACGACGCCTGCAATGAACCAAGCAATGTAAATGCTTACTTTCATTATTTTGCATGGTATCCATTCCAAATCCCGAGAAAGGAGACGGTTATTTGGTTATTACATATTTGAAGCAACAGTGAAAACTATTTCCATTATTCTCTTTGCATTAATCCTCACTGGACTTGGTTGCTCTGTCCATCATGTCAAATTTTGTTTAACTCAGATTTATTTTATATTGGAAGATTTCTATACTTGAGAGATATTCATCTTCCAGTCAGGTTTTCAGCTTTATCTGTTTTAGTATTACCCAAGGGAAATTGATTTTCTTCCTGAGCTAATAAAATGGTGAAAGATTCTCTTGATAAGATTTATTCCATTTTTAACATCCAAGAGCATTTTCAAATATATTGCACTGACTTTTGTACATGCAAAAATAGCTATATATTCAAGATTGGGAGCCCCAGAACAAAAGAAGTTTTTTGCTTCTTTTGCTCTGCCCCATGAGCTAGATGTACCTTCAGTCATGAACACTCATATATGGAAACAACAACCACATCATGACTGATTTGGCAAGTTGCAACTTTATTTACATTTATATCACATCTAAAATAATCAATCTAAAAAGTGATTTAGATTAATATTGAGCCCTGGGTGTCATTAACCAATCTTCCAGAGAAAGGCTTAAAAATCTGGGTTGTAGGACATTTCTTTTTCAAGGTTCAGGATCCCAGCTCCCTCTACAAAGCTTTACGGTTTTTCATAGAAGATTCTTAGTCATGACTCAATTGCATGGCTTTTGCTATTTCCTGTGTTTTTGTTCTCCTTACAGCTTCCCTACAGTTCTTAGTGACAAAACACTGGGTACCACTTCCAGGATTTATGACAAAAGGAATTTGTTCGAAGAAATTTAAAACCATCTTTTCAAATGGTTTCCAGTCTTCTTCTTTTAGTCTTGTAAGATGAAAAACTTGAATAGATCTATCTCTGTGCAGGTCCATCCAGAACTATTTTCTTGATCTTTGCTATCAGCAACTGCCATACAGTAGCACAGAGATATGTAGCCTGCCAAAATTTTGAGTGGTACCTACTCCCAGCAAACCCATTAACAGAAAAAGTGATGTTCTGGGTACTCCACAGCTGTAACCCATTTCCCCCATTTAACTGTCAGCTTCTCCTATAGCTCCTTCCCAGGCATGGAATGGAGGTGAGTCAGAGACTCCCCTGGGAACAGCACTACTCTATCCTGTACCTGGGAAAACTCCCCCCAGCCCCCCACACACCCACATACCCACATAGGGCACAGTAGAATATTCTCCCCAGGCACAGCATTTTGCTCCCCTTTTCCTTACAATTAATCTCCGAGTTTGCTGAATGCAGGCACAGCTATTTCTGTCATCCTGACAATTTGCAGTTACTTTGTGCAGAGCTGGGTATGGCAAAGGACCCCAGAGGAATTCAGGCACTGCTTGATGCAATAGGATGCTTTATTTCTCAGGGGAAGAGAAGACAAAAGGGTGTGAGGAAAAGGCAACTTTTGAAGAAGAAAACATCTTTCTTGTTACAAGAGTCTACTAAATTATCTTCTGTACATTACTGGGAAGTCAGTCCTAAATGGTAGATACATTTACAGCTGTAACAGCTAAACTAAATTCCAACTGATAAACTGACCTGTTTTAAGGCTCTTTTAGAGGCACTGGAGACTTTCTGATCATCCTTCATCTAATGTGATTTCCTACATAACACTGCTCTTGAAAGCCCTTGGACTCAAGAACAAAGAATCTACTGCTCTCTTCTTGCTCTCAGCCCACACTTACGTATCTTAACTTTCTTAGCAATGCCTCTTTTCTGTGCTTTATCTGCTTGACTAAAAAGCTTCTCACTAGGAAAAACGTTTAGCTCATGTAGGTACCTAAGGCAAAACTCCAGATCTTATATTTGAAACTTAGGCCTCAGTAAGATGATATAGACATATTTCTATATTTTATATTAGACAATCATGGGCTAACACAAAACTGTCTTAGGAACAAGACATCTCTTTCCTCCCAGCTGAGTGCTCTACAGCAAGAATCTGTTGTTCTTACTCTACCTCTGATGGCAATGGAGGCCACATTTTCCTTACTTTGATGAGATGGCAGGTGAGATGTACTTTTGTTGAGAGTATCCTACGTTCCTGCATGTGCGGTGCTGCCCATAAAACCCAGATGGAGTGTTCAGACTTCCCTTGCTCAGGGCCCTGCTTCCTGCATGGCTGCTTTCACCACTGGGCTCTCTGGTCAAGTTTGGCTGCCACCTCTGCCTGCTCATCCCTGTGGCTGTGCTACTGCCCAGTGGCTTCTTCTGGTGTTTATTGTCACTATTTATGTCATTCATTTACATTTCCTCTTGTTTTCACCTACTGCCTAATAAAAGAAAGATGCTGAGATTTTCTTGAGCTGGGATTTATGATAGATAGCATTATGGAGAGGATCTGAGGACAGCTGGCCATGAATGCAGGTTTATTTGTTTTGAGATGCAGAAAAGACCCATCTTAGCCTGGCATAGAATTAACGCTCAGATATTGAATTAGGATCATAGTGATGTCAGTGAAGAATAAATCAAATATTAGCACTGCAACAAAACCACACAAGCTGCCTTTAGATTATGGAAAATACTTTTTCTTCTCTATACAGAATAAAATTAGAGACTCTTAATTGCACATTTTGGCAGAAGCCGATTCATCTTCACTCACCTTTTATTACTGAGTTCCACTGACATGACACAAACTATACTTTTCTCTGGAGGACAAGAACTGTCATATATGGAATCCCAGACCAGAAAAGTTCAGGAAAAAATCCAATATTTTTATTTTTGGCAAAGTAAGGCTTCAATGCCTGAACGTTTTAATAGCACTAAAATTAATACCACTGTGCATTGACTTCCAATATTTTCAAGAAAACAAGGGAAAATGAGGAAAACACTGAAGGGTTCATAAGTTCATAAGAGATAATAAAAGAGCTCAACATTCTTCATGTGGTTTAAATTTACTAAGCCAGAGTAACTTTTCAGAAAAATTACATTCCGTTTCAAAGACTAGAACTGGTGCTTTGAAACACAAAAAGGGATGAAATTAAGAGCCAAAATCAAAATAAAAATTAAACAAGTAGCTTTTTCCAAAAGTGAGATCCATTCAGCTGAATCGGCTGTGAGTAATGAAAACATCTATTACCAAGGTGAGGAAGAAACAGGAACAACAGAGGCCACAGCAACCTTTTCACAGCCTACTTTGTGTGGCCTTGTGCAGCTTATACAGTCACAAGACATGCCCCAACCTTCTCCACCAACAGAGCAGCTCCATCCAACCCTGTTGATGGAGGGCCTTTCATCTTAGCAGAGAAGCCAGGACTGTTCAAAACCAAACCAGGATGCACATCAAGGAGTAACCTTGTGGTAGATCAGCTCCGATATCCCTGACTGCTAAAAATATCCTCAGCCTTTTAGTTTAGAAAAACCAAACCAAACAAACAAAACCCCCTAATTTCTTTTTAAAATCTCACTCTTTTATTAATTCAATAGCTGAATCCTAGAAATATACCACCATCATTTGATCAATTATAATGGATACACAGGCCTAATTCATTGGACAGAAGCAACAAATTTCATAACAAAGGCAAAATAGGGTTTTGTGTTCAGTATTTAGTTTGACATGGGCAGGTATTGAGTGTGTAATAGTGAATAAGATGCCAGTAAAAAAAAAAAAAAAAAAAAGATGATTGCCTTGCCCTTTATGTGCTTTTCAATGATGATCCTCTCCATGATTTTTTCAGGTACTGATTTTAGACTAACAGGCTTGTAGTCTCCTTGGTCCTCCCTCATGCCCTTCTTGTAATCTGGTTTGGCTAAAGTAGAATAAAGCTCCTCATTTTTCATCGTGTCTCCTAACTTTGCCTATCAGAGTTTTCTTAATGCCACGTGCATTTAACTGTTGTGACCTTTGCCAGAAATCCTGCAGTTATCTGGCATTCTATTTCATGCCCTATCTATTGCAGTCAGAGGAATTAGTGAGAATCTCAGCTTTAAAATTAAAAGCAATTAAATACTTTATAATTCTCACTGAAGAAAAGATTTGAATGCAATCTCTGTGCTCTTAATAACCAGAAAACAAATTAAAAAAAAATTAATGTAAGTTACAAAAAGAAGAAAATAATTATAATTTTAAAGTCAATCATAATGCTTTATGCCAACATTTCATTCTTATTGTGCAGTAACATTTATGACTGTGTAGACCACATATATTAATTTCACATGAGTCATTTTTTCTAAAATTGCAACAAAATTAGGTTCACGAATTGCAAATCTAAATAGAATGTGATTCCAACAAATATTTAGGGCCTCAAGCTGGTACCTAGCCAAATAACTCCACAGGAGTCAATCAGAGAGAGAGAGATAATTTGCTCCCTCAACATTTCGCGCATATATAGGAGCAAAGATGAGGTTCTCACTGAACTGTACTGAAAGATGATGACAAAAAAATCCAATGCAAACTGTGTTACAGGAATAGATAATTATTCAAAAGTTAATCGTGGAAATAAATGACTTTGAGGCAACTTGGATGTGGGGCATAAGCCTTTTCTACACAGCAATTAGTTGCAGTGAGTAGAGTGCAAGAAATTAAATTTCAAGTCATAAACCAGGACAGGCATCTATTTATAGGACTATCATCTGAGACATTATCTATTATTTACTTTTATTTAAGAATCTGTACATTTTTTCCTGGCAGCTCAGCACAGCACAAACTATGCTGTGAAAGGCACAGCAAATCATTATGCTTTGTTCCTATGAGTCCCAGCTGAAAGTGTTACATTCTCTTATTAGTTTTGCTCGTTTGTGCTGCTCGCTGATGTAGTAATTGGAAAGGGGATGCAGCTCACCCACCATCTGTAGGTTATGAAAAACTGAGGATCACAGAGATTCAGCCTCCACTAGGTCAATATCTCAGCTACTAACTTAGGTATATTTGCCCTCTTCAATCTCCTGAAGGTCACTGTTAGAGCTCTGGGGAATCACAGTTGCATGATGTAATGTATATCCTGCCCTGTGTTATCAAAGATCAGGGGCAATGTAAAGAAGCCACAGGTAACTTTAGGCAGACTGAGCTTGGAGGAATGCAATAGCACCTTCTTCAACAAGAAATTAATGCAGCAAAACTAAATCCAAGGGCTTGCAAAAACCCAAGATAGATTTACCATATCCAATCTCCATGCAGGTTGATTTTACCCACTCACAAGCATTCTCTCATAGCTTTCCTCACACTCTCCACCCACAAACCCACAAGTACAAAGGTCTGTACTTAAGAGGTCTGTCCAGAATCTCTCGTGTAACAGAGAGAAACAGAGACCCCTAGCTATCAGTTTGTCAAACCCCTTGCTTACAGGTATCTCCCTGGCAACAAACTGGGTTTTGGATAGACCTTATATACACTTTAGAAGTCCACCATCATTCATTGCGTATGAATCTTGCCCATATAAGCCTCGTATGTCTCAGGTGAGAATACTCCTCCCTGTTTGCATTTCTTCATCTGGAAAACACACCTGCCTGGAGTGTGATCACCTGCACAGGCACTGTTTCTTCATGGTGAGCTACCACGGAAAGAAATAGCAGGTCTACCATGCTGTACCCTTGCTGTCCTGCTCCTCTCAGTGTTGTGCAAGATTCTCCACCAATGAGTTATCATGCTCTGTTCTTATCAGCACACAGTCCTTCAGGCTTGCCAAGTCAAAAAACATGTTCAGTTTTACTACTGGGAACAGCATTCTTCATTACCTGTGTGGGCTGTTCTCACTCTTCTTCTGTTCTGTGTTCAGGTGTTTACACACCTTTCCCTTTGTGCACCAACCATCTAGTGAGACAGGCAAAATGCAGCTGAGAGACTGGTGCAAAGCAGAGAACCAGAATGCTTGGCTGTTCTGTTGCTGAGATCCATGGCAGGATTGTGCCAGCTGAGAACCCTCCAGTGTGCATCAGACCATCTGCCAGCCATATAGAAAACATAGAGGGGAAGTCAAGCAGATGGTAATTGCTGGGATTCCCACACAGCACCTACGGGACCCTGTGCTAACCCCAGAGGGGTCCTGACACTGGCAGAGGTTAACTGATACCAAGTCTGGCCATCTCTGCTTAAATGTGTTGCTGAAGAAGAGAAAACAATGATGTTTCATCCATTTACAAGACTCCATTCCTATATGTGTGTGCATGTAATACCTATCCCTGTGAGGCATCTTTAACATAATAAGAGGAAGAGGAGCATGAACATGCAGCTGGCAGGCTGGGACTCACTAGAAGTTGCACCTTTCCTTCTGCAGTCAGGCCACTGTGCAGTGGTGAACAGTGAACTCAGAGAGGCAGCAAGCCAGAATGTGCCCAGCGCTGAAAGGACATTAGGAGGGATGGAAGAAGCACTCTCTGGTCTGCACTTACAAAGGCTGTGTTGGGAAATACCTAAGAGGAGCAATAGATAGGTTTCTCAGAAACATTATGTGTCCTAATACAGCTATGTTCCCTTCCTTCTAGTCCCTCAGTTTTCAGCTGCTAAATTTGCTGTTCCATTAGCTGGATAATATGCTTAAAAGCTTTGTGACAGTATGAGATGGACATAGGATGTAGATGTACCCCAAGTTGGGAATACTGGGGAAGCCTGCACTGAGGTATTCTTCTGCTGTTTCTCCTTGATGACATCTTTGATTGTGCTTCTCCAAGAACTTGAATGTAAACAAAGAACAGCAGCACTAAGCAAGAGTTCTCTTCAATGAAGGCTCTTAATACCTCAATTTTAAAGTTTCAAGTTTAATTCCAAGTTGTACTAATGAATGGTATTTCACAAATACATTACTGAGTTATACAAAAGTAGTTTGATCAGTGACCCAGTGCTGTTTTCAAGGGAAATAACTTTCCTGAATTTAAATAAGAGCATTTCTCTTAGTTCTCTACAGAAATGAAACATTCCACACATGAAAATGAAACATAAACAATTTAAGCAATTTCAAAGTCATGGCCTTTCCAACATATTTGTATTTCTATATCTCCTTAGAACGCTTTCTGAAAAAATATCCTATGTATTCATCTATCACAGTCTATCAGGAACTGTGAAGGAAATAAAATTTGTAGGTCTAATATTCACAAGAGAGATTTGGAAGCAGCAAGAGATAAAAAATGCAACTATCTCTTTTGCTAATGGTTGCTTAATCTTCAGGAGAAATTTTGTTAGCTCTGGGCCAAACTACCTTACTTAGCAAATGCCACAACTCTGGGGACTTTGTGAGGGTGCACAGAGAGGAATCCATTCTATCATCAGTTTTGTTTTCATTTTTCATGTATGAGTTAATGTTGGTACTGATAAGTAAAACTACTGGGTTCTGCTTCCCTTTAAGTCCATGTATTTATTTCACAAAAATGCAGTGATCACCACTAATAAAGTTGCTGCCATCAGAGACCTCCTCGCAGGTGAGTATATAAGAATATTACAATGATAAAAGCAGAAACTTTCAAAAGCTGAATCACTGATTTGTTGACCTGACTTTCTCACAGCATATGCACTTTAGTAAAACATCAGAAACTATTCAGTCACAGCATCACAAGGAAGAAAGAACAAAACTGTTAATTCTTTTTAAAAATTCTATTTTGCTTTCTAGCTCTGAGACTCATAACATACATTTCATTCCAGTGAGGTTCTGCAGGTTACATCCCTTCTTGCATGGTACTAGAATTGCCAAAAAGTGGCAGTGAGAATGTCGATTGGCCTGAAAAACCTGGGATAGGCAGCCCAGAATGAAACAAATTCAGTTACATTGATAGAATACAGTTAAGTTAGCTAGCAACTTTCATGGGCACTAGGGCTAGTGAGGAAGTAGCATCAAATGAGCAAATCTGAGGGAGAAACAAGTGAGACATTGTGAACATGGGATTTTACAAAAATATTATTAACAAGGGTTTCAGTTTTTGTTGGGGGCAATTGGGATTTTTGTTTGTTGTTTTTCCATTTTTTGAGATGAGAAGCACAAATGAACATTCAGAAGAGATACAAACAGGTCTGGAGTGGCAGACATTTGAGACAACTGTTCCTCCCTAACCCTCAATATATTATCCATGTTTTTCTTTTCCTTCCCAAACAAAAAGAAGAGATACATATTCTATGAGCTGCCAGCAGATTTTGGCAGAAGACCCAAACTTTTCCAGAGTTAAAAAGAAAGTTCACTGAACCTAGGAGACTTTCCAGAAGTAAGATGAATAGACCCCAAGTGAGCATTGGTTTTGGTGGACAACTGAGTCTGACTTGCCTGAAATTTACAGCTCAGTATCTACACTTTAGTGAATAAACAAACCACAATACATCATTTTATGATATAGCAAAACCATAATGTGAATATAACAACTCCTGATAAGTTCAGTGCTAATATAAATGGTATGAACTGCAGAGGAGTGCATGGCTGCCTCGATAACTGACAGAAGCAGCTGAGAATTGGATGTGCTTCCAAAACATTATTGGATGTATTTGGATATGCCTATTAAATATTTATATGATAAGCATAGAATAAATGGTCAAAAAAATCAAATATTCTTGTCTTTGGTGACTCTAACTCTAGTTGAATGCTCCCACATATTAGTAATCATGTCACTATTTCCTTTTGATTTTTAAAGCATTAAAAGCATTTCTACTTATTTAAAATTGAGAAAATATTTCCCACATTCATCTGTTACAGATTAGTTTCTAAATGCTTTCAAAATACAGGCAACCTCAGATATCAACAGTTCACTTTAAATAGAAATAAATGCACCAATTGCTATTTATCTAATATCTATAATTATTTGTTTTCTTTTGCTAAGATGACTTGCAATCATGAGTCCATTAGAGCAGGCAATCATTCCTTTCTCCAAAGAATTATCTTCCTACTTAACTCTAATGGGAGTCAGAATTTAACTTTGTGCTTGAAAGAAATCACTGAGAAATCACAGCTGGATCCAAGCGTGCAATAAACATTACTGGTCCTGTTCACTAAATCTTTTGTGCTCTTTTCACTCAACAGTCATTTCTATGTTTCATTCTTTGTACAACACACCCTTCCGTTTGTGTTTGGTGATAGCTCCAATACAGACAGTACATATTACTTTTAATACTAAAGAATTATCCAGGGTTTTTTCTTTCTCCCTCCCTCTGCTGAATTTTTAAATGTGTATGCGTTGTGCTTTAAGGGTGGTCTTGAGTCTTAGTTGTATCTGGTGACTAAATATGCATCACAGTGTACTACTATCCTTTTCTACTATGTTATTAATATGTCTATCAATCAACCAATCAACAAACTTCCAGTGGCATAAATATAGCAAAGAATTTCCTTTTGCATCTTAGTGATACCAGCATAGTACAAAAATATCCCCAAACATTAATTTCCGGCTCACTTTCCATATGTTATGCAGGATCCCTTTAAATTCAGGAAAACAGGCTAGCACTTGCAAATTCAGCTTCCTAAATTGGCTGCCTCCGTATCAGTATATTTATTCTTCTGCCTTAGGGAACCAGAGTAAGAAATTATGTCAGCACTAGATGGAGCTCCTGTACAGCAACATCTCAGGAGAAATCTTTGGGGCTTGTCTGCATGTGAAAAGCAGAAGAGGATGTACAATGCTGGCGTAGCAGAAGGATGCTCTCAGGGTGGTCAGGTTCACTTGCAGCATCCCCATGCCCACGCTGTCCTACAGGACTCCCTTTTCCTGCCCAGACTGCTCCTTTTGAAATGTGGGGGCATCTCTGGGATCCTCTTTCATGCTGAGGATCTGCACAGATAGCATGTAGTCTTAAGGGTTTTCTATATGTGGGATATAGCACCAAGCAAGCTAAGAGGTGAAATTATCATCTGCCAGCCAAGGAGTGAAGTGTCCACCAGAGCATACCTAGCTAACTTTCGTCCTATGACTTCTCTAGGTGCTCTTTTTTTAATAATAAGAGTATATGATGCTAATAATGCCAGGGTTGTGGGTTGACTCCCTGTATGGGCCATTCACTTAAGAGTTGGATTGATGATCCTTGTGGGTCCCTTCCAACTCAGAATATTCTGTAATTCTGTGATTCTAGAGATTTCCTATAATTTGGGGATTTTTTGGCAGTTGCTGTTCCTAAGGGTAGAACACACTACAAATATTAACTCTTCTGAGTCAAGTTTCTGTCATAAAGTCTAATGGTCAAACCGGTTTTTATACTAACTAGGTATTAAATGGTCAATAAATATTCATAATTGATACTATGAATGCATCGTCAAAATATGTTGATCAGTCTTTACTCTGCCATTGAACCAAGAATTTCTTGTGCAGTCTTGCAATCCAACAACTTCACATGCTATGGAGGTGAGATGATCTGGAGAAGGCTACTCCCACTTTTACCCAAGATCTCTTTGCTGGCTAAAGGATGTGCAGTGATAAGTAGTATTCTCCATTCCTTAACCCATCAGAATGACCTTAAAGAGATCTTTTGTTACATGCATTAAGAAATTACTTGTAACCCATGCAGACAGAAATCCTTTGCAGTACATTTCATCCAGCCAGTGAGTCTAATCTGCACCACTGGATAGATTTGTGGAAATTGCACAAGAGAATACCGTAGTGCATGTATAAGGAGGTATGACACGTTTCAACAAGCCAGCATGGCTATCATGGAGGGAATTCAAACCTTACCACTTCATTAGAAGTCTGTGACAGTTCCATGCAGACAGGGACTGATAAAGCAGTTGATAAAGACTACTTGAATTTTCAAACCACTTTGACAAGCCCGAAGGCTCTTAAGGATAGTAAGCTGCCTTGCAATAACAGAAGTTTCACCTGGATAAATAATTGAGTAGAGGTAGGAGATAAAGAACAGGAGAAAATAATTAGTTTTCTTAGTGGAAATTGTGGCCAGCAGAGTTCCCCATGGATCTGTGCTAGGCCCTGGGATATTCATCACATTAATAAATGATCCAGAAAAGATGGTAAAGAGTGAAGTTTTCTTGTTATACTACACTGAATAACTCAATGAAATTTGACTGCAAAGTACTGCAGAACAACCGCATGAAACCGAGTCACTGAGCAGATGAAATGCGATACTGATGTAAACTGCCATATGTGGAGGAAAGCAGAGCAGCTTTAAATACACAGTGATTGTTTCTGACTGACTTACTGCTCTGCAAAGAGAGTTACGATAGACAGCTTTATACAAACCACTTCCACTAAGCAGCAATGCTCAGCAGCATTTAGAAAAGCAAACATCAGGGCTTATTAGAAAAGGAAAACAGAGACGAGAAGGTGCTTTTCTTTGCTTAGTACAGAGTTGATACGTGGAATTCCTTGACATATTATATTGTGCATACCAAAATTTTGCAGGTTTCCTGAACAGAAATGGCATGGGAGATAAATGCAGGAAGACCTATTAAATCCAAAAGTACTTCTTCAGGAATGACATCCCTACACCACAAATCACAGGCTGCTGGGATGACACAGTGGAAAAATACCTTTGGATGCTGAAAGTTATCCTAACCTTAAGTTTAGTATTCTAGAAGTGTATCTAGGCAAAACACTTTGAATGGCAAATACTTAGTGTACATATACAACCCTTTGCAA
Organism: Scytalopus superciliaris; assembly: GCA_013400415.1. Lineage (NCBI taxonomy): Eukaryota > Metazoa > Chordata > Aves > Passeriformes > Rhinocryptidae > Scytalopus > Scytalopus superciliaris. Next base: position 383,967 of record VXBX01007017.1, on the reverse strand, counting down.
GGCACAACTACTATTTAGTTATTGAAATTATAAGAAAGAACAATTACAGCACAGTAAGAGACCATTACCTGCTTGTATCTGCTATTAATATTTCTTTACCAAAGGCCTGAGTGCCTACAACACTAGAAAAGATAATAATACTTGTAAAACCCCTACGCATTCTCATCCTTGTTAAGCATCCTTTGGTGCACTGACCAATAGAGAAAAACTGTTACATGGAGCAAACCAGATGGTGATATGTCTACTGCACTTATCTCAAAGAATATTAAGCTCTGGCTTTGTCTTGCCCAATAACCTGCTTTCTACCCATTAGAAGAAGCCTATTTAAATCCTGACTGGCATATTTATGTGCAGCCTTGCATCCTATTCCTATGATGTGGTCCTTGCATCTCACAAGGATATTACATAGGAATACATTTTCAGTTTTAAGAAGTACACAGAGTAAAGAATCCTCAACAACCTCATGCAGTCGCTGCTGGACCTTGGCCCTGCTGCCACACATGTTCTTTCTGTGAAAACTGAGCAGTTCAAAAGCAGCAAAATTTGGCAGTTCAGATAAATTAGGGCAAACTACTGGTTTTCATTACAAAGGCTTGCATAGAGAAGAACTTCTTGGTGCATCACAGTGTCCAGAATATATACATATTATACCCCCAAATACCATGTACATACTCCACCCTTCCATTAAGAGGCAGAATTTGTAACTCCTCATCTCCACTATATTAATTCCTAGCCTAAAACTGTTTCTAATTAACTCCTGCTGAACTCATACCGAGGCAGAGGGATCAGCCACAGCAATGGCCATCAACCTCCCAGGCAGTGCTTGCTCTGCTGCTGGCAATGAATGGAAAGGCAGAGAAGCCTGACCTGCTCTGCCTTGGGCTGCCTGCTGCACAGCACCCTAACAGCTTGCCTAATTTCATGAGTGTGATTAAACGTGTCAGTCTAAGGAAGTCCCCCAGTAATACCATACACAGCCTGAACGCAGAGCACAAATAACCCACAAGCTGTAAATCTGGCAAACAATAATGCCTCAGCGTGCACATGCACGTAAGAATTAAGTCTAATGCAGACCCAACTGTACTCAACCATTGTGTGTCCTAAAATTTTCATAAGGACAAGTTAAAGGGGATTATCTATGTCTTTGTAAATTTAATACCATTCCTTAGCTCAACGTGCTATTCCAGTACTATCTCTGAGGTCTGTACTAAACTTGGACAACACTTAGATATTATGCAATAAAATGCCATCCATATATGTGAAATAACTAAGTTTTAGAAACTTAAAAATTACCAGAGTCTTAATCTAAGCAAAGTTTTACATTGCTGCTGATTTTTAAAGATTATCAGACTATTTCTTATTAAAAATTTTCACAATCAAGTCTGCTTTTTTGATGCCTCTTTTTTTTTTCCTGATAGTTATGCGGTCCTGCACAAAATTCTACTATTAGAAATCTCTCCAAAAATAATTCAGAATAAAAAAGTTTGCATCTATAAACAGCCACTTAATTCTATCTATTGACTCACCTGAAGCCTGTTCACTTTGATTCCTTCTTGCCACAGTTACCTACTATTTCTGCACTCGATTGCATTAGTNCGGGAGGGGGGAAGGAGGACAAACAATAGAACATATAATTAAAAAACATACTAGAAAATTAGCAGGTAGCGAATGTCTGCCTCTAATAAAAAGACTGTGAAATATATGTAAATATTTTCAGCTTACAGCAGCAAGTCACTAGCCTTCTATATTGTTGCTGCTACACTTTCGTAAGATACAGTAGAAATTGGTATCTGGCCATAGGATGAGACTGTATTTCCAACTTATTGACATCTATCTATGAAATAGGTTTAAGAAACTACAAACAGGAGAAGTAACACAATTGTACTACATTTCAGGAAGACTTGTTGGCTGAAGTAGCCCAGAGCAATTGAAGCTGATGCTGATAGTTAGCAGGAGAAACCTTCAGCTGAAGCAGGTAAAGTCTGGCACTGTCATATCATTGTAGTTTAAAAGATCAGATGAACTTGATTAGAGGCATTACCTTCTGGACCACAGAGAGATGAGAGAGGAGTCAAGCAACCTGAGGTTTCACCCTTGTATGGGGTGAATGCTCACCCATCTGCATCCCCTGATCCATTCTGGGCCAGCACAGCATGCAGGGAGAGAGGGGTGACCAGGTCCCAAAGCTGCTCAGGAGTCAAAGCACAGGGACATCTCACAGAAATGGGACAGTGGGATGTCATGGGGAGGAAATGCCTACTCAGAGTGGTGCTCCCTTGCATTTGCTGTCTGCAGATATCAAATGTTCCTCCTGCCTATATCAATTATGGAAAAATTTAGAGCAGACAGAGGTAATTTTGAGTCAGTAGTTAAAAAACCCCAAACAACCCATAACAAAACCAAATCCACAAATCTTCCAGTAATAGGAGGTGTTTGGATTTTTAAGCAGTGAATCATGTTAGCTGAGAAATCCACAGAAGCAGTAAGTGGTCTGCAAGTCAATGCAGGCTATAGTTTATTATTGGACATTACTGAATCTTTGGTTTCAGAAGCAGTTTATCAGCTAGTGTTGAAATGTAGAAAAACACAAATGTAAACAGGATAGCTCCAGCTTTCAAAGAAACTTATTTTTCCGTGTCAGCACATTCTTTTAAGAAAATTATTTTCTCACTTAATAGACTTTTCTAATTAGGAAAATGGCAGAAACACTAACATAAAAAAAACCACCAAAGAAACAAACAAACAAACAAAAAAGAGCTCAAACCCTAGTGATTAGTTTAAGTATGAAGTATTTGCCACAAATGAGAAAATAGGGAGGCAATGATATTTGTAGTTATCACCTATTATTGCATCATTATTTGGAATTATGCCAATGATTCTGTATCCCTTTTATCACCAAAAAGCCTGTAAGTTTCATTTGCTTTCTGGACTAGAAGATTCTGCTTAAATCCTTCCTAAAAAGAAATAGGCATAGAAAATGAATGTCATCAGTTAAGAAAATGTCAGTAGGTACATAACTTGGATTTAAACAGCCAAAATATGTCCACTCTCTGGTATACTCCAGGGACTACAAGGGAAGTTCAAAAGTTTTCCAAAAACTACTGAATTCTGGCCAGAGGTGCCAGCATGCAGATGGTCTAAACAGTTCCTAGACATTATTAAACACATACTTAAAAATAATATTATTTGCCTTTCACAAAGTGCATTGCTCTCTAACATACCTTTTTTGGATTGAATATTGCTTATTTACTGGGCTCTAGTTTATTTCATTAAACCCACTGAGGTTACCAAAAAAGCCTGCTATATTTTAATGACATATTTCTTCACATGCATGTGACCTGACTACCAACAGAGCTGGTTTGTGCTTTTTTCTAAATTAATTGAAAACTGACATCAGGCATGGGGTATCCTGAATTATTGCCATGACCCTGGATAAGGGAAAAGGGCCTGCAAATGTCAATGATTAAACTTGAACTCTGACAGAAATGCTGTTCCATCATCTCCAACAGAGCTTACAGTCATGACCTTTTAGACTCAATTCACCATCAGGATAATTTTGCAAGAAATCCAATGCCGTCTTTGCCTTTAAGCTCCTATTTGAGGTGTCCATGTGAATTGATATTATTTGTGTACTTCCTTGCATAAAGTCCCTGGTGTTCTGCCACATGTGGCCATAAACATAGAACCAAAAATATGCAACTGAACTGCGGGCATGGCTGCCCAATAAGGAAGCATCAAACATTGGCAGAAATCTGTAGTCACTGCCACATGCACAGAAACAGACTTTGGGCATGGGCTGGACTTTTTTTTACATCGACAGCTGACAACTATGCACAAAAACTGCCAAAGAAGTTATTGCTTCCCTTACAGAATTTTACTGTTTTTCTGTCCCTCTTTCCAGGGACATGTACACAAGCTGTAGTCCACTATTCACTGTCAGTATCTATATGCAGGGTTTTTGCTGTTTCTTTTTGTACAGGTATAAGGAAAACAGATTCTAGATTATCATACAACACATCAAAAAACATTAAGGATGGCAGCTAAGGAAAACCACATGGCTGCTGATGCAAGCTGAGGGCACTTGAGGATCAGTGACCTGTTCAGAGCACACTCCAGCTCCTGTTTGTGCCACGTGTCTGAATTTCTGCTGTGCTGAAAACTGAGAGGGGGAGGAGGAGGGAAATATGGAGGTTCTGGTGCACTCCAGAGTCCTACAGCAGTACGGCATGGAGATGGGGCTCAGCTGGAGCTGCCCAGACATGGGGAAGGAGAAGTAGCCATGTCTGGTAATACAGACACTGACTGCACACCACAGAATCTGACCTCACACCATTGGGCATAAACACCCATAATCTATGATGCCTTATAAACACCAGCAAATTGAATGACACTTTAGATGATACTCTGCTGTAATGAAGGCAAAACCTTCATTTGACCTAAACCAGTGTCAAAGCACCTACCAGAGTGCAGTCTCTGATTTCAGGAACAATGCTCAAAGCACAACATAAGGTATTCTGTTTCCACTTTCTCTGCATGTCATGATTCCTTCTTTATTGTGTTTTCCAGAACTTTCACCCAAGTTGTCTCCCCACTACAAACATGTAAATTGAACACAAACCTCCAGTACTTATGCTCTACAAATTACCTGTAGGAAGAGCAGACATAATTTTTCCCACATGATGAATTTGGGATCTAAAGATTGGAAAGAGGACTTGGGCACCTTTTCATGGAAATACAACAGGCATCTTAAAAATGTTCGTTCTTTAACAACTAGTCTAAGTGATTTCAACTTTGTGCGATGTTTAATGCCTACAGGATAAGCAAAACATCCAGGAAGAGGATACTGAAGTAGGGGGGGAATTATAAGCAAAAATAAGAAAATTACAGAAAGACAAAAGAAGTAATAAGCACACTATTTGAGAGGGTCATCTCATAACTCCAGAGAGGTACAGAACAAGTGTCTACTCCTGAGCTTGGATTTCTTTCACAGACAGTGGAAGTAGAAGGGTGCTTGTAGGGCACAGCTCGTACCACCCTGAACAGAATGTCTCAAATACGTCAGAGACAGTTTGCATGCTGGCAGTACAAATTTATTTTTTTATTGATTATAAAAGAAGCCTTAGGGATTGGAAAATGCTTTTAGTCACATGATTCCATCTATCTCTAAGGGGTTGAGTGTTTCATTTTTCCATGTAAATATGGCCCTGAGAAGTGTAATTAATATACCACTACCTCATTGATGCATTATTTAAATAAAAAGTGCAGTAGGCTAACTTCAGTTTCCCTAGAGAAGAGATGCCAAAGAGGAATTCAGAGTACATATCTCCTGGATAAGTACTTTCCTGTTTCCATTTACTATACATTCTAATGCGTATCAAGTGCTTGAAATTAGGTGGAAAAATTCAGGACAAACTATCAGTTGTAACACTGTATTAAAATAACTAAAGGCCTCTAGGTAATGACAACATTTCTTCTCTTCAGATAAAGGAACTATAAGCAGGTCTGACCTATTCCCATAAGTCAAGGCATCCTTTCTGCCCCTCCGTCTTTGAGCCAGCAAAGTATTTCTGGTATTGACCATCTAGAGATGAAAGCCTGCATGGGTCACATTGCCAGCGTAACAGAGTTTATGCGCGTCAAACAGAGAATATTTTTAAGGTCTGTTGCAGAGCTATATTTTCCTAAATATTACTGATTAGTTGTGCTTGCTATCAGCTCTATTTATAGAAATATCACCTCTAATGCCACCCCAAGCCCACTGGAAAAGTTGCTATCCATGGGCTGCAGGCAGGCAAGGAGCTGCTAAGCATGGCTTTGCACTGGGAGGTGAGTACTTACTGCATCAAGGCTCAAAAAACTTTGGACTTGAGCTCTTGCAGGATCAAGCCAATGGAGATTATGTCTTTACTCATGGAAATAAATGTCTTTACCCATGGAAATAAATGTGTCTTTTTACAGAGGAGTCATTTCTTACATCTGAGGTCTCAACTGCATCTCACAAACAGAGAGTTTCCAGTGTGTTAGAAGTCTGTAATCTAAACATAAGTACATTAGTATAGTGCAATGAGTCTAAGACACAGCATATGAAATCAAGATAAAATATTAAGAAAAAAAATTTTTAAGGCATTTGTTTAAGGCAGCTGAACTTTAAAGTGAAATCATGAGCAGCTCCATTTCTCATCCAGTGTCTTCTCTGGCTGTTTACAAAGGTATAAATCAATAACTGCTTTAATATGACTAAAAAGATTATCGACCCATGGAGTTGAGTGCTACAGTGTTTCTAAAAATACTAACTTTGAAATCATCATTTAGGATGACCTTGGTTTATCAATGGACATAAAGACATGTCTATGTGCCTTACTTTAGTCCAAACAGGTTTAGGAATGTAGCCCTCCCCTTCATCCAGGACAGACAGGATGTCATGTGGGAAGACAGTCTCAAGTCACACAGCTTTCACAGGGCACAGGCACTTCTGAGTCTTCTTGAATAGTGATGCTCTTTACACAACACTACTCTGAATTATTTTTTTACAATGAAATTTTGAAATCAACTTCTCAGGTAAACTGCCAGGTATTTTAACTACCATGAAGGTTAAGAAAGAGGAAACAACCAGCAGACACCTGAAAACAAGAGTTAAGAGTTCAAAAATCACAAAAATATCCCAGCTAGTAACATGCCTTGAAACTTTTCCAGCATTAGGATCTAGAATTTGATTTCTGGAGTCAGAGAAAGCTTTGTCTTTCCCATATGTATTGATCTATTTAATAGTCAATCCTGATATGACATGGCATATAGTAGTGATTCTGTAAATGAAGTCCAGAATTCATCTGAGCCCAAACTCAGCCTGCCCTACATGTTTGGTAAGTCTACATTAATAGAAGCATCTTGGGAAAAGATTAAATGTTTCTGAAAATTTTCATCTGTCCAGAGATCTCAGGCATTTAAAAAGGCACTGTGGGATGGACAGAACTGCAAGAAAAATTTAATCTTAGGATGGCATATCACTTCATGTATATATGATCTCTATGAGAGTACTAAATAATATACTTTTCCTAAATTCAAATCTAATGTTTAATAATTTCATTATATATTTAACTGTCCTTATTTCACCTTGCTTGCAAAGTTTACTCAGAGTTCAGCTGGGAAAATGGATCCTCTCCCTGTGTCCCTTCTCATGTTAGCTGAAATTTATAACCATGAGCCTGTCAAACCATGACTAAGTGGTAGGTAATGGGAGCAAATTCAAAAAATCCATCCATTTCCCCAACTCAGTGACATGTGCAGTTTCCACTGCAGTGACCTACTTAACAGAGCTGCAAACACACACAAGCACTAGAGTACAATCATTTATGCTGGAAACAGACCACGCTGTTTCTCCTCTCGCTTCACTCCTAATGCTCCCCCAGATTAAGACCAAACAGCTCTTACTTCCATAGCAGCTCTCATGATATCTAATTGTCTCCTTAAAATCCCTATTACATGTTTATTGATCAGCATCTGCACTTCCTGTTAGCTTTAAAACCTTCTGCTTATTGTGAATGGTTTGAAATCACAAAGCAGACACGGGGAAAGCAACAAACAACTAAACCAAAAACTTCCACTTTGTCCATTCCTTTTTTCCATTGTGGCCATGGCAGTGCCCTGGTGCTGGTTCTTGGGTCGTGATTTTTAAGTGCCTAGGGTAGGCAATGGATTGCTCTGTAAATAACTTACGTGATTTCACAGTAAGTGACATCAGTGTACATTGCACTGTCAATATTGCTGGGAGAAGAATCAGATCTGCTTTCCAGATCACCTTCCAGGGCTACAGTCATGTGATTTCAAAAAATGTAAAGACTATTTGAAGATTAAAAAAAAAAAAAAGGTGGTAAATCTCAGCATGCATTTACATTTGAAAAAAATCTCAGCTTCCTCTTTCATTGTCTCAGATTTCATCCAGGCCACAGACCTGGAGGATAACACCTTCACTCTCAGTTTGGTATGAAACACAAAGAAGGCTTTCATAGTATCACAAAACAAAGTGAGAGGGGAAAAAACCACATTAAAATACAGTCCTTTCAGAAGCCTTTTAATAATGAACTGTATTTAAAAGTATTTTAACAATTTGAATTTGGGTTGGAACTAGATGGTTTTTAAAGTTTCTTTCAACCCAAACCATTCTATAACTCTATGATTATCCTCAGTAACTACACTGAACCAATCAGTAAGGTCTTAAGAGACCAGCTTATGACACAGAATATACCTGATTTTCCAACTCCTCAGTTTCTGAATCATTTTGATAAGTTTTATACTATTTTTCCAAAGTCCACAGAAGACAAGGAAAATAATCCTACAATTAATGAGATGTTATTTGTTTTTTATTTCAGCAATAATATCTGCAAGTCTCAAACTCCTCGCAACTCTCTCATGCTACTTTCCAATAGCCACCAAAAAAACCAACCAGACAAACAAAAACAACAACAACAAAAAAAGCCCTGTTCCGTTCAATGGATCCTGGTTCAGTCTGTGATGCTTACAGCACACACTGAATGGTAAAAATAAAAATAATAAAAAAAGGCATTTTATTTTCAAGTGGTATGAAGACATGAAAAAGCCATCAACCCACTGCACACCTACAGTAGCTCTTTTTTAGCACACTCTGGAGTACAAAGACTCATAAAACCTGATGAATAATGGTATTTATCAACAGATGCAATCTGTTTATAGAGACATACAAATGTTAGGCAGCCTGCTCCTACTATTTCATTTAAGCATGTTATTTTCCAGGGAACATCTTTTAATTACAACTCTGCAAGGAAACTTCTTTAGTATGCCCTTTATACACACTAATGAAAGAAAAAGTAGGAGCACTGCAAGACTGTCACAAGAACTGTGCACTACCTGCATTTAGGCTGCCTCAGCTGTCCAGGACACCCTGCTGACAGCACCAAGATCACTCAGAAAGGCTGAGGTCACCTTTGGCATTCTGGGTTTTGTTGTTTTGTTTGTAGCACAAAAATCCACACTCCTGCCTCCCATTCAGTTTATACAGATCTGACTTTGAAGAATTATTCCACAAGGAAATCATCACAGGAGAAACTTCTCCATTTGCAGGTTTAATTCCACAGTCACTGGGGTGGTGACTCACATGTATTTTGACAGAAGCCAGCAGGCTCAAAGGGCACCTTTAACACATCTTTTTTCTAATCCCTTAAACAAACAGCTTTTCCCCCTTTCCTTCAAATGTTATTCTCCCATCCCACTGGTAAGTCATAAAAAGGAGGCTAAATCAAAGAAGGGAGAAAAAAACAGTCCTAAATTCTTTCTCCATGAGAAGACTAGTTACAGAAATACTGGAATTCATAAAACTAACATAAATGGAAATGAAACCTGGAAGAAGACATGTCATTCTGCTCTGCACAGACCAAACCAAAAACAATCCGCCAAAACAAGTCACAGTATTGTTGACATGGGGTCTAGTTTTGGATTGCCAAAGTAAGTGCTCTTGTATTACACAACACCGCTAATTCACTTTGGACAAAGCACTAGTTTCCCAGCGGAAGCTGCCAGGCTGAGGAAATGGTCATTACTCGTTTGAGGTAGGACAGGTACCAGAGACCATATCACTGGAAATAGCAAGAGCTTGTAATTCAGGTAAAGAACAAGCATTTGGATTCGCTGCCTGATTCTAGATCAAGACCTGTGGGAGCATTTTTCAGGCCAAACTGCTGCCATGAGACACACTGCAACTCAGGGTGTGAGAAGAGCCAGGCATGCACTCTTCCTCTCCTGGTGGCCTGGAGGCACCAAAGCAAGGATGTACAGAAAAAGGGAGCTGTGTGCCAAGTCCCTCGGTCTGGGTGAGATAAGTACCACATCTAGACATGCACCCACAGGCCAGTTTATGTTTTAATCCATCGTTTTTTGAATGGAGGAATAAATGAAGAAAGGGTCACTGCTTGGTGATGCAACTCTTAAAGCAACAGACCACATTGGAGGATGAAGGCGGCCCTCTGACTGTTCTTTCTCCTTCATCTTTATTTAATAATTAAAATAATTTCCAGTTAAAACAGTTATATCTAGCAGTGAAAAGGCTGATTGTAAAAAAGTTTTGTCTGGACAAGATACAAACACTGAATACTTTCACCATCACGTCTAACAAATCTATTCCTATGACTTAATTTGCTATTGAATCTGCAAGCATGTGATTTTAAAACAAAAGTTTTGCTTTGCAGGAGAACAGAAAGCATCTAACAATGAAAACTCATTATCCAGGACATGAGGAATTCATGTTATAGATTGATAGATAATTACAAATGGTAAATAGAGTACTTTCAGGAGGCTTTGTTTATGACAGAAACAGCACTGAGGGACCTGTAATTTAGCAACAGCAGACTTTTTCCTGAAAAAGAGGGAAGTATGATATAAGTTCATACACTTAGTCAAACATTTTCCAGTGGCTTGCCTCTTTCTAGATATTTTCAGCTCTCAAAACATAAGTCATTTCAAAGAATGGGATATGTTAGCAAATATTTATTAGATCTGTGCCACTCTTTCATAAAGTCTTTTGTTAAAATGTTTTAAATTATGCATTTCACTCGTGTTTGACCATAACAAAGCAATCAAAATATCCTTCTGTTTAGCATAAAGCAGCATTGAGCTCACTGATCAAGTTCCTTCATGCACCAATGTTAAAAAAAAAAAAAGAAGAGTAAAGATTTATTATTGAACTCTTACCAAAGCAGGAATTGACAAAGCCATACCACCTACAAGTATGCTCCCCTCCAATCCATTTGCCATGGATGTTAGATGCAAAACTGAGGGTAGTGCCTGAGATGCACACTAACATGTCACTGATACTGATGTTCAGGAGAAGCATGTTGACTGGGTTACGAAGGGTTTTAAATTTGCAAAAGAGGATGAGGACAATTAAGTTATTCAAGAAACCAAAAAACAATATAAATCCAAGAAAAACAGCCACTACTGTGTGTCCACTTCTTGTGAGTCCAGCCCTTGGCCCAACAGGATCTGCAGGTGCACCAAAGCTCAGGTTAGATGTCCAAGTGTGGTTCATTTTGGGCTTTGACACAGAGCAGTGGGAGCAGAGACAATGGGTGCCCTTTGCTGAAGTACTCCAGCAGTTTCCAGAAGAGTTGTTCCATCACAGGTCAGATCATCTCAGGAGTCTTCTGATCTTCGCTCAGTTAAGATCCCTCTTAGATGGCTATGCCGGTGTGAAATACTGAACTGCAGCACAGGCGCATTTTCCTGCACTGTGTCCTTCCAGCGCTCTGCTCTGCAGTAACTCCAGGGCAGCAGAACCAGGCGAATAATCTCCTCAAAGTCATCTTTGTTATTTAAACATAGAAACATGTTAGATGATCTTTTTTGATGCTCAGAGTGGAAGGTATCTTAAAAAGATATTTCAGCATGGTCTCCTCTTTCAGAGTAAACAGACAGCCCTATCAATGGCAGCTACCCTTGTTTCCTCTGACAGTGGGTGTCTTTCTGAAAATACAGAAGAAAAGAAATGGTAAAAAGCAATACAACTCTTTTCATACAAAGACAAAAACATAGGTACGTAATTTACTAACATTTCCACCCATTTAGAACTGTAACCAATATCTTTCAGTCTTTTTAGTTTTCACTCTGATTTTTAAAAGAAGAATGAGTTTGTTAGTATGTCCTTGGCTGTTCTAAGCAGTTTTTCCCTAGCTCACAGTTTAGCATGGAAGTAGTTATCTGCACCTTCCTAACAAAATTTCTGAGGTGGTAAAATACACGGTAAGACATATCTTTTGCAGCAGCTTCCAAGAGGAAGAACTCTGTCTTTCTCCACATTAAGTCAATCCACACCAAGTGAAGCTTCAGTCTTGGCTAGACATTAATTAAAATGGTGAAAAATTCAGAAAGAGAAAGAATTTCTTTACCCAGAAAGAATAATTTCACATGCAATCTCTCAAGGTCTCATGTCTCATCATCTTCATAAATGACTTGGATGCAGGACTGGAAGGGATACTAAGCAAGTGTGCAAATGACACGAAACTGGGAGGAGCTGTTGGCTCCCTCAGAGGCTGGGAGGCCCTGAGAGAGACCCAGACAAATTAGAGGACTCCGCAATCACCAACCATCGGAAGTTTAACAAGGGGAGGTGCCGGATTCTGCAGCTGGGATGGGGCAACCCTGGATGTACAGACTGGGGAATGAGAGGCTAGAAAGCAGTGCCATGGGAAGGGCCCGGGGGGGGCCTGGCTGATGGCAAATTGAATCTGAGTCAGCAGTGCCCTGGCAGCCAGGAGGGCCAACCCTGTCCTGGGGGGCATCAGGCACAGCATCGCCAGCCGGGTGAGGGAGGGGATTGTCCCGCTCTGCTCTGCACTGGGGTGACCTCACCTTGGATATTGTGGGCAGTTTGGGGCACTGCAGTATAAGAAAGATATTCAGCTCCTAGAGAGTGTCCAAAGGAGGGCAACAAAGGTGGTGCAGGGCCTTGAGGGGAAGCCATGTGAGGAGTGGCTGAAGGCATTTGGTGTGTTCACCCTGGAGAAGGAGAGACTGCAGGGAGACCCCACTGGAGTTGCAACTTGCTTGTGAGGGGAAGCAGAGGGGCAGGCACTGATCTCTTTTCTGTGGTGACCAGTGACAGGACCTGAGAGAATGGCCTGAAGTTGTGTCGGGGAGGTTTAGGTTGGGTGTTAGGATAAAGTTCCTCACCCAGCGAGTAGCTGGGAACAGGCTCCCCAGGGGAACACTTCCCCAAGGAAGTGGTCACAGCACCAAGCCTGACAGAGTTCAAGAAGCATTTGGATGATACTCTCGGGCACATGACGTGACTCTTGGGGATGGTCCTGTGCCAGGTCAGGACTTGGACTCAGTGACCCTTGTGGGTCCCTTCCAACTCATCATGATTCTGTGATTCATGTGCTTACAAAGGTTGGCAGATCTGTGATATCAGTTTCTCTCCTCCCATGTTTACCAGTAGACAGATGTCTTCCTTCATTGTTTATAAAGCATCCAGACACTCAAAGCCTTGAACGTTTCTCCCACTACAGACATGATTTTGTTTACTTGCACACAGTGTGTGTCTTTTGTGACACAAAATACTGTGGATGTGTATCTGTTTAGCCTGCCTTCTATGTGGTTGCAGGCAAATTCAGCACAGAATTTTCCATTAAAATGGAGATGAGTGCATACATGTAGGAATTTCCTCTCCTTGGTGCAAAATGCACGATACCCATAGCTTGCTGTTATGTCCTTCTACAATGATTACACACATTTTAAAATGGAGCATCTTCCATATTACTCCTAGCCATTGCTTTCTCAAAACTGTCTTGTAGAAAAATATGTGTTTAACAACTGGGAAAATGAGAGTTCAAAGTTTACTGAAGATGCAGAGGTTATTTACTTTTTTTCTTTTATCATACCATTGTGTCATGGTGAACTTTTAGAGAAAGTATTTTGTCTTGCTATTTCCCCACCTTCACAAACCCATTGTGCAAAATAAATCTCATTATTGTTGTGATTTTTAAACTCCAACATATACAGTGTCTTTACATTCTTTTCTGGTGAGTAAATTATGTACACTTCACAGCCCTTCTACTGTTTGGTCATTGAGAATCTGAAACACTGATGTTTCCTGCTTTTTTCTCCCTCTTTAGGAAGTACATGGCAATTTAGGCTGGTAAGGGTTTCAGGTATATCTAAGAGAAAGAAGTTTTGAAATCCTCTTTATACCATTTTGGAAAAAAGTTATCTCCTGTCCAATTCTGGTTGCAGATTATAGAAGGAAACCAACTGGATCTAACTATCAGTATACTTAAAATTTACTTCTAATTGTGTTTAAAAGAACAGAGTTAAGATTTAGTGGAACAAAAAAAAATGCAATAACAACTCATTAAAAAATATGATGCTGAGCATTTTTCAGTCACTAATTGCATGACTGAAAAGGCAAATAATTGCAGGGGTTTTTTTTTTTTGTAGAAAAGAAAAGCATAGTGGTATTATATCAAAGGAGAGCTTCAGAAAGAAGAATTTACAGTGACCCAAGATGTACAGTTAAATAAACTCAATCATAGAATCATATTTTTTTATTAATTCTGATTACACCCAAGTTTTTATAAACTAATCTATTCTTTTGCCAGCACTTCAAAGACAGTTTTATCTCATCTGTTTGCACATGACTGTTCATTGCAGAATACAGCTAAGGTCATTCTTTTCTGCTCCTCCCTTCTGCAAAGCATATTGCAGAATCTAGCTTCAAAATCTGAAGACACTGAAAATTATTTACATGAAGACTATTTGAGTTACAGGTGCCTCCATTTTTTTCAAGATTAACTGGTTACACCTAGATAATAGGTTTATATTATACTCAGTGACCCTTTTCTATGTGGGAATTTATTTTACAAGAATAACCACATGCAAAGCTTCTAAATAATGTAATTATTATTGTTACAGCATCACAGCTTTGGTATTAGACAAAGCCAAGGTTATAATCCCCTTAACAAATATGACTAACTTTATACATGTATCTCTGTCTTACAAGAAAGACATCAACCTGTTGGAGCAAGTCCAGAGGAGGGCCACAAAAATGGTCAGGGCCTGGAACACCTCTCCTAAGAGGACAGGCTGAGAGTTTGGCTTCTTCAGCCTGGAGAACAGAAGGCTCCAGAGAGACCTTGTTGCAGCCTTTCAGTGCTTAATGGGGACTTTAGGAAAGATGGAGAGAAATTTTTTTTTTAGCAAAGGACAAGGGGTAACTTTTAGACTAAAGGAGGGTCGATTCAGTTTAGATATAATGAAGAAGTTTCTTACAACAAGAATGCTGGAATAGGTTGCCCATAGAAGTGATAGATGCCCTATCCCTGAAAGTGTTCAAGGTGTGGTTGGATGGGGCTCTGAACAACCTGATTGAGTTGATGATGGCCCTGCTTACTGTAGGGGGTTTGGACTAGATGGCCTTTAAATGTCTGTTCCAACACAAACTCTTATGGTTCTATTAAGCGCAAAAAATAAATAATAAAATGTAGGTCTTTCATACACAGTCAGATACATTCTGCATTCTTATAGACATATCAAGAGTGCATATATATAGTGCTTATAAAAGGACATTTACTCCTTGGATGAGACTCAGCTGACTAAAATTTAGCAGCCTGACACCAGGTGTGCAGGCACAGACCAATGCCCAGGTCATTTCTCCACTGACTACAACTCACACAGCTTTAGCAGGATGAATTCTGCCCTAGTGTGTTAGGGAAAAACACTTTAATGCCCAGGCAAGAGCAGCAGGTCCTGACAGTCAGTACCCACACTGTGAAGGTCAAGGCATGCAGCCACTTTATATCAGAAGATGACAAGCAGGACATGCTAAAGTTTTGGGTGAACTTAAGAGACAGAGGCCTTCAGGGGAAGACATCTGAAGATCTGGACTATGTGGGAGTAATTCTCTTTTTGGTAGTTGATGTATAAAATGCTAAGATTTTTACACCTTTGGATGAAGTGCAAGATAAATTCAGATTTGAGAAAAAGCTTCTAAACTCCCATAATAACCCCTTAAAGGATGGGTCCAATTTTTACCTAATGTTAGCATTTAACTGAATAATATACATTCTTTCTGAAAAACACTTGTAGATGAGCTTTTGTACTCAAAAGTTCACTTGATTTCTTTTTTTTCTCCAGACAGATAACTTGGTTTAATAGGGGTTACATCACAGCTCTCATAACCCTGATTTACAGGTGACACTCTGCACTCCCCAAGTCTCCATGATCTAGCAGGACAGTTTGGATGCTCCTAAATCCTAGCAAACTCGGGACCTTGCAGGATTGAACTCTATCTAATTCTACCAATTCTGCTTCTCAAAAAATGTTAAAAATCCCTAAACCAGTAAAACCTACAATTGCATCCAAGACAAACAAATGAGCATCCAATTTGTCCCCTTGTATTTGTTTGAGTTGACATGGAATGAAAAACATACCCAAAGTGATACAAAACATATGTCCAGGTGAAACAGGCTAAAAGTTCATTTAACATCACCAGTTAATAAATGCTGCATCTGTTAACTGGTTCTGACAGTAGAAATCTAAAGATACAGCAAAACAGACACCCATCACTGCTTTTATTTTCTCTGAAGCAGTCTGTTGGAAAAAACCAAGGTTTCAGAAGATGCTAGATCAGCTCCTGGGATCAGAGGCTGTAATACTGAGAATGTAAGGCTTCTCTTTGCACTTGACCCCACACATTAGTTTAAGCAGTATCCTAAAACACTGAGGTTGTTTTTTTCTTTCTTGCTTTGCCCGTTTTGGTTTTTTTTTTAAAAGAACTCGTTCATTACTTCTAACTAGCAGATTGTTTACCATCTTCCCTTACAAAGTTGTGCAACGTACCAAAGGTGATGCTTAATTCACTTTAAATATTTAAAAGCTGAGAAAAATGCTTAAAATAAATAAAATCAAACTTCAAAATAGTATTACTCAAAAGAACTTACATTACCCTCTTCCATTTTATCTACATTATTCTCTTCTCATATAAAGGAGCTATATATAAAAAAAGACCTTATATTTACATATCCACATAGCCTAAATCAACCAGTTGATCAGTTCATATAAAAACCAATTTTGAAACAGTGATTTTTCCCCTTCATTTAAGAACTTATCTTTCTGCTGAAAAGTTAAATACTAAAAAAAGACCCACCTAACAAAAAAACTCCACATAACATTTCAAAGACAAGCCCAGGCGAAATTTTGTGAAGGAAGAATCAGTTTTTTGATGTGATGACAGAATTATGACAGGAATAATACATTTTTAAGTTCACATACACTTACTCATATCTTCCAAATGAGAAACTGAATTATTTTTAACAGGAAGCATCCAAACCCAGAGGTATCACCTGAAATAATTCTTTCAAACACAGCTGAAAGTTGTGGAATGGCATGGGACTTCGCATCACTGAAGTCAAAATTTCCACCTGTTCTGAACGATTTTTTCCATACCGTAAGCCACACTACAAGATTTCAAGAGACCCAGAGACAGGTCTTCATAACTAAGTTAGAAGACCGAGAGGAGGGTCTATTATTCACATGGTTAGGTATCTCCCAGCTCCCAAAACCTCTTTCCATGGGAGAACCTCTTGTATACAGATCAACTGACTTACTTTTAGGAGTTCACGACTATGAGAAAGACAGACATGAAAACGAGAACAACATAAATGCAGAATACATGTGATCAATCCACAGGTTTGAACACCATACTATTTACTCGAGAGAAAAATCTAACAGTGTGGTAAAACCACTGCTTTTGAAATAAAAGCTAGTTTTCTTTAGCATATTAAAAGTTAAGGGAACCATTCTTACATGCAAAGAGGAAGTTTTTGCACAGAAATGTCTGTGCTAGGACTAGATGAGATAGACCGTCTCCTGAGCTGGGCTGAAGGGATGAGAAGCACCTCTCAGCCCCAGCCGGGACAGCTGCAGCACCGGGCACTGAGAGCATCCCCTCAACGCCCCGGCTCTCCCCAGGCGTCTAAACACTCTACCAAGCAAAAGCCTCTTCAGTTAACCTCCCCTTACAGTTCTTCCTTCACAAACTTTTCTGCACACTCGCTTGGGAAAGGGGTGACATAGAACAGTGTTAAAAAACCCCACCTGTACCTCTCATCCACAGTAGCCCAAGGGAAAACAGCCACCCAAGTCTCCGGCAAACACGTCCTGAGCCGCGGCCCCGGGACGGGCACCGGGACGGGCCCCGGGCCCCCCGGGCTGCTCTCCCGGGCGATGGTCGCCG
>VXBX01007017.1:320711-365078 GCA_013400415.1 Scytalopus superciliaris | reverse complement strand
AAAAAAAAATATGCTATGGAGTTTCTTTATAAAATCTTTTCCAAGTAGAAGATGAAGCAGACCTCACAGGTATTGTCTGTTGTATTAATAACAAAATTTTGTTCCAAAATTCAGCTTAAATAAAACTATTTCATTAAATAAGAATTGTCTGAAGAAATAAATTTGGAGTACACCCAATATCACCATCTTCAGAAAGAAACTATATCACAATTTTGATGATTAGACCTCTTCTGTAAATTAAGAACTGCTTCTCCCAGAATGCAAAAACCACCCTCAAAACAATGTACTAATGTCACATTCAGAGGGACAGCAGGACTGTACCTCCTTTAGAGGCACTGAACTAAAAATAAAAAATGTTCATTTTTTCAGTATTACTTGTATGTGTTCCTCTGAAATTCTTCATTATGGCATCTAGTTACAGAAACAACCACAGTTACCAAATGCACATACTTATAATTTTTCAACAGCATGAAAATGTCCTTTATAAGTGTTAAATTGAACTTCATTACCTGTGCAAAGTCAGATGAAGCCACTTGCTAAAAATAGCTGCATTAAAAAGTGATTTGAAATTCACTTACCTCTTATAAACTTGGAAGAATTGAAAAAGTGGGTTCTACCAGCAAAAAAAACAACCCTTGTCAACACAAAAAACCCATCAAGATATTTACATAGCTGATTCATTGAATCTCCTTTCGAGATGATGACTCAGAGCAGTTTGGCAGCACTAGTAATTGCCAGCGTGTGTCAGTGAAGAGCAAGCAGGCTCCGGATGGTGTCCGTTGTAATTCTGAGGTCCTGGTGCTGCTTCAGAAATTTAGTTGGGACATTTGATTTGAGTTCCTTGATTTTTTTTAATAAAAAAAATAAAAGTTGATAGGCTTATCTCTTGCTTCAAAATAAATGTTGTCAGTTTTAATAAAGTCTTGAATTTCATACAGAAGAAGGGACAGTAAATTAATCAAATGGAGAGTAAATTGGGAACATCTGCTGTTGTGTTCACCCAGTGCTGCAGTCAATGGCTGCATCTGTACAGTTCTTCACAGAAGCCCAGTAGCTCACCACCCCAGTTCCCCGGCTGCAGCAACTGGAGTTGTAGAGCAAGGAGAACCAATGCATGTGCACTAACATGTGAGCCAGGTGGGCAGACAAGGGATGAGGATTTATGTGGGAAGTTGAGATTGTCTCCATATGCTAGTTATATTTTACTTCCAGAAGCTGCTCTTACATTTGAAATCATGCAAGTGATCTCTAAATTACTTTCTTGTGTTCCTATGGGAACTGACTTTAGTTTCCTCATTTACAATCCCTCTAACTTTGCTCTTTGACAAAGACTCGGTTAGTCCATCTTAGCACTAGGGATAATATACATTCTGATGTTCTCAAAAAAAAAAAAAAAAGTTTCCTGACTCTTTTCCTGGTTTTACTAAAAAGACATCACTCATCATAGTTTCATTGGCTTCATATACAATGTTGAGCAGTTGCTGAACTCAGTGACATACCCCAAGATACAAAAGAGTAGTGGTGCATCACATGGTGTGATGGGTTGGATAAACCCCCAAAACTTAGATTAAGGCCTTAGTTTAGTTAGGCCTGAAACCAAATTNTTTTTCCCTATATTTGTACGTATATGTATTGTAACTTTCCTGTAAATATATGTATATAGGTTTTTTTTCCAGTTTCAGGTTTTTTTTCCTTCCCTCCTTTCACTGGGACTGCACGGGTCTTGGGGAGGTTTGGCATTTTGCCAAGGTCAAATCCACAACACATGGTTTCACCAAGCAGTTGCTGTGATGACATTAGAATAATTTTGGTTTGCATGACAGTAACAGAACAAGGAAAAAACATAGGGAAAGAAAGGGAAACTCTTCCCTTCTTCCTGTCCACAGCTGCAAAAACTAATAATTCTTAAAATCTTTACTGCAATGGTATTTTACAAAAAATTCTGGCAGCTGTATCCTCAGATTTGTCACAGTATCTCATAGCCCTAGACCTTGAAATCCAGCTCTTTGATTGCTTATAAAGAATGGCAGCAGATAACAAGTGCATTGGCCTGGATTCCATATTTAGATGGTTTGGATGGCACAGATTCCACAGTTTGAGTCTGGAGAGAGAACAGTTGATGTGAGTCCAAGATGGAAATTGCTGATAATCTCCTTAATTCTGCACAAAGCATATGAAGACAAGACTGAAAGCAGGTACTAAAATTTAGTGTTACATAGTCATTCTTGTATGGAATTAAGAGATAAGAGCATGTTACATCATAATAAAACCACTGTTGAAAGATTTTGAAAAGCTTTTAGAGCAGTATGGAGGAAGATAATTTCATGCAAAGAGAGAATTTGTGAGTCAAAGCCGATTTGCTTTACCTAAAAACAATCTTTAAGTTCAGTTACCCACACAGAGATATCTACTTTGTTTTGAGACATTCTTGAAAAACCCATCCAACCCTTTTTTGCTAAGGCAGAGAGTGTGAGTTTCCAAAAAGTGGTCTAACAAAAGACATTATCAGTATTAGAAGCTGGAAGTTGTGTGCATAAGACTTACCTAATTTTCCAAGTATATTATCTGGCCTAATAAAAGATGCTACTTCTGTCTAGAAGCCTTGTCTCACCTGCCTTTTGACTATCACAACATGAGCAAAGTGATAATTCGGTGACCCACTTCTTTCAGTTGGTGACTTATTTCTGGGGGATGATTTTGCTTTCCTTCTGTGCAGCTCTGAAATGCCTATATGGACTTCTTTCTCATTTTTGGACGTTATCTGAATTTATAAATCCTAATCAGCTTGTATTTAATTTACTTATGGATTCTAAAGATGCATCTAAATTTTGAGGCATAAAAGCATTTCCCCAGATCTGGATCCAGACTGCAGATCCCAGCTGCTCCCTGACTCCACAGTGTGTGTACAATAGTTGTGGTCATGTCTCTTCCTTCTCTAACCAGTTCCAGTGCTCTCCTGCTTGCTGTGGCAGCATCAGGGGTACCACAGAGCATACCTAGACAGGACTAGAATTTTTGTATTTGCTGTAGCTTTCTTTCTGAAGGTTATAATAAATTTAAACCGTTCTTCCACAGCTTTGCACTGTGTTGACTTCCTGGTCAACAGCCAGCTGAACACAAGTCAAGAGTGTGCCCAGGCCACCAAGAAGGCCAACAGCATCCTGGTTTGTACTAGAAATAGCGGGACCAGCAGGACCAGGACAATGATTGATCCTGATGTACTCAGCACTGGTGAGGCTGCACCTTGAATTTTGTGTTCACTTCTGGACCTCTCACTACAAGGAAGTCATTGAGGCACTGGAGTGTGTCCAGGGAAGGGCAATGGAGCTGGTGAAGGGTCTGGAGCACAAGTGTTATGAGGAGCAGCTGAGAGAGCTGGGGCTGTTTAGCCTGAAAGAAACCAGGAGGTTCAAGGGAGACCTTATTGCTCTCTACAACTACCTGGAAGTAGGTTATAGCCAGATGGGGCTTGATCACTTCTTCCAGTTAAAAAGTGACAAGGCAAGAGAAAATGGCCTCAAGCTGAGCCAGGGGAGGTTTAGATTGGACATAAGGAAAATTTCTTCAGTGAAAGGGTGGTCAGGTATTGGAATAGGCTGCTCAGGGAAGTAGTAAAATTACCATCTCTGTGAATGTTCAAAAAATGTGGGGGTGATTCTATGAATAAATGCTTTCTTCAGATTGCCAAAGTTGCCAAAGAAGATACTGTGCCTTTTCTATTCACAACTCATGCCCAGAGCCTTCTGTCATCAGCAGATAACGGGAAAGCCACAGGAAAGCTTTCAGAAATCCAGGCATAAAGTTAGAAGTGCTCTCAGAAGGTGTGAGACTTTGGGTAACAAAAACATGTGTACCTGTTGTAATGGGGGATGAATGAGGAACACCTTTGCAGCAGTAAAGGGGAAACTGAGGCAAGAAAAGGAACTTTTTGTTCAAAAAAGCAGAGTGGGAACTATGGAAGAAGCTCAGTTTGTTATTTGGGATTTATCCAATTTCCCTTACTTTTATGTAAAATGAGAGTAAGCTTACATTGCTGTTCCCTGTGGGGTTCATGTGTTTGTCTGACCTGCAGTCACCCTGAAAGAACAGGGCTGACCAGAGTCAGACCAGGTATGGGAAAGCTTCAACAGCTGGTCCCTGGTGTATGGCACAAGTTTTATCCTCCAAACCACCAGTGGCAACTCTCATTCTTTCCCTTGTGTAGCCAAGGGAGGGCACAGCATACATTGCTGATGCTCGTCCTGGGAAGACAAAGGTTCAATGCAGCTGCTGGTTGAAGATAAAAGACAGCAGACAAAAAAAGATCAAAGGACTACAGGAGACAGGTCAGGCACTCTACATGTTTGCAATTGATTGGCAGAGCCTTTTCCCAACAGAAGTCCCCTGGAGATGTTCTCCACCCTGCCTCGTTTTACCCTAGAAAAACAGAATGCAGGCATTTCTCTCTCCTTCCACACCCTGTCAGCTCCATCACTCCCAGTGCTCCTACTGGAAATCAGATGGCCTACAGCCTTACCCAGAGGCATCTTCTGTTTCCTTTGTTGCATGGCCACAGTAAAGGCAGTTTGGAAACAAGCAGGATTTTGGAATGTTATTTTGCAGTATGGCAAATAATAAAGGCTAAAAAATCTCACCACGTTCCCTAGGAAAAAAAATAAACTTTTTAAACAAAACCCTGGTTATTTTAGCCCCCAGTTTGCATTGCCCTTCTTGGGCACCACACTTTCAGGTATGTGCCTAAGTAAACATGCAAGTGACAGAAAAAGAGAGGAATATTTGTGATGCTCACTGTTCCATATTTAAAGCTTGCAAGCACATCTGTTGACTGTGCAGCCAGGAATTAATGCTATCCCTAAACAGCCTCCCTAACAGATTATACTATGACTGCTTCTTTACAGTGATCCTACAACCCAACAGTTTTTTCATAACCCATGTCTGCTTCCCAAGTTCTTATGTCAGTCCCTCTTGTGCCTCAAGGAGTTTTTCATCCACCTTGTCAGAGCGCAAGGGTCTGCAGAAGGCTAAGACACAGACCCAAAGCTCCTCACCCTTGCACTATTTTCTGACCTGATTTTTCTTTGAGGAAAGATTTTTCCTGATTCTTATTCAGAAACCATCACTCAAGATGAGGAAGGCAAAGCATTATTTTTCTGCAGCTTTGTTCTGTCTGACCATCCTGCCCTCCATCAGTTCAGACAACTGAGTAACAGTCAGAGCTTGTGAGTATTTTGGTAGGTGGCTTGGGGTAGTTTGCTTTCTAACATTATCTCCAGCTCAGCTGAAATCTGATATCTCCCTGCTTATAAGACCTGGCAGCAGGAATGTTAATGGAAAATATTGAGTAATTTGTCAGTCCAAGCTAGCAATGCACACAAATGTCAGATCTGCCAGAGGGACAAGGTAGGGCACTGAGCTGTTTTGTATTCCTGAACATGCTCTTGCCACAGTGCTACATCTTATTTTTTTAGTAACCGCTTAGCCATTCCTTTGAGTCAAGTAGATACATTTCATATTGGATGTGAGACTTTTGCTTCCTTCAACCCACAGACTGTTCTCAGCAGGAGGGGAGGTATGTGTAGAGCACACCAAATCAGAATTAGATGTACAGAAGAACAGAGCAGGGTGAAGCAAAGGATGAGAAGTAGTCACAGAGGAAGATGAAATTACATGTATTAAAGACTGGCAAGAGTCCCCAGTTAATTTTGCAGCATGTTTTTCTCATGTTCTTGATTATGAGTACCTTTCTTTCTTTTAATCATGAGTTCCTTAGTAAGAGGAGAGGCTTAATTTTGGGGCATTTTACTTTCTTTGGGGGTTTGTTTGTTTTTTTGGGTTTCTTTTTTTTTTTTTTTTTTTTTTGGGGTTTTTTTTTTTTTTTGGGGGGTTTTTTTTTTTTTTTGTTTTTTTTTTTTTTTTTTTTTTTTTTTTGGGGGGGTGTGTGTTTTTTTGATACCTAAATCTCTAGTATCTAGATTAATTTAGTTTGGAGACAGTCAAAAATTTCATTTATAAAAGCTTTCACCTATTTAAAGATGCTTCAAACATGGCCTGGTTAAAACTGATCTGCGCAAAGTTCAGAAAAAGAAATTCAAAGTTGCTGGTTGTATATATTATGCTCAATTTTTAGAGCTAACTGAAGAAAAAGTCAAATAGTGTAAGTAAATCTGGAAGACTCAGAAGCTAAACGAATTTGAAGTAACTATCAGTTTTAAAACAGAATAATGTGCAACAAGCCCACCATTGGATATACTCATTTGATTTATACACACATAAAAAACAACCCATATTTTGTGTCGTTCTGAAAATTTCATTAATATTCAAAGAATCTGGCTAGGGACTCAAAATTACTAGCTAGTAAATTTTCCTATGTAAGTCAGAAGTAGAATCTGTATTTCTAAAGTGTTGTCCCATTTTCACCTCTTTCTTAGCAATTGGTCCTGAAGGAGTAGTTTTTCCATCAACACATTCTGTTTTCTGGAGGATGAAAATTATTTCCATCCATTTTAAAGCAAAGCACAGTCTGTCAAAGCACAACAACAAGATTTCCCATGCAACACAAACTGAACTTCTTACAAGCTGGTATCTCACAGAATTTAAAAAGTCTATTTTCAGCTCCACAATTGTCATTATTCTGATCATTTCCAATCTACGTACTTAGCACTCCAGTCTATCCTTATGGAAAAAGGAAATCCTATGAAAATCTTCCTGCTTTGCTCACAAGTCCCTCCAGCAAAATGTTTCTCTGCTAGAAAAATGTGTCCTAGCTGGAGCCAGATTCCGTTCTTGTCAAAAATGTAAGTGGAAGATGAAAATGCGTCTCTTGTATGTCTTTCAGTTGCTTTGAGTCTGCTTTTTTTGCCCCTGGGGTCTCTCCCAAACTTCCATATTCTTAGTCTTCCTGTGTAATCCTTTTTCAGATAAAATCTCAAATCTTCTAAGCCTGTCATGATGGAGTGAGACTAAACCTTGACTTTTGTTTTCAGGATAAAATTTCAATTTAGCTTAATTAAAACATTTTTTTTTTAAAAAGTTCTCTCTCTGAAAGTTTAGTGGTTAAAAAATAAAGTCGATGAAAATGAAGGAGGAATATGGTTTCATTCACAGAATATTTCTCTCAGAAAAATGCATCAGATGATGTCCCAAAAAATTATGAGCTCCATGACATTTTCTAACACTCAGGAAAAGCAATGTTTGCATACTTCTGAATCTCTTGTTTGTGAAGCTGTAGTAGATGATAGCTCTGGAACTGGGCTGTGGAGACATGCTGAGCAGTGAAACTGATGGTCTCTTCATGTTAAATTAAAAGTCAGTGCTAAGTACACATTTTGTTCTATCAGAAGCTGAGAGAGCTAGCATTTCTGATTCCAGAATTAGGAATCTATAGTGTCACAGAATTTCATTAAATGCCTACAAAACTAACACTAGATTTCATTCTTTGCAAAAAAATATATCTATGCACCAAGTTCATCTTTTGACATAAATTGTCCATCAACATTTGTCCACAGAGTTCACATCTGCCTCTCAGATGTACCCAAGGCATAATTTGTGCTTAAATTACAGATGAAAAAATTAATAACCATGGTAAAGGGATTCCAAAGTGTTAAACATTCAGAAGCATATTTTAAGCAGGGATCATTTGTAAAATATTTATTTGCTTTCTATTTCCCATTTTAGATCTGGTTGCAGAACAAGGTGGTGCTGGAGATGTAGCACATGCTGCCAACAAGAGCAACCATATTATATAAGACCAGGGTTTCTTCCAAAATTCCATAGATTCTTTTAGCAAGATGACAGCATTAGTGATTAAAAATCCCTAAGAGAACACTTTGGAGGCTTTACAACAATCCTGGCCAAAAACATAATTGAATGAGGAGATCTACAACCCCATTGTGCAAAACCCAATTTGCTTAGTACTTGTCATGTTCCATCGTTAGCATTGCCACCTTCTGAAAACAAGAACCAGCAACTCAGTCAAATGGCTACCAGGCCTGTGTCATAACTTTAACAACAAGCAGATAATGCACAGTGGGCTGTCTCATAGGAAACCAGCCATGTGAATACCTGTGTGGTAAACACTGTGTGAAATGCCCAGTGTTTCCTTCCTTCTCTTCCCAGTGACTCGCTGGGAGGCCAGGACATGCATCCATTGCACTGGGATCTGCTGCAAGATGTGATGGCAGGATCACTCTGACACAACTTCCTCTCCTTATGTAAAGAGCTGAGTAATGATCCAGATTGCAAGCATTAATGGGTGCTCAAGCACCTGGGTTTGGGACTCTGAGGTTTCTGGAAGTCAGCTCTGTCTATATTGCTTTCTTGTGTTCTGCCTGGGATGGAAATCAACTCTTGTCAGTCGATGGGCTGTGGAGTCTGAGAGAACAGGACTGTGCAAGAGGCAGGTATTACTACTATGCCAACCCCTACAGCTTCTGTGATTCATTTCAATTACATGACTTGAGTGCAGCAGACATTAAAATGTTGGTGTCCTTGGACTTTGAGAATCAAAGAGAAAATATTTCTTTGGAGTTTGATTTAGATTCATTCTTCCACAACTGAGTCTGTCTCCTCTGTGCTGTTACCCTAGAAACTGAACTGTGCTAGGGGAAGGAAAGGGGACCAGGCTCCAGGGCTCAAAGGAAGAATAGTTTTTCTCATCCAGGTTTCTACCAAGAATATGGGAGCACAGCACAGTATCTATTTCCTCCCGGAATAGGTCATTGCTTGGATGTAGCTGCTCCTATGAACTGAGAGGAAACATCTGCCTTTGAATTAGGATTCAGTGGTTGGTAAGGTAAGCTTTAGCCTTTATGATTAAGATTAGGCTGAGTTTGGTCAAAATATGAACAAGAAAAATACATACCTGTGGAATAATACCTGTATTAATCTGAGCTATGTACATTTGCCGTAAGCCTTTTCTAGGTGGATGTTTTTTCAAGTCTGTCTCAGGAAGTATCAGCTTACCTTATAGGATCCCTGAATGCTTGCAGAAGGCAAATCAGATAATTTTCCAATGTCTAATGCATACAACCCAACCACCATCAAGCTAAATTCTACAAAAGCCTCAAATATAGGTGTATGAATGCAGGATTAGTCCTCAACCTAATAAGCAATGATCCTTGAAAAGCATAGGTGTTATTTTTTCTGACAGAGTGAGTCCCTTGACAGTATTGGAATGTAAAAGGAAGTCTGAGAAATATTTATGAGCTGGGAAGGTGTTAACTGCCTCTGGGCATACAACTGGCAATTGTATTTTAACAAAAGAATAGACAATTACAATATTTTCTATTCATTACTGTGCAAAAGAATAACAAATATTTGAATGGAAGTGCTTAACCATCTGCTGAATTTATGGATTATTGCGTTCCAAAATCATATCTTTGCTACAACATGCTGCAGATCTGTGAGAGAGAGAGAGAGATGTCACTTGCATACAGTAGGAAAGCCTTACTTAATGTAAAAGACAAAAATATTGAATTCCAGGATGTAAGGAGGGGGAAAAGAGCCTTGCATGTTTGCTTGTATCCTGGGGTTTTCTGCCATTAGATGGACTCTCCTGTGAAAGGTACTATTGTGTCATTTCAATTAAGGTAGCAGAATTACAGGTAGCAGTAGTTTCTGCTTACAAAGTAGCAGAAAAAGGTAATTTCCTTAAGAAGGAAAGGTGTTAAACTGTAGATGACATTCCATAAGGGAAGGTGACATGGGTTACTTCACCTATAGAAACAGCCTTGGGCAGGATCTCCCTTCAGTGGCCCCACATCTCAGTCTTCCTGCTGTCTTCAGGAGAGGAGAAACATCACTTTTAAGGGAAATTCAAGGTAAAGCCCATGTCTGTGCTTATCTTGTTTTACCTGTAAAGCAACAAGTAAGAAGCTGGTTGTGGGGGGTTAATCTAAAACTGGTGCTAATTAGAATTTCAGTTTATGCTTTTCTTGAAAAACACCTTCCACCATTTATTTACTGCTGGGACTTTTTTAAGGCCATGAACAAGCAAGCTCCACAGGGCTTAGTTTTAGAGCTAAGAAAACACATTTAAAAACCTTCCCTCAACCTTTCAAGTATACTGAAACCACTGGCTGTTCAATTCCTATGTATTCACTTCACAGATTTGTTGACCTTTCACATCTGTCTGTCTGTATCACTTTCTCTCTCGTTCTTTGCTTTTGTTGATGGGGTCTTTGTTCTGTCCATGACAGAAGAAAAGGATAACGGGGTTATAGCCACTAACAACACCTGAGGAGCAAACACTGCGGAAGTAGCAACTGTTGCTTTTCTTTTTGAAGATAAAATCTTGGTAGTTCTTTTCTACCTGTTCCTTGTCGAGTGCAGCCAAAAGATGGCAGCATTTTACTCAGCATCGGGGTGAGAGCCTTGGCTGCAATTCAGTCCTATCTGAGAGGAAGCAAAAAAGGCAACTTCTAATGGAGTAGCCAGGATTCCAAAATTTAATTATAATCTTTGCTGAATATAAACCATACCAAAATGTGTTTATACCGTAAGTAAGAATAATTACGATAATATTTTTTTTCCAGTAGTTTTACTTAAAAATGCTTTACTATTGTTTTGGGAGATTGGAATCTGATTTATTTTCCACATGCTTTTGTGTTACTCATCAACTCACAGCTGTAGTCAGTGCTGAAATTCAGTCTTGTTAATTCTGGACACGTGAAAAGCGAGATGTGGAAAATTCTGACTGCTCCAGAAGAGTTTTCTCTGCATGGAAATCTGTATAGATTTTTTGTTTTGTTTTGTTTTACAAATGCCACAAAGCACCCTTGCAGGTGTGAAACCCCAGCCTGAAGTGACTCATGATGCACTAAAAGTTTGTGTACATAATTGCCTTTGATTCTCGACCATATTATAAAGGAAGGTCAAAACCTTGCAAGTAGCTTTACAAAATAGGTAGCTTAGCTGACACTATTAAAAACATCAGCTTGCTTATATCTCAATTTGTGAAAAAAAATAAGGAACACTTTTATCTTCCTTTTTTTTTTTTTTTTAAAGTCCATTCCCCCACCCCCCTCCCCGAGTTTATCAACACCAATGGTTTTGCTAAAGTGCTTGCAGTTATTTTCCAGATGGTATCTTGCAATCTTATGTGGGTAAACCAGTTAATCAATGCCTGGAATATATACACTTAATTAAGTGTACCTGGATTTAAGGGTATTAGCATGCAATAGCTGTAACATCACTGACACTTTGTCTTAAAACCTCTCCCAGTCACTTGGCTAATTCAGATAAGGGACAGAAAACATTCTTAAATCTGTTGTCTCTGCCTTTAGGCTCGAAAAGCCTCCTGGGTACTGGTTGACATTTTGAGGCCTATCAACCTAATTAGAAGGCTGAAATTTCAATTTGTAAATGCAGCCTTGGTGGTGTGTGCTGAATACTTCATCTCTGATGCTTGGTAGATATCTGCACTTGCTGCTGCTGGATCAATGCACCAGTGCCTGCTCTTTGCACATGTGAGCAGGTGTCTGCACCTGTAGCAGCAGCACTCAGATGAAAACTGTTCAAGGAACTTAAAAGCCATAGATTATCCATCACTACCACTACAGAGTCCCCACAGGGACTGTGGGCAAAAGGCTCCCAGCAGCACCATGCAGTAAGCCTTTTGGTTTGCTGGTTTTCATCATCTTGTAGCATTGTAGCTGGGGAAAATGTTTTCAACTTTAAACAAACAGCAGTCTTTTTTGCACCAGAGAACAAAATTATTCCATGGAAGTTTAAAGGTTGTCAGCTAATTCAGCCTGAGGATGAGAGATCAGTGAAAGTTGCTTGCAATAAACAGCACTGGGTTTCAAGATTTTCAGGAAATCATTTTACAAGATGCTACAAAGATAAGTCACACTACTTTTCTTGGTCTTTTTAGACTGGAAAAGAGTAGGTTGAGGGAAGACCTCAGCAGTAAACTACATCCTCAAATGGGGAAGTTGAGGAGCAGGAACTGATCTCTTCTCTCTGATGAAGGATCTGGGTGAATAGCATGAAGTTATGTCAGGGGAGCTTTAGGTTGGATATTAGGAAAAGGTTCTTCACCCAGAATGTGTTTGGGCACTGGAACAGGCTCCACAGGGAAGTGATCACAGCACCAAGCCTGACAGAGTTCAAGAAGCATTCCAACAATGCTCTCAGGCACAAGATGTGACTCTTGGGATGGTCCTGTGCAGGGCCAGTAAATGGACTTTGATGATTTTTGTGAGTCCTTTCCAGCTCAGGATATTCTGTGATACCAGAAAGGTTCTTCATACCCTATTGATGGCTGAACTTCATTAAAAGTGAACACCATGTGTAAGAGGCTGCTCTGTAGAATCTGTAAAACTTGCTCAAGTTTATATGATAGTTACATCTTCATTATAGAGAAACTGAAAAGAATCAAGGCAGGTGGGACCAATGGTGTGAACAATTGATGCCCTGAGAATCAGAAGAAATGAATGGGACCTGGAAGTCCTCATCCCTTACCCTGTGACCTAGCCAAGATGAGATAATCATGGGCTTTTTACTCCTTTGAGGCAAAAGAGAATAAAGTCATTGGTGCACAGAGATTTGGCCATGTGAAGCTAAGTACTCAAGTCATGGGCTGCTGAGGGGATACCAGGGAAAATAAGAAAGGTTAAGAGTTCCAAAAGGGTTAATAAATCAAACTAAAACAAAGATATGTTAGGCAGTTTTCTAAGTTATCTATTGGCTTTAATTTGGCTGCTTTTAACTGTCAAAGTAAATCTGCGAGTAGCTGTGTCAGTGACACTGAAATAATAATCTTAGTGAAAATAAAGTCTTGGCACACAGAATTAGTTAATTCATTTGAACGTAATTCTTAACACAGAAAATATTGTCTAGAGATTAGTTTGTGGGCAGTGAGCATAAAGAATCTGTCCATTTGGCCAGCCAGAGCCTCCAGTAGGAATGGAAGTGAAGCTGAACATTAGGTCATCCAATCTCCAGCTGCAAATGGTTGGAAAAAAAAGCAAAGCTGTGGATCCACCTCTTGCTGCAAAGCTGAAAAAACACATTATTCTTTCTGAAGACTGCTGAACTGTCCTTCTCCAATGTGTTTTTATTTCTGTTTGTTACCTAATTCCACCCTTTCCTGAATATGGATGACACCAGATTTCATGGAGAATGCATACACACTCAATGAAATTTGACTCAACGTTTGTACACCCATAGTTATTGGGAGTCTTCCCCTGGAATCCATGGGCCTGGTAGCAATCTAAGAAGGCAAAATAATGTAAAATAAAATTATTCTGAAACATTTTTCTATGTCACATTTTTGTGTCCCTGTGTATATGTATATATATACATATATATGTGTGTGTATGTGTGTGTGTGTGTACTGTGTTGTATCATTATGATTGGGACCTAAAGTCTAAAAATGTCATTTATCCAAAGGCCTTGGTATTTTTAAGTGCAATTCCAAGTCCAACACAAAAGCAACTGGAAAATGAATGAACTAACTTCTCCTTTCTCATTCCTAAAGTATTACAGTATATGTTTCAATGGGTCATTTTATCACACATGCAGGCAGCCTCAGAACTACTGAAGAAAACTGATGGACAGTTCTGGAAATTCATGAAAGTCAGTATATTTAAGATTTTCAATGCTCACACAGTTTGCTCTCATTTGCAGCCTATTGCAGTTAGAGTGTTTTCACCACTAGAGCAGAAAGCAAACCGTCCTTTATTTGTGTGAAAATCAGAGTACAGGATGCCCTGGGCATTACAATATTTCACTGCTTGTGTTTGTTTCTCCATTACTTCATCCCTAATTATATTGGACTACTGAAAGAAAGGGGAAAAAAAAAAAAAAGTGTTACAATTCCACCTGAAAATTCTGCTGACTTCATTAGCAGCCTGAATGTCCCTCAAGGATAAGATTTCCAAGATTTCCATTTGTCATGAAAAATAATAGCTGTTTTCTCTTGGTCTTCTCAACAGGACTGTCAGAAAAATGTCTGCAGTTCCCAATAAAAAGTGAAAGAATGCTGCTCCAGTTAGGTGATTGAGAAATAGAAACTAGTAAAAACCCACCATAGATAGATAAACCCCATCTGATTAGCAGGAGATTATATTTTCTTTTGCTGTCTCTCTGCATTTAGCTTTCCTCACAGTAGCTGCATTAGCAGTACAGCTAAAATGGGCACTAAACCTAATTACATGGCTTCGGTCATACATTTCTATTAAAACAAATCTTCTATAAATTAGTAAGATGTACTCTTGATGATTTTGTGTGACTCCAGCTGCTAATTAAAAGTGGTAGTGGCCAGCAGAGCAGGGTGAGATCATGTCTCCTTTAACAATTGATATTCTCCTCCAAAAGCACTTTGTGTCTCTGAGCCTCTGTTGGAGTCAGTGCTACCACTTCCATTGAACTGGATGGGGACAGCTGAGTATGCTTGAAAACACAACAAGGTTTCCATCCAAAGAAAGGCCTGACAGGACTTTGGGTACAACAGCCAAATGCATGAATCTGAGACCTTCACTCCATATCCACCAAAATCAGAACATTCCCAAACTTGGGAAGTTTCTCAACCCATCTCTGTACCTGTTTCTGCACACATCCAGAATGGTGCCAGTCAAACTGAGGGGCTCACACCAGTTGGTGTCTCAGAAGGGAGCAGTCTCTGTACAGAGTGCAGTGAAGAGCAGGGCTGAGATACCCAAGGGAGTCAACACACCGTGGCACTATCATAACCATGTTAGCATTGCTGAGTTTGTCAGCCCTGTTCACTCCTCACTGCAATGGAGACATTCACATAGAACCCAAATCCCATTTGCTCAGTACAAGATAGTTATTCTCACCTGAACAAACTCATGTGGAGGAGTCTTCATCCAAGCTGGAGCCGTCCTTGGATTCTTGGATTCATCCTTGAGGGCATCTTTGCCATTTGAATTGATTGGAGCATTGTTTAAAACAAAAGCAGAATCTCAAACCCCTCCTCCATGAAATGTGCTCCCTTGAAAAACCTTTTTCTTGAATGAGCAGTAGCTGCTGCTTCTGCCAGAGGCACACTGGCCTGCTTCCATGTCACTTCATTCCCTGCTGGCAATGTCACCTATTTGGCAACATCCAGCCACTGTAAAAAAGCACCTCTCCCAGGTGCTCTCCTATATGCTTGATGCTCACTCCAAGGCACAGCACAGAAACATGTTCTGCTGCTTGCAAACCTGCACACCTCTGGCATCATATGGACGTTCACAATGCGGTTAAGTCACAGAATACAGGCCAAAGAAAATAGGAATACCAGCACTTTCTCTTCCTAAATTTGAAAAGAAAATTTTAGACATTCCTCCATTTCTGCAAAAGACAGCAATAGGTGCCAGCCCAGCCGGTGGGAGATCTGTGGTTGTCTCCCATTTCACATCAGGGGTGAGCTTTTGAAGGAATTATCTCAATTTTCACTGCTTAACTGTACTTCAGTCTGTATTGCAGAGCAGTCTCTCAAGACAAATTCTCACAGACGACATGAAGCCAAAAGACACAAACCAGAGCACAATTAGCATGCCTAGTACACAGTAGCCCCCCCAAATGCAAATGGTGTGAAAATGAGATACTCAAATCCAACTGTTTCATTCTGCAGGACTCTTCTCATTGTCCTTGCTAACACAAAGCCAAACCTGCCTGCTCCCAGCCATGACTCAGGCACCTGAAGTGTCTTCATCCACACCAGAGCTCTCCCACCACCCAACTCAGCCCCTTTCTGTGGGTGAAACAGGTACTAAACACAGACTTCGCATCTAGATTCTGCTGGAGTTAACCCTGCATGAGAAACATTTATAGCCCTTAAAAAATAAAATAAAATTTAAAAAAAAATAAAATCATTTAAAAAATGTTACAAATGCTTTCTTACTGAAAAAAATTCTAGAAAATTCCAAAAATCAAGAAGAAGCTCTGTATGGAATACAATCTGTGTAGGAACGGGTCATCTGATGCATACTGCACTTAGCAACCAAAGTTTTATCCATAAACTGAGTCTTGAGATTTTTTGTGATGAAACAGAAGAGGCAAACATCTGTTTAGGAACCCTGTTTGGTCTTAACATTTCCAGTTTATCTTAAACTAGACAGCAAATCTCATAGCTACTTGTTGAAATAATATATGCTAAGTTTGTATGCTTTTTTGATCTAAAACACAGTAAAAAAAAACTTGTATTTCTGAAAATTTGATAGACTGTAGATATTTTTACTCTGCTATGCTGGAGCCAAAAGGATGTGTCATTTTGGTTTTGTTAACCAGTGCAATATTGCTGTTCATTTCTTTTGTCTAAAACAAGCCTGCCTTAACTGAGTCATGATATTTTCCCACTAAAGTGTGGGAAACCATTTAGAACACAAGATGGTAAATAATGCTGGAGAGACAAATAAAATTAATTATCAGTTCCAGAACCATCTGAAAATATTGTTCTAGAAGGATTCAGCAACCTAATAGGTTCCATTTCCTGCTTTTTCTTCAGAAATCCTATTATTTTATCCTTTCTCATAATCTGGTATAACTCCATCTTCAAATTGTTTTTAGCCTTTCAAAAGGCTGAATAGACTTCATGACTTGGCATCTGTACATTTGATCTTATGCCAGCTTTCCTTTTTTATATAAATATTTAATCTTTTCATATTTTCCCTACTGGAGTAGTTTAACAGAACAATTGTATCCTTCATCAACCTTTTCTTTGCTAGACTATATAAACTCAGGATAGCTATTCCTTCACTGGAGTTTATCATGGATGACTTCTAGAGCCAAATGCTGTAAATAAAGGTACACTTTAGGACAAAGATTGAACTGCTGGAACCTAAGAGCAGTATAGGTACACTGATGGTTTGCTGTGTCTGACCTAATATGTCTTTCCACTGGCACTACTGGCCTCATCAGATTAATTTCTGCCGTGTTCTTTTGACATAGCATCTTTTCAAGGGTTTTTAAGTTTTCATCATAAATAACTTGCAGTATTGACATGATAGCTTTGATAGCTCACTAACGTTCACCTTCCCGGCACCACACGGAGGTGGAATATGGCTGCAGATATGGATGAGAATCAGAATGGAATTTCAAGAAACTGATGACTGAAATGACA
This sequence comes from Scytalopus superciliaris, assembly GCA_013400415.1. Classification (NCBI taxonomy): domain Eukaryota; kingdom Metazoa; phylum Chordata; class Aves; order Passeriformes; family Rhinocryptidae; genus Scytalopus; species Scytalopus superciliaris. The sequence continues at coordinate 348,010 of VXBX01007017.1, read as the reverse complement.
CCATGAGAGTACCCAAAGCTTGAAGTTGGGTGAACTCTCATGTCCTGTGAGAAATGTGTGAACACACATATTCTGTTCAAAGGGCTGAACAGAAGGCTTTTTTATGATTTATCTCCGTCAATATGAACTTAATGCTTCAAACGTGCAATAAAATGTGTCTGCACTGTAAAGCACATAAAAATTTACCAGGATCATGTAAATAAGAGCAGAGATAACAGATGCATAAATAAACACAATATCATGGCATGCAATTTTCATTTGGCACCTATCTCAAAAGCTGTTCCTGTGGGAAAGTTATCACACATAACAAGTCTTTACTAACCCATATAAATAAATTTGTCTGGTTCCAATTTGCCTTGTTACTGATGTAAGATGGAAAATTGCCATCTCAGAGAGCAGACTTGGGCTTTCAGTGCTACTACAAAGTTTCTGGCTTTGCACTGAGGTGTGTAATAGCTCTTGAGGGCAGGGCCCCTCCATGAGCCAACCTACAGAAGGGGTTTGATGCCTGAAATTCACAGCAAGTCCCCTTCTGACTGTCAGATGTTTTCACAAAAAAACCCTACCCTCTTTCTCTACCATGTCTTGTCTCTTTCTCTCAGATGAATACATACACATGGAATTGTGTATTTTTTTCAGTTAGCTGTCTCTGTATGGAGTCTTAGCTAGCTTTCTTCCAGACAATTAATTAACATGCAAATGTAACATCAAAAGTTGCAAGTCCAATAAACATACCAACAGTATCAATCATATCAACAATGTGAGAACAGTTCTTGCAAGGGAGAAAAAGTCCTAAATACATAAGAGCAGTCATGACTTCTTTGAATGCGCATCAGTTGTGGTCATATTTTGCAGTTTTTTTCTTTTCCCCAATAGTGAAGCAGGGTAGAAGAGAGTCTTTAGATATGACCTTGCATGAGGTGATAAACTGAAATATTCAGGTTTTTGTCTCCTTGGGAAAGGAGGGAAAGGAACAGAGAAAAAAAAACTGTGTTTCCTTAGCAGAAAGGCACAAGGGACACATGAAACTGCAGCTTACAGGCTCTAATAGGACCATATACACTTGAGCATAAAGGAAATGGTGACTGGAGAAGAGATCGCTTGAAAGTCATTTATGAGAATTATAAAAGCCTGGAGTCAGGCAAGAGAGAGAAGGTCGTGGTGCACTCTTGTTATCTAACAGAGGGAAGGTGCATATCGATCTGGTTTTGAGCAGCGATAAATAAAGTCACAAACCCACCGGGGGGAGATTGCAGAGTTTAACACAAACATGCATCAGTCATTATTCAGGATCTGTTGTTAGCAACAGAACCCCAGTTCAGAGCGAGCTTTGTGAGGCTGGGGCTTTGGGTAGCTTTATTAGAGAAACAGATTCAAGAAGCTACTTGGAGCTCTGTCCCATGAGATTACCTTTTGCAGAATTTTGTACAAACATGCAGGAAGCCACAAAAAAATGTGAAGTGGCATAGGGAAAATAGACACTTTCAGGAAAGAATAATTCACAACAAGCTCAGGAATAATTTAAAAATATTTTAGCATTTTTTAAAACTTCTTGTCTTCTTTCCTTTTCACTCAATTTTTTCCATTATTTTGCTCTTCTTTCCTCTCCAGTCCTCTTTTGACAGAATGGGTTTATTGGGAATTTTCATAGGGCATTAAAAGCTAGTGGATACTTGTATATTGTCATCTGTCAGAGCAAAGTCAGTACATGAAATCTTATGAAAGGTAAGATCATTCATTGCTGTCACCTGTTGCAAAGAACTTTCTGCAGCAAAGTTTTGCTTTCTGATACTAAATTAAGAGGAGTGCATAGAAGAAAGAGACAAAAAATTAATTCATAGATACAATTCTGGAAATGTAAAATAGAAAATAAACACCTATAAAGCATTCTTAAATTCAGGATACTCCATGTCAAGCATCAAAATAGTCATACTTTATAATTCATCTGGATGCCCTAAAGGATCTATGTTCAACTGAAATAAACAGATGCTAACTCAAATGTAAACACTGGCATGAAGAGCACATGTTCTAAAAGATATTTTTATCCTTTGCTGCTCCTTCAAATAGTGTAGCTGGGACCACAGGGGCTCACACTGAACACAAGTATATTGGTTGTTTATGCTCAAGTTCCCCTGTGGTGTCCCCTACCCTGGATACCTTGCCTGCAGCACTTAAAAAACATCACTTAACTTGGAAGTTGGGGGTTAACTTGATAATCTAATGAGAGTACCCAGATATGGTGGCACACCTCATCTGAGGAAAACTTTTACAGGGAAGTCTAAGAAAATGTCTTGAAAGTAATCCTGCCAAGCTCAGAAAAGTGTCTTGAGAAACTCCTATACTGATAAACAGCCTGGTATTCTCTGCAGTATTTGAATAAAAAGTGGTTTCTGTTACTTCTATAAACCACCTTTACTCTAATGTGTATGCTCAGGATAGGATATACCTCATCCCCCTTTAGATCTCTACAATAAAGGCAGTAGTAATAGATGTAGTTAGAGGCAATTATTTGTTTCAGTCTGAGATTTATCCACAGTGGAAAAATTTTGTTCCAGAAAAGCCTATTTCTCTCCATTTTTCATGCTTAGGTGAGGATGTCAACACAGCAGAGGCCTAGCATGAGCTGAGTCTCATCCCTAAGTCCACCAACCCATGTGTCCACCAGCTCCTCTCTGGTCCAGTATTTTTAGTCCATGCTCCTTTTGTGTGGACATCTGATCATTCTTGCTGGTTTTCTTACGGAATTGCCTTGTCCTCACTTTAGATTTGATCTCACATATCCTTTGGCTTGTTAAGCTGACTTGAATTAGGCAGGAGTTTCAGCCTTGCAGAGATCTTATTGGTGGTCTATTCTGGTTTCCATGTAATGGATGTGAAAGTACTTTGACTTATATCAGGGTGAATGTGAGTCAATTAAATGTAAACCAAATTAAACCAAAAGTCAGCCTCCTGTTTTCTAATTATTTGAAACAACTGAGGAAGCAACCGTATTTGGCTCAATGTACAGTTTTTCACTGAAGAAATAAGTAGATTTAATCACTTTTGCTACATTGAGAAAGCAAGATGTACTTGTTACTGTAACACTCAGTTTTTAAAAAAAAACCCACCAAACTTTGAAGTCTTCATCTTTCTCAGATATTTAAGTGACAAAATAATTCCCTGCATCCTGCAACATGTGCTGTAGCACTGAAGAAGTAACAGAACTAGTTTAGAGGTGGTAGTAGCCATGAAGTCTGCAAGTTTAGAGCTTGTATGAGAATTGCTTTGCTACTCTGTGAAGTGTTGACCATACTTTGTTCTGTCTACAGTTTTTGGAGAAATGAAAATTCATCCCATTGAAAGTCTATGCATTTAAAAAGCATGGCTCAGCCCTGGAACTTTCGGGTTTGTAAGCTGCATGATTGCAAAGATTTTGTAATTTTTGTAGAAAATTTTGGAAAAAAAATGCAATTGACTGATTTCGCTAGTTTTTAGTGAAAAGCATATGACCGATAAGAGGGAGAAACATCTTTCTCCCTGTTAAAATTAATTTTTTCCTGTTGTTTTCATATTGCAGACAGAAAATCCCCCAAGGTAAATTTTACTTTTCTTCCAGAAAATTGTGATGGAAAATTCCTAAGAACCTGTAAATGAAACAATGCACAGTCAGTTATCATCCACATTAGGAACAGTCTGACATGACAGGAACTTCAAAGTGCTGGTATGTCTGCTCAGTTTTTGGGGTTTTATTCAATAGCCATTTATTTAACATTCCAATATTTTTCTGAGTTCTTGTTTAATATTTATTATTTCATTATCTGATACATCCAGAACTGGAATTTCTTCCATGTTACTTGGCTTTGCTGCTTCCCAGCACTGCTCTGGGATATCCATATATTTTGGTTTTGAAGAAAAATAAGATGTAACTAAGGAAATAAGAGGCTTACAGAGTTCCTGTGCTGCAATCCCAAGTTTCTGCACTAGATACTGCTTTTTAGACTGCTCTGGCTCAAAGAGACAAACATAATTTATTCCATCAGTGCTTTGCATTTCCCAGGATCTTTTAATTGTCCCCTAATCTTAACCCCATGCAAAATAGATTATGTCAAATTAAAAGCCTGATTCCAAAAATATGCTGGCTACTTCTATTGCACCTGTGCAGCAGGAAACCTTCTTGTAGGAATACATTTGAGGTCTTTTTGCTCAAGTCATTCTGTGATGAGATTCACATGTATATTTAGATTATATTATTAAGCAAGACCTAATTTTCTGTTTCTGCTGGTGACACTTGTGCAAACTGTCAGGAAGAAGCCTGGGGTTTCCTTTTTGATTTGTTTGTGTCATGCCTTAATCCCCACAGCTCCATCCTCAGAAATGCTGTAATTCATCTTGCTTTGTGTGAGCCATTAAGCAAAGCAGGATGTTGTTCAATAAATGCCTGCAATGAAGAAGCAGTGGCCCTCAGGGACAGAAAGTCTGTTGAATACTGCAATGAATGCTTAATGATGCTGTGGAATACAAGTATTATCATACCGTTGAATTTGCTATTAGATTTATCTGTGAACTCAATAAGGAAGCTATTTCTCAGAATAAGGACAGATATTATATCCCCAAAGAGTTGCAGCTTTTAATTTGAAGTAATAATAGAACATTCTGAGGTACATATTATTTCTATTTTTTTTCTTTCATGCTTGTGTGTCTATTTTATTTAGACCTTAGTCCTGGGCTTCTTGTGATTTTGTCCCAAACTTAAGGCTGTGCTTCATGCAATGTATTTAAATATGTTTGGAGTCCTCTGCAAACTGGCTGGGACCATTGTTATATCTATTTATCATCTTAAATACTATTCCAGCACTTGTCTCAAGATCAGCATATACTGCATCTTCAACCCATGAATTAGCATGATGGCTGGCTTCTGGGTGAGCATCTCTGCCCCACTCCTCCCAAAGTGATATCTTACCCTGCCTGCCACCAGCAGCCTCAGCAGCAGTACTGGTAAGGTCAGTGGTGCCCTGGGATGAACTGGGGCAGTCCTGCTAGCCCCTAATCCAGTGGTGCAGATGCTGCCTGGATTTGGCCCAGGCAGGGCAGCTCTCCCCTAGCTGTGTGTCCTGCCCTGTGCAGGGCAGTGGGCTGATTCCAGCAAGCAGGTTGCTCTTTGTTGGTGCAGCCACCAGGAAAAGAAGGTCCTGCTTGCTACTCCCAGCTGTTTGAAAAGAGGAGAGAAAGACTATAGGCACCAAGAAGGATGATCATCCCCAGGAGCTGAAGCATAGGCTGGGCAAGATGGGACTACACCCCAGTGGCAGCCCCAGGACCAGAAGAGCCCATACTCACACCAGTGACTGCTCCACAGCCATGAGGAATGAGACTGTTGTGGTGTGGCTAAAGATGTCCCTGGACCCCAATGTCTGTTAAAAACAGATATGTGAGAGAACAGAGAGCAGTGTGAGGCTGCCTCCTCCAGCCCTTTCATCCCCTCTCCCAGGAGGTCAGAGGGGTTTTCCCAACACCCCAACCATGAGCGACCTGCACAGAAGTAGAGAGAAACAAGGACATGCCTCTGGATGTGTACTGTAAATGGCTGGTTATTAGGCTGCCATGATGCTTTCAGCTGGAGTGCAAACTGGTTGGTACAAAGGGGAATTGTGCAGCTGGCTGAGGAGAACTGCATGGCAGTGGAGCTGGCTAAAATTTAGTTGCTGCCTAATTACACTTTGCAATTTTTAGTTTTGTGAGTCACATGGAGCATAGAGCTGCATCCTAGGCTGTGGCAGCTGTTGGAAACAAAGCCTTGGTTAGATTTCTCTAGGTCTGTCACCCACAGTGATAAATTTAGGCAGCTGAACCTGCACACATTCACTTACAAGTGACAGCTGACATTTCCTGACACTACTACAAGGAAAAACTATGCCAGATGGACAATCTTGTCAGGAGCAGCATTTGCTCATTTGCTTTCTCTGCTACTGTGCTGAAATTCAAGATGACTTGAAAAAAAAAAAAAAAGAGCTGTGTTAAAAATGTGCAAGTTGCAAAGCTGAACACCTCAGAAATTTCTGAAGTGTCCTTATGGCCCATTCTACATATGAACCAGTGTAAGTCTTTAATTATGTGCTCCCACACTGTTTTGCACTGAACCTTGTGTTGGGCAGTAGCTGGATATTCAGCATCTCTCTTTCTGTCATTCAGGAGGACCTAGTTTAGCACATTTCACCCCAAGTGAACACAGAAGGTTGTACTTGATGAACCTGTGATGTTCCCACCATAGTCACTAAGAGTAACTGTGAGAGTGACATGAGTCTTAACCTTGTTTCAAGGATCTTTTTCCTTATTTAAGATGAATTATAAGCAGACAGTGGCCAAATTTGGCAAGTGTCCATCAACTGCAAGAGCCCAACTTGAGAATAATGGTTTATTTATAATATTTTATTGTCAAGTGCAACCATCCTTTTACCCCTCACCAGTGGAAGGTACTGCTGGTACTGCTGATGTGTCCTTGCTCCTGTGCTGTGGACAGGTGCCAGGACATTTCAATTATGCTTTGTGGGACTGGATTAATGTATTATCTTGTACCAACTAATGTCAATAGTTTGTCAATAGCAATTAGAAATTGCTCACTTTCATAATTTAGTTAAGTCTTCCTAACAGTTCTTTGCAGAGCATCTGCATCACCTCCCTCCTCAGAAGTTGATGCCTTAATGGCAACTTCTGTGAAGGGCTAAGGAATAAGAGTAGGCTGCCTTTTCACGGCTGTCACCCTCCAGAATGACAGCAAAGAAAAGCAAGCATGGGATGCTCCATTGCCACTACTCGTGCCAGATCTGCTGCGGACACATTTAATCTGATGATGTCAGAGTCTTGTTTTGACAGTACAAAATGTTTTCACAGGGTGCTTTCCATACGTTCATGATTAGTCTTGACTGAAACGTAGAATTTCAATTTTGGAAATTCTGACAATGAAAATTAAATACAATCTGAATATCAGCAAATATTTTAAACTTAAATGGTTTAAAATTTTCTCTCACACATTCATGGTAGGACAGTCTCATGAAAGAAAACATGATGAACATTGTGAAAGCAAAGCTTCTACATGGAATGTTTTGCCTGAATTACCAACACTTTCCATCCTGTACCATCAGAGAGGAAAAAGCATGACATGAAGTTGAGAACTGAGCCTGCCAAGAAGCCAGCCCTCTAAGCACAATTTCCCAGAGGCACTGTGGTTCCTGTTCTACTCAGTAAACTCAAACACCTTGAGATGGAGTTCACTTGTTCAAACATGGTATTGTATTACAGCTTTCTTGCTAGAATTCTGAAATATTCCACAATGAAACCCCAGCCCTACTATAATCTTTTCAACTTAGTGTTCTCTACCAACTAATTTCAAAGAAAGTAACTCTCCCATTACTAATATTTATTATCTTTCATTTGTGTGTTTCTCATGTGTTTTGTTCTTCTAAAAAACCCTGCTATGATATCATTCTCCAGACTCCCAAAGAACTCCAGTACTGCCTGGGTACCAGAATGGTTTCCATTCCTTGCCTCCCTTGGTCTTGCATGCCAAAACCCGTGAGCCTTTGAATGAGTTAAATGACATATGTGAAGGTTTTGCTTTTCCATTGTGGTCTCTGCTATAAAGAGTACTGTATACTTGCATTTAAAAAGAACTCATATTTTTTATTTCCCGGGAGTTTTGTGGGTACTTGACTGCTGTTTGAGGAAGAAAGTCAGGCTGGTGAATGGAAACCTGAAGTCAGGAGCAACTTAGTGTTGCCCAACAGTGGTTGGAAATGAGCCGACCATGTGCCCAGGTGGCCAGGAAAGCCAACGGCATCCTGCCCCGCAACAGAGCTGGTGAAGGCTCAGGAGCACAAGTCATATGAGGAGCAGCTGAAGGACATAGGGTTGTTTTCTTTGAAGGTTTTAAACAATTGTTGAGCTTTAAGTCTTTAAAACTTATGTTTGGAGTTGTAGAGTATGACATTTGATAAGCCATTTGTGCTGCACTTATCTTAAATTCATCCCTGTGTATTTTCAAAACAGTGGTACAATATTAAATCCATTCCTGTGTATTTGCAAAATACTGGTACAATCTTTAATTCACACTTCCCTTTCATCCTCCACAATTGGCACAGAGTTTAGACCTCATATTGCAAAATGCTGCAAACTGGAAATCTTGCTGTGTTTTTTATCAAATTAGTATTTTGATTTGAACTATTAAATTCATACTGCACATTTCTGTATCTAATTCAGAGAGATTTTCACAGTATTTAATTTGGCAAATCCTCAGAGATCTCGTACTCTAAAAAGAGAAAGCACTCACTAGGAAATAATTTTCAAAACTCCCACTTTTTCCTGCCTAGAAGGCAGCACTCTGGAGCCCTCTTTCCTGGTATTTTACAACTGCTTACAAAGGACTACATGGATACAATCCCACAGGAGTGTTCCCTAAAACTATGACTTAGAATGGGCCATGCTTAAAATAACTAGGTTGAAGATGGCTTCAACATTTAAAATGCTTGAGGACCCTAGGAGGATCAGTAGGATCAGTGTCCATCAGTTTTGCTGCCTTTTTTTAATTTTATTATTTCGTGAGTGGGAAAAAAAAAAAAAGAGAGGTTCAGACAAATTTCTGAAGTCTGTGGAGCATGACTTGGACCTAGTTGGTTAAAAGTCAAGCAACAGCTAGAGAATGGCCATTTGGATGTATTCCAAGTTCCATTTAAATGCAGCCTCTGTAAGTTCAAATGGCCAAAGTCCGTGATGTCAATCTGAAGGCTCAAAACTGTGTTGCTGCCACAGGTGAGCAGAGAAACTTAGAAAGAGGCAAAACATACTGATTATTTTTTTAGAACATGGTTGTTATGGCAGTCAAATATCTTCATGTAATGTTAAGACACAATGAATGTCACTTGTGCAGACTCACTTTGAGTCCCCTGTATTGTGAAGAAAATCTTAAAAATTTATTATGGTAAATATTCATATTATAATTATGGAAAATATGTAATGTATGGAAAGTAATTATAAGTAATTATAGTTATGGAAAGTGCATTCACAGAGATGAGGTTTCACAGTGCTCAGCTCAGCCAGATCTAAAGAAAAGCTGACAAAAATGTTACATTTTCAAAGAAAAATACACTTTTCATTTAGTTTGCTTTTAAACAGAATTCACCTATACCTCAGTGCATCAGCTTGAAAGCACAAAGGTGTGCATTCACAGCATCCAAATTGCATTCTTACACTGCTGGTCTCTGCTTCTGCCTAGCTACCTTGTTTAAAACTGAAGGTGGAACATGGTTTTAAAGGATGAGTAGGTTCAGTGAATAATTTGAAAACTGGTGTGATAAGAAGCTCTAAAGGGAACACATTATTCAAGCCACTTGGATCACAGTCAACAACACTCTTGAGTGCACCTCAGAAGAACTCATAACCATAGAGCATACAAAACCACTCAGGTGAGTCTATTTTAGTTACTTCCTGGCTTCTCAGGAGGGAAATTTTTTAACATTGAAAGATTTTAGTTTAGGCAAGACCTGTTGTCTCAATTTAGACATTAAGTGGTGCCTTAGGTGCTGAATGAGGCATAAGCAGGCTATAGCCATGGTTTCTGTTAGTATCTAAAGTGAATCCTCGTGTGATAAAGGCGGTGGAGACTACAAGGAAAGAGCTCAGCAACAGCAGTACCTGCAAGCAAATGCAAAGGTTGAACTCTGGCACAGTGGTTCCCCAAGAAAAGCTAAAATCTGAGCCTGAAGCACTTTCTAAAAATAAACTCATCACTTGGTTAAAAAATGTGAATTAAATGGATAACCTGGAGCAACCATTCATAAGCAGCCACTGTTCCCTTTTTCTGCCCAGCCTTTTCTCAACAGCAGATCAATCAGCCCAGGCTAAGTGAGGCAGACATTATATTCAACAGAATCCAGCTGGACAGGCTTTGCAATCACTTTCTGACAGTGAATTCAGGTGCAAAAGTAAGCAAAGGCAGCTCCTGTTGTGTCCTGCCCGTGGTAACACAATAAAACTACACCACTCTGCTGACACAAGTGACACAACTGTTGCACACAAAAGTGTCCATCACCTTCCACACATTTCTTCTGGAGCCTGGTTCCCACCAGGACTCCAGCCAAAAACTTCTTTCTTTTAGTAGAACAAAACCTCTTCCTTGTAATAGAACATGTTTTTCAAGATTTATGTAAAATAATCTTACCTCTACTTGTATAAATAATCTGAGGGATGAACACAATATTCCATGCCTTGTGTTCCTATGGAAATGGAAATTAATTACTTTGAATATGTTTCTGTATGCTCTTGTATGAGCTTATCATATATGGCCACCATTATTTTCCAAGTTCATTGTACTGAGGCTATTAAAAAATAATTGCAAGATAATCTATACTGGATATTCAAGATGTGCTCTTAAAAGTTTTTTTCCCCAAGTTGACTGTTATTTTTATTCTGTAAAACCTTCTGGGTTTTTTTCCACTCTTATAAAATGTTTATTTAAAAAAAGCAGCAATAGAAATTTTATTCTGGACTAGAGTTCCTGTCATTAAGCCACTATACAAACCTGATAGTAAAAGTCAGAACTGGATTTCTGCCTGATTCTTTGTCAGTGCTCACGTAGAAAAAAAAGGGGAAGACCCTGAACATTTAAAGAGTAGTGAGGGGCCTTGGGCTAGTCCTTCTCAGTAGGAGCAGAGCAATTACTCACTGATTGATCAGAAATATTCAAGAAAACATGTTTACCAGGTATAAGCTTATATCCATGTAGTGGGTTGACCCTGGCTTGATGCTAGGTACCCCCTAAAGCTGCTGTCTCACTCCTCTATGCAACTTGACAGAGGACAGAAAATATAACCAAGGGTTCATAAGTTGTGATAAGCACTGGGAGAGATCACTTGCTGATCACCATCACAGGCAAAACAGATTCAAAGCGGGGATATTTATCAAATTTATTACTAACAGAATAAGAGCAGGAGAAGAAGAAGTAAAATACATCTTAAAAACATCTTTCCCCACCCCTTCCTCCTTCCCAAGTTCTACTTTGTCCCCACCAGCAGCTCAGGAAGATGGGGAATGGGGGTTATGGTCAGGTCATCACAGACTGTTCCTACTGCTGCTCAGAAAGAGGAGACCTTCCCCTGCTCCCCATGGGGTCCCTCTCGCCAATGTGAGTCCATCCCACAGGCAACAGTTCTTCACAGTCTGCTGCAACGTGGGTCACTTTTCCATGGGGTGCAGTCTTTCAGGCACAGGCTGCTCCAGAGTGGGTCCCCCACAGCGCCACAAGTCCCACCAGCCAAACCTGCTCCAGTGTGGGCTCCTCTCTCCATGGGTCAGCAGGTCCCTGACAGGACCCTGCTCCAGCACGGGCCTCCCAGGGGGTCACAGCCCCCTTTGAGCATCCACTGATCTGTGGTGGGGGCCTCCTCCACAGGCTGCAGGTGGATCTCTGCATTCCCGTGGTCCTCCATGGACTGCAGGGGCACAGCTGCTTCACCAGGGTCTGCACCAGGGGCTGCAGGGGAACCTCAGCCCCAGTGTCAGGAGCACCTCTTGCCCCTCCTTCTCCACTGACTTTGGTGTTTGTGTTGTTGTTCACATTATCACTCTGCTCTTCTCTGGCTACAGTTTTCATCTGCCCAGGAACTTTTTTTCCCTTCTAAATATGTTATCACAGAAGTGTTATTGTCATCCTGATTGGCTCAGCCTTGGCCAGCAGTGGATCGGTGCTGGAGCTGGCTGGCATTGGCTGTACCAGACATAGCTTCTGGCAGCTTCTCACAGAAACCATCCCTGTAGCTCTCCTGCTACCAAAACCTGGCCACGCAAACCCAATACAATCCATCAGATACTTGAATGGACTCAGTTTTGCTCTTCACATACTGCTGCCATACTTGTTCCACTGTTATCATATATTATAAGAATCCTCAATAAACATTATGCTTTCTTACAGGGGTAGGCAACTGTATGATTTATTTATACTATATGTAAAATAAAGACTAAATACTTCCTCATATTACTATGGAATTACATAGTACTTGGGAAAGGACTTCAGAAAGATATAACTGCCTCAGCTGAAATTTGTTTTCACCCTGGACCATTTCATCATTAGGTATGTTTTATAAAACAAGGGCATTGTGAGCTTTCTCATGGAAATAAAGACTCTTGTTAAAATATACTCACCAAATGTCATTGTGCTTTCTGTGAAAACTGGAAAGTATTTGAATTCTGAAGAATATAAGTAATAAAGCTTTTTGTGAGAGAAATGGGAGAAAGATTACTTTTAGGCAGAGGGAGAAACAGATGTGAATTAAAATCTGCAGTTGAGAGTAACAGGATATTAAACTATCTGGTATATGTATACAAGCTGAAGGCAAAGCCTAGAGATTAAAAGTTGAAGTCCCTTCAAGACCTTGTTTTGCCAACACTGAAAACAGACTAATCAATATGTCAGGAAGCAGCAGTAAGGGCATGGGATGTCAAAACAAAGAGGGATTTTTGTGCTCTATGAGAACAACTTTAGACATCCGAAGATGTTTACCAGTTTCTGTGGAGTCTGAGTATTACACCCAAGAGGGCAAATTAGCAGTTACTATTTGAGAACAGACTGGGGAGACAAAAAATCAAGTCCTTTGTGTGACATGAAGAAGGTCCCCTTTTTAAGTACTATTAAGCATGGATGTAGCTGCAGGTTAGTGGCTGAGGGATCTGCCTAATCAGGGGCATTTAAGTTGAAGTTATAGAAATGTATAGAGTAAACATATATAGAAATATATCTCAGATAGTATATATATTTCAGTTTTAAAGAATATAAAAAATGGCAGCTTTCTTGTGAGAGAAGAATAAGATTAATAAGTATTCTTGGACTACAGTTATTATTCAGCAATGAAAGCATTACTTAGCAACACTGGATTATGTTGGAAAGTGTTTGTGTAACAGGTAACAGAATTATCTTATTATCAAGCTTCCTGAGAAGGCATCTATGAGATCAGGTAACTTTGATGTCAATATTGAAAACGTGCTGCTTCAGTCAGATGCTGATATTATTATGACTATAGAGTTTCTGTTCACACAGAGGTGATGTGAATCTTGTTCTAACATAAGCATAAAATCCTTCAAGTGGACTGTAGGACACCTGCCTACATTTAATGCACAAGAAATTAATAAATTATTTCTTGGGGAACAGCATGGATCACAGACTGTTCCCAGGGAACAGGATGGAGAAAACATTTCAGTATCACAAATACTACAAGCCATGCTCTATTTTATGTAGTGATCAAACAACAACCTTGACCTGCACGCTGCCATTTGATTCTACGCTCACAGTCTTAAAACTTACAATGACACATGAATATTGTTTTCAAATATGTTTCACTGTTTTACTACTGAACTAAACAACATAATAAGAAACAGTCACCTGTAATGAGATTGTTATTTCTGTAGCCAGCAATGAACACAGTTAATGTAATGAAATTTAGGCTGCATTGGTGTTGATGTTTCAGTGCAGGTTACACTGTGCAGGATCATATGATATTAAGATACAAGGTGTAACAACAAGCTATGACTTTTTATGAGAGATATAATATAAAAAGAGGCCAGTGGCAGGGAGGGTAACTCTTTCTTAAAGGCAGGTTCCCACCAGGAGAACATAACAAAATATAACCGAGTGGCCAAACAAATACCATGTGACCAAAGAGGCAAACTAAGCAAGGAGCAGGGAGATGCTGATTCCTGCATAGGCTTGGCAGCTTCTGGGAATATGCAGCTATGAAAGCCTGACCAGAAAAATATGGGGTTGGCACCCACAGAGAGAGTACCACGATTCTGAAGTCTCTTCATGTGGCAGAAAATAAACCTGTGGAGATATTTTTATTCAGTGCCCTGAATGATCTGCAGCAATGGATCATCAAACACCCTGCTCAGAGACCAGCAGAAGTATAGGAAGCAACGTGCATTTAGCAACATGCCACTGTTTCTTTCACTGACATTGAAGAGAGAATCTGGTTGTGCCTGGGCATTTGTACATGGCCATTTTCATTCCAGTGTCTAGTCACGGTGAATTCAAGTTTCTATTATAAGCACACTTAATCTTACATCCCTTAAAAACAGGCAAGTCTTGACTTCCCAACTTATTCTGGGAAGATTATTTGCACATATTTTGCCATGAAATAGAATACTCTCATACTAGGTCCAAAAACCTTTGCATCTTACTGGGAGGGTGCGTCTCGTGTTTGTGAAAATGGCCCAGTCATTGGATCCAACCACCAGGCAGATGAAAATAATCTGTCTGGGATCAAAATGCCCAAGAAAAATTATAAACATCATAGCTTCATTTGTATCCTATAAAAGAGACAGGTGACTCAGGTTGATCTGCTAGATGATTTATGATCTACTGTAGCTGGAAGACAGAAAGATTTTTTCTGTGTATGCAACAGATACTTAGGGCAGGACCTGAGGTCCTTTTTTAATATCCTCTCCTGCTGTTAAACAGGAGTCTGTGCATTTAGTTTCTGCTGAATTAATACCAAGATGTGGATTACATCAGACTTCTCTTAAAGAGCTATTTTGTGTCAGAACACTAATTCATTTTAAATACACAGGAACTGATGCAGAGACAAGACAGGTTTTTTCTCTTCTAAAAAAAAATAGCAAGGTTCATGAAATGTACTGAACCGAAGAAATATCATTATTACAAAGAAGTTAATGACACATGCAGGATAAACCATAGACATAACAATAAAGGACTAACAGGCTGGATAGAGAATTGTCTGTCATAGATGTAACCTGGCTAGCAGCTGAAGAAAATTATGAAAAGCTGAGACCAAATATCACCAGATTCAGTGTCNAAACCAAAACCAAAAACAAATAAACCACAATTAATGTATTTTCAAGCCCTCTCACACATTTTCCTGATTTTATTTTGTCTTTGGCAGAGATAACGTGATGCAACCTGACAATGTGCACAATGACTGAAAATACACAGCGTGTCAATGGCAAGGCATCCCAACAAAGACTAGAGACAAATATCTGCAAGGGGTTGTTTTTGTGCATGTATTTGTTCCATTTAGGAATATGCTGCAAGGAATATACTTGGAGAATTAATTGGAGCCAAAGAGAGAGGTTGAAGACCTTTGATACCTCGAGATGGCATCAGGAGGCCTGTCCCTAAAATGATGTCAAACAGCATGCCCCACAGATGGCAGGATGTATATCTGTCAAACACACAGCTAGGAACCAAACTTGCCACTTTGGCCACCTTTGCACTGCCAAATTCTACAGCATTAGTGCTTCTGTGGGCTGCCTGAAACATTGTTGGATGTATAGTTTCCATTTCTTGAAAGCCTGTTGTTGCTTGAGCCAGCTCTTTGTAGAATATCAGTATAGCAGGATGAGAAATCACCCTTAAAATGTACTGATTTTCTCAGAGAACAAATGCAGCAACCTGAAACAAACAGAGTAAAGTACAGTAGCACTGAAAATGGAGGCATTAACTTAGCCTCCAACCTGCTGTAGGAAACCTGGCACTTTAGTGTTGTAGTCATAGAATCATTGTTTGGACCTAGATATTGATTATGTCCAAGCAACTGGAGATAAGGTGGTACATGAAAAAAAATTTTCTTGCATACTGTCATTATCAAATCTCCATAATGCTCACCCCAAAATAGCAGTCCTGGAGCTGCAGAGATCATAAGAAATATTCTCTAGCTGTGCACAGAGGCACGTGTGTGCCAGAGCCCTGGTTCTGCTCCCAGATCCTGACACAGGGAAATAGATTTGACCATGGACAGACTGCAACAGAAAGCTAATTCCCCAAGGCATGCACAGTATAATGAATCTGCCAGCTCTGGGCTCCATAGAGCAGCCATCTCAATTGCTCTCCTGGTTACTGCAGTTAAACACATCCACCCTTCCCTTAATAAGCATCACAATTAAAATAACACAATGCAGCCTTTCATCTTTATTAAAGAAACTGAGATTTCTTTCCTTCAAAGGCAGATTTTCCCTCTTCCCTTGTACTGAGCAGTTTAAACATGGTTTGGCTCACAGGAGAAGAGCATAGCCCAGAGCCAGGTCTTGTCATAGTTGGGTTTATAGGAGTTGGGAAGAAAGATACCTGCTCAGCAGGGTTAGCAGCAAGACCTGTGGACAGAACACTCTCTTTGTTGGCTGCTCCCCTGTTGTGATAGCTGCCTGCTTGTATGAGCTAAGCTATATGCATACATATTCTCTGAGGTACAGAAAATTTAATCTGTTGTTACTGCTCATGTACTCTTATGGCACATTTGGAGGCAATTCTGCTTAAAACTGCTTAGATAAAACCAGCTGCATTTGATGGATATTACATTAAAAATCCTCCGTAACACTTTCAAAATAAGGCTGCATTTTTTATTGCCCGTGCTTGGTTACTTACAATGTTTCTTGTAACTTAATGGAATTAGAAAAGTTTATGCATTATAATTTCAACTCTCAGACACTTTGAAGTGAATTAAAGCTAAAAACATGTCCATGAGGATCTTGTCAGGGAAGGGGGCTGGGAAGAAGGAAAAACAGATGTGCCATGGTTGTACATTGCCCCATGTTTCCTAATGATATACAGTTGTATCAGAAAACTACTCAGAGATCGTAAATGCTTATTTCATTAGTATGCAACACTGAAAGTATGGATACATTATAATGAGCCACTAGGGAGTGCTGGAGGAAAACTCAATATTCAAGAATATAATACAATTTTCCCTGGCACAACTGTACCATATTTTGCCCTTTAGTTTTGGGGGTTTGGTGCTTTTTTTCTCTTTTCCTTTTCCCAAAGCCTGGATTAATTAGATAGACAATAATTACTTGAGCAATTTCCTGCACAGCCATAAATGGGTAATGTATTACTCTCTCAGAACAACACTGCTGCAATGCATCTGTCATCTACAATGACTGCAACTGCAAAAAGCATTGGAGATATTATTGTTACTACGCCCCAGTTTATAATCAGTGGTTGGTCCAGTTTTATACATTTGAAAGCCTATTGGGTAGAGGATATCTGTGTAGAAAAAGAGATTTATTTACTTAAGTACTAATTGTTTTGATGCAATATCAGTAACAGACCAACAGCATGGCATTATCTTATGGTTCATTTGTTTCAGAGATTATTCATCAGCCATACATCTTCATATGTATATCTTTCATCTGCTGAAGCTGCCACTGGCTTTCAATATTAAAACTAAATGTGTGTTTTAACTGGTTGCTCAGATGCAGCAAGCAATATTTTAAGATTTTATTGCCTTTCCTCATCTTTTAAGCTTTACAGAGCACTGATAGTTCTTTAGGACAAACAAAGAGAAAGCCATTTCCATGGAGTGCAATGAATAAAACTGAGCACATTGGTTCCTGGATTGAATATACACTACCATCAGCTGTGGAAGAGCAGGGCTTCTGTTGCCTCACATATTGACATCCAAGGCTCGTGCCAACCCAAGTTCACCTTCTGAATCCAGCCATAGTGACTACTATATCACTCATCCTTATAGGGTACGTATGTTGTCCTGAAAGCACAATCCCATCTCTCTGCCCCCCCTTTAGGCTGCGGCTGCCCCACTGTAGGCATTTGTAGGGAGCATAAGCACTCCCAGCATAAAATGCCACTTTCTTTTAAAGGTTCTTTTGTGTTGCTTCAGTTATCAAGTGGGGAAAGCAGAAGCAGCGTAGGGCCATCAGCTGTTGACATGCAATTTTTCCTGACAGAAGAAAGCTTTAGAAACCTTTGGAGCCATGTTGTTTTCAGTATTTTCAGTACCTTCCACACAAATAGTCTCTAATTTTCTAGTTTTTATCTAAGGGATACACATCAACTTTCAATGTCACTACCCAAACATAAGAACACTCATTTGGAGTTACTAGCACAGTGTTAGAACAAGCGTATCCATAAAGATTGACCTGTTTTAAACTGATGTAAATGTCATTTCATCTCACTTAGAAATAAAATTTCTCAAACCAAAGCATTTATTGACATGACATTAATTAAGTTCAGGTGGGAAGTCCTGTGTTTTTCCTAGCAACCAAACTGAGAGTTTTGCAGTGACATTCAGTGATACTGCAGTTTTACAGTTGGTACCAAGTAGATAAAGATATAAAGAATAGCATGGCGGAGAACTTACATGGTTTAATTATAGCCCTCGAAGCAATAACACATTGCAATGGCTCTACTTAATTTTCAGTGGTATACTATTTTTTTAATCCTTTAGTCTACAATTTAAACCTGGAAGAACTCATGGAGTAAAAAAGAAGAATTAATTGGATGTTTAAAATATTGCTTTATATTTTTACATGGAGAAGTCTTGCATTGCAGGGGACTAACAATAGATAATAAGTGATTGTCAGCATATTGTCACTGGCCTCCAAATACACAATAAGATCTTGATTTTGTTTAGAGCATGTGGTTTCAGTTTTCAGAGGTTTTATGCATGATGTTTATGCAAGAGATGTGTGTGTGGGCAAAGGACTGTGTCCTCAGATATTTCACACAAAACTCACTTGTGTTTTACTGCCATGAGATTGTTACAGGTTTGTTAGAGATGCTAAGGATGCTCCAGTTCCTTCATATGTGGAAATGTTTTTCCAGGCTGCTGGTCCTCTCCTTGGATGTATTAAAACACTTGGTCACAGCAGCTTGAGTACTTCCTAGCCTCTCTCCTTCTTTTCTTTCTCTCTACCTCCTACTAGACCTAGGAAACAAACTCTCATGGTGGCTGTGGAAGGCAACATTTAGACCCATTGAACAGAAAGAAAAGGAGGAAAAATAAACCACAAATACAGGTCAGTCTGGGAACATAAAGTTTCCTCAGGCAAAACCTGCAGCATAAAACCTGTGTCTCCTCTGTAAGCGTCAGGTGGAACAGCCACTGTGAAGCCCAGAGCAGTTTCTCATACATGGCTAGGAACAGCTTCTGTAACCAGAGGCTGACTTGGAAGAATCCATCCCTGTAAAGTGCTTCACTTTTATTTGTACATTTTTCCAGCCACTCCTGCTGTCAGGTTTGTGGCCAATTGTCCTGCCCAAACTGGTTCTCCACCAGCCTGTCCTGCAGCCTGTGGCTTGTGCTAGCTGTGCCCTCAAAACTGTAACCTCCCGCTCATTGCTATCTGCAGTTTGCCATTAATGGAAGCAGGTGGGAGACTGGAATTCATGGGACAGGGCCCAAGAGAAAATCCTGGACATGAAGGTGCCCACCCCAAAATGCGCATCACTTGAATATAGGTATTGATTGAAGGGTAAGAATTAACCAAGGTTTAAACCTAGCCCAGGGCCACACAAATTATGTGTATGGCACACCAAGGGATCAGTTTTGTTGCTTCTGATGTCTTCTATGGCTATTTCATGCCATAGCTGCCAATCTAGAAGAGCACAGGCTTCCTATATGTCTCATGTCAGACCCTAAGGCATCTTAGATGACTCTGGGTTCCTACATGTGGCCAACAAACTAAGATCCTAACAAGTAAGAGTCAATGGAGAAGATGCCAGATGAGCAAACATGAGGCATCTACTTCAGGATGAATTGAGTTGTGCTCCAGGCTACACTGGCTGGATTGACCAGATTGACCTATAAAGAGAGATCCAAAACAATAAGCTTGCACGTGCCCTGCATAGAGGTTATTACAGACAAATGTGTTAATCTCAAACCAATCCCACCTAAGGGGTTTCTGTGAAATTGTGCTACCTCCAGTTATGCTTTGATGTGGGACAGCACAGTCCCATGACTGGACAAGTGACATCCATCCTGTGATGTGCTGTGTCCCTCTGGCTGTCCCAGCAATGACACTAGGCAGAGATGTGATGCAGTCCTTTGGATGTCATGCTAGCACAGGAGTTTTGTCATTTAACAGCTGTTTTCAACTTTTATCACTACTTTAGGCTTCTTACTTTTATACCTTGAGATAAACTACTCAGTCGTGAGCCATAAGGTAATTTACTTGACTTTTCTAGTTCTGCTGATACTAGAAATGCAATCAACTCTGCATACAGCTGGGATCAGGATGAGATATGTGATTCTAGGCTCTGGAAGTAAATTTTTAGTGTGTGCATTCTCATAAAGCCTTCTGTTTCATTTGCCATGCTCAATGTAAGTATTAGCTAGCAAATGAGAAAACACATATGGTGCAGAAGTGCAGTGATGGAACATGGATGCCATTTTATACAAAACAGACCAGTAGCATGTTTTTACATATAATGATAATGGCAGTTAGTGAAATAAAACATTAAATATTAGAATAGCTTTCAGGTCCTTCAGGATAATAAGCTGCCACCATCAACACCTGGCATTATAAATTTTATAAAAACATTGAAAGTAAATTTTTATAAATGGTGAATAAAGAATTAAATTAATAGAAAGTCAGCCCATGACATGGAGTTTCCTATCCTGTGCAGTATTTTCATGCAATCAGGACCACAAACAAAAGTCCTCCACAAAACATGTAAGAAACATGAACAACTTTGGTGATAATTTCCTTTGACCTATCAGTACAAGTACTGTCAAGCATATTTCAATTGCAAATTGCAAGTCTATAAAGTTGAGAAAAAAATTCCATTGCATGTAACAATGAAACACTGCTGTACACTTTAATGGTCAAAGGGTTTATTTCCTCTCTAAGAGCACTTCTAAAAACATTGCCTTTAATCCCCCTGCTTTGAGGGCCTGCATTTGATAGGATAAGCCCATAATGCATTTGTCCAGCCCTGTGGTGTTGATAGTCTAAGGTTTAATTTATGTAAGACTTTTTGATCCAGATCCTACACAAATGTGTGAACCACAAGATTATATATGCATGTGTGTGTATATATTTAAATATATATATATATGTATGTATGTATGTATAAATGTATATATATATATATGTCAGTCATGCCAGAAGTATGCTGAATTTAGGAGTGCTGAGTTTAGGAGCGTGGTTTGTGTTTCTGACTTCTCATTCTAATTGCAAATGGATGTTAGTCTAGGAAAGGAGTCATGTCTCCATGAGAAGAGTATTTTGAAATTAGTATCCAAATGCAATATCCCTGTATTTCACTTTATATAAAATTATGAAATCTTTTGGATTTGGTTTTCCATGGGAACAATCACTATCAGCATTTTAAGGCTGATAAGGATTATCGAATGTACGTAGTTTTGTGGAATTTACCAATAAAAAACCCAAGTCCACATAGTAGTTAATGTTTGCACTCAATGCCCCAGTCATACAGTCCCTTCTCTAATTGCTTTGATTCTTCCATTTGCTCTGAAGTAAAGTCATCTTCCAAAAGCCAAAACAAACCTCCCTGACGCTCTCCCAGGTTAATACAATTGTCCAAGTAATTCATAATCTTAACTAGCAGAAATACATCTCTGCCATGAAATTCTTGTCAAAGGACTCAGCCTGTTTTCTGTCTCTTCCTGATTCAAGCATACAGTGACAGTTTATTGTGGTTTGTTGGTATAGGAATTCTTAGAAATATTTTCCATATGTGAAAAAAAAATTGGAAAATAAACATGATTATACATTTCATAAGGGAACACATAAAACCATTTCAATATAAATAGTCTATTTTTCACATATCAGTAAGAAAACATGAACAATATTAACACAGCCCACTGAACAGAAACAATGTTATTTTGTTCCAGCTATTATCATTACCTGAGGTATAATAAAACTCCTGCCTGAATAAACAAACTTCTTATTTTTCTCATCCTATAAACACTATTTTTTCTGCTCTATAGGCTATTTTCAGAAGCATTTCCAGCTCCATCTTTCCTGCCTGAGCTTCAGACAGCATCCCAGTCAACAGCAGTGTGAAGCATCAGAATAAAGTGTTCCTTCAAAACCTGTGTTCTCCATGTTTACTCCTCAATCGCTGTCAAAGACCATTTAAATTTTCCTGGTTCCTGAAAGTGATGCCAACAGCAACACTGCAGTCTCTGAGTCCTCAAAGGGCTGGGTAGGTATGAGGTGCTCCCACCCCCCAGAGGAGCAAGGAAGCATCAGCCGGCCCCTCTGTAGGGAAGTCCTGGTAGAAAGAGGTCCAGTGGACCTTGTCCCAAGGGAAGCAAAAGGCTTCACATGGTCAGGAGAAACATGGGCAGGAATAGGGCAGGCAGGCAGCAGGAGGGGACCTGCGAGGCAAAAGGAGGATCAACCCATCTGCACTAAGGGCAATGCAGAGCAAACAGGGGCTACTCTGTTTTAAGGAGTAGCCCAACAGAGTCAGACGCATCCACAGCACTGGCCCAGATCTAACAACATTGTGTGGGGGTATCAAATACCTCAAATTTCCTTTAAAAAAATTTTTTTTTCCAGAAGAATATACCACTTCCTGTTTGCTTCACTAAGCAAACATGATGAAGTCTGGAGAAGATGACGGATTTTCTTTTTTCTCAAGTAGCCTTTCTCCAGTGTCCATGTGCACAGGATCAGAGACTGATGGCACAAAGTGGTGAGTAGAAAAGGGGAACTGCTGAATCCATGAGATATTATTCACACTGAGGCTATTACAAGAATTATACTAATGGTTTTCAGAGGAGGCAGCAGGATGGCTTTTATCCTGGAGAATATGAGACAGCATAATTTCATCTGTGTTGCTTCTCTGCTGCAGACTGAAAATTAAACATCTTCATCTTGTGCAGCTTGCACTACAAAGCTGTAAGAGGAAACTAGTGCAGCTCTAAAATAAGGCCTATGAAAATCAGCAGATGTGCTAGTCATTGCATTGCTCATCCTAATGTGTTAGAGAGTTGGATGTCTTTTGATCTGATACTTTAACACACTGAGGTTGTGTGGGTTTTGTTGTTATAGGAAAAGACATAAAAGCACGGAGTGCAAAAGAATTGATTCAGAAGGAGGTTGAGTTTCAGTGTCCTGCCCACACTTATGTGTCTGGACAGTTTTGCACTTATAGGCAGGCTTTTATCTCAGTTGTCCTCAACCATCTGGCTTATATGCTCAGCTCCATTTAGCAATCCAGCTACCTTTATAGAAGTTGGAAAGAAAACAGGTCCCACTTCACATACTCGTCTTAAAATGGGATGAATTATTCTGAAAAGTAGCCTTTCTCTAGATGACTATCTTTTAAGAGCAGCTTGCTTTTTGAGTGAGTGGGGTGAATCCCACCTAAAATGTCAAAATCTAAGTCTGTTGTAGCCAACAAAAGACCTTCTGTGGATTCCAGCGAGTTCGCCATCCAAATATCTGAAAAATTTCTTTCTGTATCTGGCTTAAAAGTACCAATGTAGAGCAAAAGTATTCTTACAAATTTAAAAATTGATATTAAAGCTATGGCTTGGCAAGAAATGTCTGTAACAGCAAGCAGAAGGACTGGAAATAAGGCAAATAAGATATAAAGTGAAAAAATCCTTCTGTCGGGTCAAATCTGTTTTATGCTAAAACTAAAGCCTGTCTCTGGAGATATTCCATGAACTGATAAAATTTTGCTCCTGAAAGGGTTATTTATTCAGTGAAGAAGATAAAATCTATGCTGAGTCTGTTTTTCCTTCACTAAACATCCATGGTGTTCTGTCCTCACTGCAGGCATCCTCTGCAGTCATGCAGTCGCTGGGGTGAGTGGTGGCATTCTTGTAACACATTTCAACACCCAGAAAAGACAGCTCTGAGATGTCTCCAAGAAGGACAGAGAACAGCAATGTAAAGAGACAGCCTTATGTATTGCATGCATCTTTTTCCTCCTCTGACTGCAACGAACCAAAATAGCAGTTTGACAACTTAGCTGGGGACTCCATTCACCTCTCCCAGCACATGCTCATCCCATTTTCAGAGGTTCTGTAGGACAGCAGTTGTCTAAGGATGCAAGAAAACACAGCACCTATGACACATGCCAGGGACAGGAGGGATGCACAAGCTGCCCTTCAGCAAGCAGTTCCCATTCCTACATTCTCCCTCTTTCACAAGCCTCAGCCCTCCATCATGAACAATGTTCACACCTGGGATAAGCCTTTTCTTGCTTTCCAGATCTGCTTTCCAGCCTGATAACCTGGTGGTGGCCATGCAGGAACAATTCTCCTGCTGGTGCACTTGCTCCCGTACCTGAGCTGGAATATGAGCCAGGACACCACTGTGAGGCAGCTCCCTCCACCCAGGTTGCCAGTAGCAAAGCAGCAGGACTTCAATGGCAATAGGATCCATCATGCTTTCAGAGAGAACAGTTTCTTACAGAAGTACCCTGAGAGTTTTTTTCCTCTGTCTTCTTTTATTTCCCATCTTTCCTATCTTTCCTCAATTTGATTAGGAATTTAATTTATCCAACTGTGCTTTTAAGTTCAAAAAATACATCTATAATATGTGTGGCATTTAAAACCACTGTATAAATTATATATGTACACATTATTTGACAAGGTATGAAGTGACTTGTATTTTTTTCTCTTGCAAGTACAAATACAAATAATTAGGTCTTCAATCCTCCCTTCATGCTACAAATATGTTCATTAGGTGCTTTACCCCAGCTATAAGAATGTTATAAGATATCTCTGACTGTATACTTTGCAGTCCCCAGTTTTATAAGAGATGTCAGGATCTTTTTAAAGTAATCAGATGTTACACATCTGATAAATATAAACCTCAAGTATCACTGGCTTTTAAAATCCATTTGAAAGTCATGTCTTTAACAGCTCTTAATTTGAAGGTATGTACGTAAACTGACAGATAAACACTCTAGGGGAGTGGAGAATGCATTTTAATTAGTGATGAACTGTCATGCTTCTACACAGAAATTATTTTGTATTTGAAAAGACACGCAAAGCTTCTAGGAACTAAAATAACTTCAGTCTCTGTACACTGATTTCTGTCCTGATGTTTGCTCATAGCTCTATACTATCCCTGATCCACAGCGATTTTAGTGTCTTGGACATAAACACAGTAAGAAGAATGGTAATTCAGCAGCTGTTCTTGAAGTAAGGAGGAAATTCTAAGCAAGAAGTGAGAGTAATATTGCTGTTATACACACACATACACAAACTAAAAGTATTACAAACATGTAACTAAAAAAGAGAAAAGCTGAACTCCTTTGCCAGCTTCAGAAAATCATAACATGACTGCTGGTTTTTTTTCAAGAATGACTGCAGCTTCTACTGTTTCATAATAAAATATACACTAGACGTCTCATGATCAAATAATGAACAGTGAAGCTTTCTTTTCAATGGGCTGTGTCTTCTGGTAAATGGTGTAATACAGTATCTAAGAAGCTTCATTGTCATCTCAAGTATTTGGCCAATTTTTCTTGATTAGAAACTTTTTAGAAGATTATTTTCATTGCAGATACAGAATTTACATATTTAGGAATCTTATTAATTATTTTAATAAGATCCTTCACCTCTGCTCTATGCTCTCCACTTCTGTGTGACATGTCATCCTATACATACTTTTATCTTACAATAAAACGTAGTTTTACTAGCTTTTTTATTTAATAGCTTCTGGCAGTAGGGCAAGAAAGAGAGAACATTGTCAGAGGGTAAAGCAAAATTAATATTTTTATTAATATTAAAAAATATGCATTACCTATCAGTTGGGTAAATTGTATTTATATATATATATACATTTCTTCATTTCACTGTGTTACATTTGTCAGCAGATACAAATAGAGAACATTTGCAACTGACAATAAATAATTTTCAAATATTTTGAAAACTAAATTTTTCTTAGCTGTGTCTCTGAAATCCCCTTCACTGTGAGTCCTGTGCTCCTCTTCACAGACAAGCCTGGCCAGAATTCAGAAGGACTCTCTATAACTGAGTTAGAGGAAAAATAACTTAGAGTTGATTTTATTAGAATGAGTTTCTCTGCAGGAATGTGTTTTAGCCTGAGATGTCTGCTACCAAAAGTCAATGCTAAGTGCTCCTTGTACTTGATTTAATTAATCATTATAATTCATTCCAGTTAATCTTCTCTCTCTCTCTCTTTTTTTTTTTTTTTTAAACAGTATTTACCATTCTTCTTGGCTGTTAAAAAGATCATTGTTCCAGCTTATAAACTGCTGCATTTACTCTATGTGAAGATTAAACATGAGGCCAAAATAATTCAAGTGCATCCAAAAAAGATGTCTACTGGTATGGAGACACAGAGAGAAGTTAGCTTAATTTTATGAAAAGATAAGAATAAGAAGAGTTGGATAAAAATAATATTCCGGCCAAAAAAGTGTAAGCTAAAATGTTCCTTTTGTTTTCTGAATATTTTCAATGCTTTCTTAGCAAGTCTGCACAGTTTGCAAGTACAAATCTGCTTTCTAAGTTCCAAGCCTACAAACTCAAGACAGTATTAGAAAGTCAAGCTGAGGTATTTTTGGCCTATATATTGTCAGGACTAAAATAATTTAAATTAAATTGATATTTTGCATTCTTGCACAGATCAGCACCTCTAAAAATTCTGTATGATTTTTGACTCTATGATGGCACTGGCTTGGTAATACTGAAAGGAATAAAATACTGTTATTATTGCCGCATTTTAAGCTCTTTGCAAAGTACTCGGAATTTCTCCTTACCCTTTCTCATGCCATTTTTAAAAACTATTTGTGTTACTAACAGACACATTATACCATCTATCACTGTTGATATAAGTAGTCAACCCTGCTGAGGGACAGACAAATAGCATAATACCCATCCAAATCTTCTGAATACCCATCCGAATCTCCGGTGTTCACTGCACAGGTTGCAGCTTGTAAGGGCAGTGGGGAGTATCCCTGCCATCACCCTGTGTCTGCCCCCCTGTGATGCTCCCCAAGCAGCCCCTACGTGCCCTTCATCCAGCTCAAATCTCTCCAGGACTGTGTGGCTGCGTGCTTGGGCATGAGGAGAAGCTGTGTGCCCTTCTTCCTCTGCTGTTGACCTCTGTCTGGAAAAGAAATATCTTTTCTTCTCTGAAGAAAGTACCAAATGAGAAGAGTGCACATTCTCCAAGTACTTTTCAGGCTCAGATTTAACAAAGTTTTGCTGAGGGATGAAGGCTGAGGAAGGACATGAAGGGGTGGGACTTCCCCTGAAGTAATCACCTTTAACAGATCACTGTTTTTCATTAAGTGCACAGAAGGGAAGCCACATCTCCTATTTACAGGAAGCATGAACAATAGTTTGACTTGGCTTTCACTGCTGCACTTCATAATCTATAACCAATTTATATATGCTGCACTATATTTTGCTTTCTCTTACTATTTCAAAACT
Organism: Scytalopus superciliaris; assembly: GCA_013400415.1. Lineage (NCBI taxonomy): Eukaryota > Metazoa > Chordata > Aves > Passeriformes > Rhinocryptidae > Scytalopus > Scytalopus superciliaris. The sequence continues at coordinate 320,846 of VXBX01007017.1, read as the reverse complement.
GCACAGACATACAGATGGTTGGGATTTCTAATCTCTCTATCTAGGCACTTGTTATGGATTTAAAATCTTGGAATTTTTCTTTCATCTACCAACCCTGTGCCTCAGAGGGATTACCTCCTCTTTTTTTTTTTTTTC
>VXBX01007017.1:201054-320675 GCA_013400415.1 Scytalopus superciliaris | reverse complement strand
AGGGGCTGACAATTACCATTCTGTTTGTGCCCCAGGCTGCTGGGTCACACACTTGTTTTTGTGGGTTAAAGGGACCTTTCTTTTTTCTGTGTACCCTTGTACTGATTGTGATCTTTTTTACTAAATTATAATTCTGATTTATAATCTCTTTGTGAATTGGATTCATTCCTCCTGCTGGTTTATCTTTAAACCAGCACAGCACTTTTTTAACTATTATATATGCCTGGAAAATTCATATGACTAAGAAAACCGAGTTTTATGAAATGGATAATGTATGATGAGGCTAGTTGGTAGTTGTTTCAACAAAATCAGTATAAAAATGTATTCACTTCCTTGATAATTCTTTATTTTATTATTTCTCTCAGACTAGGCAAAAAAAAAAAAAAAAGCCATTCAAAGATCTTTCATTAGTACATGTAACCTTTTGTGCAATTAGAATAGGGTTAAATTACTGGTTGGTTTAGCCATGATCAAAATTGAATATTTGCCTGGCAAGGATGAAGCTAATTGATATGATTGTTTAGAATCACTGTGTACCACAGATCCACCATTCCAACAACAGTCTGTCCTTTGTGATTATGCTCCTTCTGTCACTGAAACACCTCTATTCTTTTACTGCTGAATGTCCTCTACTGAGATATCTAACCTAAAGCAATTAACTTTAAACAGATTCCTAAAAACTTTACCTTCCGTGAACATGTATACAAGTGGTAAGCTTTGAATAGGTTTGACATAGTTAGGTCCCAGGGCTATAAAACATGTAAGAAAGATGTTCTGTATTCAGAAACCACTTTTCCAGCTTTTAAATCAAAATTACATTGGCTTTTATGTTGGCACATACCCAGGCTTCCCAGATGCTGCTGTATCATTCATAATTAGAACTACATATTTTTTCAGTGATTTTGTTACAGTACTGTAATTCACACGCATAAGAACATAAACATGCAGGTAAATGAATTCCTAAATAACACTTAAAGTTTATCAATACACATTTAATACACAGATTTTGCATCCACATTTCCAATTGTGACCTGAAAGATATCAAGAAAGATGGACTTGATTTCTTTTTAATCCTGACAGAAGAGTGTAACAATGAATTCCACTCAGAAACAGCAGCACAAACGTAGGATGTGTGCTATGCAACTGTGTAATCATTGACCATATTGTTTATCAATATTATACAGTGCTAATATAATGGCTGAATATGCTCACTAGCTGTTTCTCCTCTCTCAAGAACAATTAAAAGATTGCCAGTGCATAAGACTAAGAGTCTAATTTATGAAAGCATTATAAAATTATAATGGGGGGAAAGATAAAGGTGGAGAAAAGAGCCAACCATGACCATTGCTCTCACAGATGTGATAACGCAGTCAGTTCTGTAAATTTAGCCTGCTGGGATGGAAGTAACTTTCTGACACCCAGATATGGCTCAGCAAACCACATAAACTGTAAAACTGGTAATAGTTTCATATTAGAGCTGTGTGAGTGCAGTGAATTCAAGCCTAAAAGACTTATGAGGATGTAAAAGCAAAGTAGAAGTTCTATCTCTAGACCTTTGCTGGATCAATCTCAAGCTTCCTGCAGGAAACCTCAGCCACACAGAGACATGTAGGGTTAAATGCACTCCTGGGAAATATTCCTTTAAGTCAAAATAAGTTGCACTGAGGCTGAATTTATCCAACAATAATGATAGCTAAAAATGTGTTAATAAGTCAGAATGTGTGCTGATAAGGCAGAAACCCATAGAAGTGTTGCAGTGTATTTCAATGTAACTTTTAAAGCTAACAATTTCAAGATTTTGCTGTTTTATTTACATTCAGAAAGCTGTCGGTCTAGTATAGTATTCCTTAAGAAAGAATTCAGATTACTAGTTACAAATATCACCAAAAAGCAAGGCTGGGAACTAAAACTCATAAGGTCATGATCACCAATAGACTCATTCTTTCTAAGGATATTTAAGATCATTTGTAACACTGTAGGATACAAAGGAAATTTCCTGGTCATAGGTAAGTTGACAGCTGGCCAGAAGTTGGGGAGAAGAAGGGCATTTGCCTCCTGCCAGTCTGCTGCTGCCACCAAACCATCAACAGCCTGAAGTAAGCCCATGAGGTGCTTGTGTACCCTGATATTCAACAGATCAGGCAAACATGAGTCACTCTGACATCATGCATTTGTTTGCTCAAAAGCTAGTTTTTTGGAAAAAGAGGGGTGAGAGCCTTTCACATTCCCATCCTGGTGTACAGTCTACCCTCATATGAAACATGTTTTCAAAGCATTGCTGTAATTTATGCCCTTCTACCTCTGTGTTCCCCTGGCTCTCTCACCTAAGTGTCTGATTTTTAAAGTGAAAAAAATAATCTCTTACTCATACAGAAGCTGGAGCATAAACTTTTTAGACAGACTGACCCTGAAGATTTTATGACTTACAGTATTTACTGTCATTGAAAATATGTCTAGCTGACCTACTGCTATAGAAAGCCTTTTCATAACATTTCAGGGCCTTTCTTCTCTCTTTTTACCTTAGTTGAGCAAACATCTTCCAGATAATTACATATTCTTAACTGAATTCTTTCTTTCTCCTTTTTGTTCTTGGTTTGGTTTGGTTTTGTTTTTTTTGGCGGGGAGGTTGGGGTTTTTTTTGTTTTGTTTTTTTTTTTTGAGGGGTGGTGGGTTTTTTGTTTTGTTTTTTCTTGGTGTTTTCCATGCATTTTTATTTTAACTAACAGAATTCTCAGAAAGTCATTGATCTTCTCTCAATGTAGTTTCAATGTCACACATCTGATTTCTCTTCGGCAGGCTCTTGCTGTTTACTTTTTAGAGAGTATCCATTGCATGTCGTCCCTTTTAAAATGCATAATGCATTGAGAAGTAAGGAAAACCATATCACAAGGAAAGTGAGGTGATGGATGCAGATGGCATAAACACACTTCTTTTTTCCAGATTTTCATATCTTACATTCACCTGAACAGTCACTGCTTCACTTTAATTAGATACAGTAATTTAGAATGTGTTCATTTGAGTATGGTTATTTTTCCGTGTTTCTGATATCAAATGCACTTGACAATGGGCTTTTTGGTTTGTCTATAGTTAGTATACACGCACTATATCATATATATTATATACATGAAACTAAATATAAATAGTTTACAGTGAACTGCAGGCATCAAACATTATGCTTCCTTTTGCTTGGAAAATGCTTTGCTAAGCACTTTCCTTTGCTTTGGGTGCCACCACAGTGAACTCCTGCCTTTCTCTCCAGCTGTTTAGTCTAACATATTTTCTCCTCCTGATACACCATTAAGTTTAATTAAGCTTACCAAAATAATTGTTTTGCTTGTTATATATTTGCTATTGGAAATTTTAAATCTCTTAGTGACCAATGAATGCTTTCCACGGAAAATTGGATTGAAAAAAAAAGGAAACAAGAAGCCAAGAAGAAAACTTCTTCAGCATCACTTGCATTGCAGGCCATGAGACAACTACACATGGATTCTTTCGTCACAAGACTTCCAAGTGTCCATGACATCCCATAATTCTTACCACATTATACTAAGGGCTGAGTTTCCTCTCTGATGACTTTAACCATCTTAAAATTATATATATGAATGGAACTACCTTCCTGGAGTCAATAGGAACAGACAAATACTTCTAAGGACTGTTCACCTCACATTTAGGGGTCTGAACTGAAAATATTCAGTCACGCTCTCTAGACACTCTAACTCTCAGCACTGAATGAAGCTGTAAAAAGATCAGGAGTTGAAAAAATATGATATGTTTAAATGACCGATGAAGAAGTTTTGTCTCTTCCATTCGGGCAGAAAGATTTACAAATAATCGACACATTCAGAAATTAAAAATATTGTTCCCATGAAGCCACATTTGTTTTACGTCACTTGCAAATGGAAAAACTCCATTTTTTTTCCATTTTTGTATTTATAAGGGTGAGTAAAGACCCCCACCAATCTGCCACTGTTGTTACTCTTACCATAAGAAACCACATTCTCAGCCAATGTAGAGAAAAAAAGCTGCCATGGGTGGACAGAAGGAGTAGGAATGGAGATGGTGGTACTCTTGCCAAAGCCACCACACAATTAAGCCATGACCTGAGTCTTCCTTAGAGCTTCACTGCCTGGTGTTTAATAAATAAACTGTGAGATAAAACCAAACACTGGACTCAAAGAAGGGGAACAAAAGATGAACTGGGTTAATCAACTCAATTAATCCTTTTCCTCCCCTGTTAATTTTCAGTACAAGAGGCTTCATGACACTACAAGATGCAGAGCTGGACGCTGCTTGTACATGATTTAATGGATTTGCAGCAAAATGTCAAATGTCTTAGATTTTTCCATAAAGTGGGTCTGGTGCCAGTAGTGTCAGATTTATGCCAAGAATATATAAATATATTCACTGTCCTAGAATAATAGTGTTAACTTTTTTTTAATGTAGATAAAACATTGCAGTGGTGCCATTTGAGATAAAGGTATTTTTTTCAGCTATGGTGTGTTTTATTCCTGTGCTACTAATCTGTGAACTACCATTTATCTAATTTACCTGTAGTGTCATATAACTTGTTTCCACCTGCTGTTTTCATCTTCATCAGATGCCCTTAATGTTTCCTTTTTTGCCAGAGCACGTATATCTGTGAAAGCTGATATTTCAAACCTGAGTAGGAAGGCGATTTAATTTTAGATTGTTTGGGTTTTTCCTGGAATATAACAAACTTTTCAGAAATTGGGAGAGATCTTTCTTTGTAGTTATCAATTGTTCATTTCTCTCAACAGAATGAGAACTGACGTTATTAGGTTTCTTAAAAGCACACTGTTAATACCTGTAGACAAGCACAAAAGGCCACACTGTACCCACTGTAATGTCCTGATTTTAACTTGTGGCTTGTAAAACATGCAGCAGAATGAGCAGCACTAGATGGTATGCACTGTATTCTGAAATCTTATATCTCTGCAATGTTTTCACAATCCTGTTTTCATGAAAGAAATTACAATAATTATAAAAATATGTATTTGATATGCAAAAATGCCTTGCACTTCACTGAATTACTGTCACAGTGACATAGAAATTATTATTCTACTCTGCTGTATACTGTAAAATTAGCCAAATGTTTGACTGTGGATCTACATTATGAAGAACTGATTAGTATTTACTTCCATTACCTTCCTTGGCCTATAACCTTGCAGATGCACAGTGCATTGCAGTAGTCAACACAGGCTCAATCCTTTTTTCCATTGGCAGCCAATAAATCCCAAGAGATGTTGCTGTTGTGAAGACTTGCAAAGACGTGTGTCAGCTGTTTAAAAGACTGGGTTGTATATCTGACTTTTTACAACAGCAAAAGAAAAAACAATCAATTTTTGAACTTTGCAATGAGCCTTGTCATTCTGGGTCAGCATTTATGACAGCTAAGTTCTATTCAACACAAAATGTTGGGGTTAATTTCCTTCTCAGAATAGAAAAAGGAAAGCAGAGCAGGAAAAAACAAAACAAAACAAAACAACAGCGGTCTGAAGACCTCCTCTTGCAATATGTGACATGAGCAAAAAAGACAGTATTGTGCCTAGTAGGATTAACATCATTGTGCCAAAATACAACTCCTCGGGCAACTTCATCCACATTCCAAAAGAATTTGCCTAGAAGTACTATCATCTTAGCATCCTCTGGATAGTGATGTTTACAGACACATAAAGAATTCCCCCAAGTGGTGGCTAAACACTAACAATCCGTTAGGAACATGCACTGACAAAACCTTTACAGATCATTACCACCACCCACTTAGCCTCTAAATGACCTTTGGGTTCACCACATCCAAAAGAAATGTTCCAAAGCAAGAAAAGAGGAAAACAGATTCAAAATTTCTGGGGCACAGAATGTTTTTTTACCCTCTGCTTTCACAGCTTTGTCAAGAATCCGGAAATTTCATAGGGACAAAGTAGTTACAAAAAACTTTTCAGGAGACTGGGTAGTCTTCAGACATTTATAGACACCAGCTATCTGAGGATGTCTGTCACATACTTAACTTTACATCAGCCTCTCTAGAGGTATTAGTAGAAGGTCTAAAGAGTGCAAAGGAGTGGGAGCAGATCCTTGAGGTGTACTGTGGTAGATGCAGGGGCTCAGGAGGCAGCTTGAGAACAAAAATCTGAGAAGCTGGTTTATTAACTGAGGCGTGATACTGGTTGATGTTAGATTATAAACTCATGCTGCTGCATGGTGCCAAACAAGGCCATATTACCACTTAGAGAGCTCATCTCCAGAAAGAGTAACATAACTTCTTTCAGAGCACTTAAAGATCCCAGCTGCTCTGACTTCTATTTACACCTTTTTTTTGCAAATGTCCTTCGTGTGCCTTTTGAACATAATTTGTGCTTCTTGCTCACTTTGTGTTGCTCAGCATCTCTGAGATGTTGCCACATTGAGGCTTCCTGCAAGAGGAAATTTTATCTCCATCTGAATATGAGTAAGGGCAGAACTAGTCGAAAACATTTCTCTGAGACTTGCCACCCAGCATAATTCACATCCCTCGCATCTCTTTCTCCTAATATCTTCTGAGGTGCTACACTTATGATGTTTATGAGGTTTTTCTCGCAATCTGGTCTGGAAAGACCTCCTGCTTGAAACTTCTCATTAGGTAGAAGAGGATTCACAGCACTAAAGGGAACCTCCTTTGGGAGGGTGTTTGACTACTCATTTTTTTAGGTTAGGCACTGTATAATCTTTCTGGGTGTATGCATAATTTTTTCAACACAGGTATCCTGCAGCTTGTGACAGAATTAGAACACATCTCATATGATTTGTAGTGCAATTTTGTGCCATGAAACGGCCATCATTTGTCAGAAAAAGAAGTATTTGCAGCGGGAAATGTTTAATTATTTCTTCTTGGAATGACTCGGTCATTCAGTGTCTCACATTATCTTTGCCTGTTTGACAGAAGGAAATTAATAACATCAGTAAGATCTTAGGAAGCAAGATAATGAGCTCTCTAGGCATCAGTTCTCTAGTTACACTCATCTTACAATTTCTGATCTAATGTTTAAAGCTCACCAGTTGGTCTTACTTCAATGTCTCAGTGCTTGCAATAGATAATATATGGAACTTCAGAGCCTCAAAAAGAGAGGTTTTGAGTGCATCTCTATTTCTGTTTTAATAGCTCTCAGGCCATTTGCATGGGAATAATTGAAGGTTATGAAAACTTTCACAGAAATGAACAAACTAATTTTAACATCTGATTTAAAACTCTTGGTCTTACTTGAAATTCTTCTGAAGAAGTAAGGCTGTATGCAGACAAAGTAAGACAGGGTTTAACCTTAACTTCATTTAGTGTTACAGGCAGGTTGTTGCACCTCTACTTAGTAATGTCATTATAGCAATTACTGAGCATGTCTATCTGACCCCTCTTCTGTTATTTCTTTTCAGGTCTGCAGACTCATCCTCTCATTTCTTGTCCTTTTTTCAAAATTGGTTAAAAGACAATTCTGATGTTTCTTCTCCTGGCAGTTTTTAAAGTTAACCATTTCAGTTCACTACAAAAAATAAGATCAAGAGCAATCAAGTAATAGAAATTACAGTTTAGAGCATGTTCACAGTCACAGACTGGAACCTGTTTACTCCTTTCCCTTTTCCATTGTAAGACATTTCCATACTGTGTATTTGATACTAAATCTAAGAGAGTAAGTTCTCATGCAGCTGGAAATTAGCTTCAGACATATCCACCAACCTGCACAAATAGGGTGAAAGAGCAAAGGCCATTCCTAGTGCCACCAAGCTACCTGTAGCTCAAACCTGTATGTGAGCCCAGATTCCCTGACTGAAGCTGGAGAACAAAGCCATGGAGCTTTCCTGGCATGGCAGGATAATACTCCCCACTCCCAGTTCCACCACCACCCCTGAAAGCCCCACCTTTCTCTGCAGTATTCCCACAGCCACAGCTTGAACCATTTCTCCCTGAAAATTTAACCCCAAACTTCAGCACAATTGTCAAGTGTATTGTTCTTACAGATTTCAGGATGCAAGATATAGAGGGAAGACAGAACAGCACTTTGTGTCCTCTGAAGCCTGTGCATTGCTGGTCAGCCTGCAGGTAATAACCAGAGATATCTTAGTAAGAGAGACAGCTGTGAATCTCTTTAACAGCTAACAGTTATAGGAAAATTATTTTTAGCCACTGTATCTATCTATCTGACCAGGATTCTGGCTGTCTTGTGAAAAAACTGCCCCTCTGGTATTTGTGTGCAAAGTGCCTTATGCAAGGGAGCCCTGGTCCCTCAGTAGAATCCTTCATTTTTTTTGCAGTTGCATTATGCACAAGCGGCCTAAAGATTTCACACTACATTCCACTAATGACTTTTTAAAATGCTATAACAGGCTTTCATTTTCTCTCTTCTTTGCTGACTTTTTTTTTTTCCTTGAAGCAAAATTCACCAAGGAGACAATTCTAACATGTATATCAGATACAAAAACATAAAATATTAATGTTTTTATTTCAAATTCTGACTCTCAATTTGCTTTCCCTAGTGGGGTTCCAACAGCCAAATGCTCCAGTTTTTCCTTTCCTAGAGGAATTTTTATACTCATTTGCAGCAGAGATTGGTGAGTCAAGTTTAACAGTGGGAGAGCAGTAACAGCCTACAAACACAGCAAAGTGCATAATGGACATACATATCTGAACTATTACAACACTTAATAGTAATAATATGACCATTAAAAAAAAAAATCAGAGCCTCCAAAAAAGCCCCCACTAGAGATAAGATGGTATCTTTCCAGAAAATATTATATCTATTATTACAATATCGCAGAAAATATATAATGAGATGGTCAATCCCAGCTATATTTTCAGTATCTCTTCAAGAACCTCTTAGCCAGAGTGATGTTCTGGCATCAGTGACTGGGGCAGCAGCGGTGATGAGAAGCTGCAGTCGCCGTGTGACCCCTGCTGGCAGGAAATAATTGATAATAAAATGTGAGAGGAAAAGAGACTTTTGTTTGCAATGAATGACACTCTGTGACTGAATCAGTAAATTGCATAAATAGTTGCAGCACCAATAGAAGAAATAAATAAAAGCTCCTCTCCTTGTGAAACAGAAGACAAACGAGTAAAAATTTTTCATTTAAAATGTCTACTAATTGAAAATGTCATTTTACCAAGCGAGAACAAAATCCTCTGCCAGCCCACCTCTGCACAAGTCTTGTCCTGATGCAGTGTGCCTCATGTACATCCCCAAGAGCTGAACCCTTCTGTGATGTATGATGCTCTGACAAACTTCCTCCTTCTGCAACTAAGGCAGTGCTCAGAGAGCTCACATTCTGTCCCAGTGACTGCAGTTAACACAGGTCAGCATCTGAGCTCCTGTACAGGAATGTCTGAAGCAACATGTGAAGGTAACATGTAAGTGCCAATCTTTGACATGCTTACTGGAGCTTCCTAATGATTTTGGCACTACTACTGGCCACATCAAATCCAGGCTTCAGTGGCACAGGGCTGAGCGTGGTCCAGAACCAACCCCTACTTCCCAAATGGGTAACACTGTAGTCAATAGTACGCTATGGTGTTACTTCATGCTGCTCATTTGCTTGAAGCCAAGCAAAACCCCAGAGTCACAGAAAGGAAAATGCTCCAACGGACTGTGATTTTGTCATTCATTCTTGTTAGTATATAATGAACACATTACTTTGTATTACATATCATTCCCCTTTCAAAATACATTAGACTTCTAACACTCTTAGACTAGTTCCATGTTGAGAAGCTGGCATGCATTTTGTTGGTAACTTCTGTTACTAAGGGTGGAGTTGACTCTGAGCCATCAGTCCAGTGCTCTTCCTTGGTGCTCAAGTCCCTCCCTCTTGTCTGGGCACAACCATTGAGGCACAGACCCCTGTCGGAAGCTTCTCCCATTGAGCAGTCAGATGAAATCTCTGCTGTGGCTCAGAGTTATTTTCTTCCCTGAAACAACCATTACATGATGGGGGACATGCAGTGCTAAAAAGCAGACATGAGAAAAAGGGCTTGGAGGTCCTAGTGGTCACTAAATGAATATGAGCCAGACATGCACCCTTGCCACAAAAGGCCCTTTGTCACAAAAACAACAGAAGTTGACTTGTGGTAACTCCCCAAAAGCGCATGGTCATAGTGTGCAGCAAATATAATTTCTGTATTGCTCAATTTGCTAATTAAAATTGCTATGCATTTGCCAGACTAAACTCATATAAACAGCCCACTCACTTCTACCTCACCCCTCCCTCAAGAGAGGGAGTCTGCTTATTTACAGATCATGAGGGTCAATTTTTCCCAGTTTTCTCCTTGATTCACTGATTATTCCAAAACTCCATTTCACACACCAGCTCCATATCACATACCAACATACAAACAGTTTTACACATCTTGCAATCCCAGCTTTTAAAAGTTGTGTTTCCCCACCAGGTACATGTTCCCATCTGGCACAAAGACATGGAATAAATAAGATGTATTTCCTGAAGAAGATGTTCACAGTCACAAGCTAAAACCAGCCATGTAGGAGTTAACAAGCAAGACTGCAGAGGACAGGATAGAAAAAACTGCAGGTTTTCCATGCAGGAAGGACACCCAACTGGGCTTTGTCTTCTGGTGGGGATACGAGCAAACCTCTTTAGCTCATTATTTAAGGGCTGAACTTGGATAATGAGTTATGAACTTGGGAGAGCATTTTGGTCTAGTAATATTACTTTTGCATTAGTTTTCATAAGTGTAGGGAAATTCTGATATAACAAAGAAACTAAGTGCTGCTTGCTAGAAATTCATGACTTAAAGCACTGCAAGACTGAATACACATTACAAGTAAGACTGGTGAAGGTCTCAGTAAAGACATCATTCCTCAGCTGAGTCCCAACAGGTGAAGTAGCAATTTGGATGCAGTAATGGCATTTAAAATAGAGATAGCCTTCCACTCAGTGAGCCAGGGGAGTTGTTTTCATTTATTTCTCATGTATTTCTCTGCTTCTACATCTGCACTTTAGAGCTATGGACACTGAATATGTGCTCTCTATAAGCAAACAGTGGGCTTTTCAGGAAAATGACAGTGAAGAATGTCTTTTATAACTGATTCCAATGTATGCATGGAAAATGCACAGCAAGCTAGGGCTTTGGAAGCATTATAGCATTTATATTTGATTGTGTGTTTAACAGGCTGTTGAATGCTATTCTGAGACAGTACTCACAGGGTAAATATTTCTTTGTCTTAAACACAGAGTCAGATATTCTGCAGATTTGTGGGCTTGCGGGCTATGCTTATTAATTAATATCTTCAGTGTAACTTTTTGCACTGCAGTTCTTAATAATTTTAGTCAACAGAAATAAGCAAGCAGAATTTGTTTATTTTTGGACAAAACTAATATGAAAGTTGAATTCAGCTAGCATTCACAGGACAGATGTGGTCTGGCCACCCATATCAGGTAGTAGAGTAGATTCATTTTGTACAGCAAGCTTATAATGGAAATACTCATTTCCTTATTTTAACAAATCTTAACTAAAAGTAAGTACTGATCCAAATGTAGAATATCCCAGAATAATTTTAAAAATCCATGTTATAATGGTAGGTGTATTGGAAAAAAACTATTTTAGAAAAAAACTAACAGTTGAGGTCATCAAGACAAAAGCCTACCCCACCAAGAAGGAATGTTTGACTTTGCACACATTATACTGTGGCAGGGTCACAACCAGCATACAGCACAGACACTGGTGACCATTAAAGCACCGTGACAGGAACCAGCCAGACATGGTTTCTTTTGTCTCTTTTCACACTTTACACGTTGTGCTTCTACAAATGCCTCTACCCTTTTAGCTGGTTTTGCTGTTTTTAGCACTTCTCCTATCACAACATTTCATGTTGCCATTCCAAATCAATTCCACTCCTCTACACTGGATTTTCACCTTTCTGACCTTTTCTTCTCAGAATGAGTGAAGACAAACACAAACAGGCATATGACTCTGGAACAGTATATCCTCACATACAGCTAATCAGCAATAGCTGCAGTACATTCAATTCACACTTGAAATAAAGAAACGGTAATTTAGATTGATTTTCAAGGAAAGCTATGCTTGGAAAACATTATAGTTCAATTTTCAAGAAGACAACAAAGAGAGAGTAAGAACTCATCACAGCTCTCTTATTATCATTTCTTTCTAAAAAAAAATAAAAATGAAAAGGTGCATTGAAACAACCATCAGAGGGTGCATAGACATCATCAGTTTGGCTTGATCCCTATTTTAGTCTTACATGCGGGTACTCTAGCTGTCCATACTATGTCCATACTAGCTCTTGGACACCAAGCTCAAATTGCTCCCCCTTGAGGATTAGGCCCCAGCCTAAAGGACATGGGTCAGATCTTGTTAGTCACTCTGAAGGAGCTCATAAAAATTATATGGATGTATTCAAAGCATTCTTTTCCTAAAAGAAAAGAACTTACCCTTAAAATTTATAGACTGGTCTGAGCATGAAGGATGTTTTCATCTCTGTTCATAGATGCTTCGAGATAAGAATGGACTTGGAAGGTATAAGTAATTTTTTCACTTCCTACTACATAGTTCATGAAAGAAACAATTAGAGAAGAAGGATCTAAAATATATATGGGGTAGTTACAAAGAAGTTATATGTTATATGTGTTTGCAATGATTCAGATACCTCCCCCCAGTCATATGTTTCCAAATACAAATATCAAAAGTTGCTATATTGAAATTGAACAGAAACTTTAAGCTATAACAAGAAGCAATCAGTCAGGAGAAAATCAAGAACTCATGCAAAAGTTACAATGACAGATTTATGACTTTGTGGCTGTGGTAGTTCTCATGATTACTGATCTAGCCATGACTGTATTTCTATGGCTATTAAAGAAACTTGAACTTGTTTTGTTTCATACATGAAGTTTCATCTTTAGATTTTGGCTGTATTTCATTTATGGCTGCCAAAAGACAGCAAAATCAATATTGTTATGATAGAGGGGGAAATTACATTTTCCACTCCCCTCTTAATTAAAAAAAAAAAAATTTAAGTTGACATTAGTCATTCTTTTTTAAAGCAATCTGTTGTTGGACTGAAACCAAGACAGAATGCCATAAACTGCAAAATAGCAATCTGATAAGTAAGGGTTTGATCTTTCACTCTTAATGTCAGTGGAAGTTTCACACTCTTACTCCAAATTATGTTGTTTGAACACAGTTCAATACATCATGTTGGACAACACCTGAAGATAGATTTGTTCTGAAAAGTTCTGCTGAATAGAAGTAATTTTATGGCTTCAGCCTATGCTAACACCTCAACTGCTTTATCTTGTTTTGCATAGATCCATATGGTTTAGCACACATAAGTGTACCAAACATCTGTAGATAGAATAATGTTTACAGTATAGTCAGATCACAGCAAGTGCCTCTTTTATAACAAATAGAAAATGTAGAAAATTATACTGATCAGTTAGGTTAAAGAATCTGAATACACAATCACAGAATTACTGAGGCTGAAGGCAGAAGTGGAGACCCTCTAGTCCAATCCTCTACTCAAAGCAGAGTCAACTAAAGCAATGCTGAACACTGACCAGGAAGGGTTTGGATATGTCCAAGGATGGAGACTCTAGAGCCTCTCAGAACAACTTGTGCCAGTGTTCGATAACCTCCACTGAAAAGAAAAAAATCCTGTACTTAATTCTATTTAATTTTCATCCGTTGCCTCTTGCCCTGCCACTGGCCATCACTTAGCAGACTCTGGCTCTGACTGCTTTACTCCCTTCCTCATCTATTTATACACTTGACTAAAATCTCCTTAAGCCTTCTCTTCTCCAGGCTGAATCCCAGCTCTCTCAGCCTGTCCTCATACAAGATGTGCTCCAGTACCTTAATCATCTTAGTGGCCCTAGTTGGACACACTCCAGTCCACGCCTTTCTTTAATTAGGCAGCCCAAAACTGAACCCAGAATTCCAGACATTTTTCACCAGTGTTCAGCAGAGGAGAAGAATCACCACCCTAAATATGATGACAACGCCCTTCCCAATTCAGCACAGGATGCTGGAACTATGGTACAACTTTCTAATATTTACAGTACCAATACCCTAGAGAATCTATTCATATAGCTGGTGTCTTTACATGAGTTTGATTTTTTTACACAGAAAACCCCAACTATTTACACACAGCAATTACGTATCAGAATACACTGCTCAGGAATGTACAGCTTAAAGAAAATCCAGTCTCCTCAATAATGACAATACTTTGTCTTGGAGCAACTGTGAAAACACACTTTTTAGACAACAGCATCTCATAAAAACAAAACTTGAAAGTCAAAGCTATTTATAGTGTCTGAGATTATACAACTTGAGGAAAAAAATCATCAAAAAAACTCTGCTTAGTTTTCCCAGTGTATTTCTGAAGTTGTTTGATCTAGACAAACAAATACATTTAATTATACAAAATAAAACAAAAAACTGTGAACATAATCAGAAACATCTTTCTTTCGACAGGGGCTGAAAACTAGATGCTGACGGGATGCAACAGGCACAAAGTAAAAGGGAATAATCACTTCTTGTGCCATATGACAAAACTTTCTGTGTGCTTTCTTGGATATTTCTACTGCAATTTCCAATGGAGAAATACCTTCAAGTGTGGCAGGGTAAGATCTCTGTCCTTAGAGGTTTTCAAGACCTGACAACTGAGTCCTAACAAATGTGGTCTTATCAGATAGCTGTGTCTGCTTTACAAAGTTGCTGGACTAACAACCCCCTAAGCTTTCTTGCAACCTGAATAATTCCATGATTTGATAGTCCAGATGGTTAGATGTCTTCTCTTGTGATATATATAGTGCTTGGAGACCTGAAAGGCTATGTGTTCTCATTTAGAAAAAAAAACTCTTTGCAGATTTGTTTTACATTTCTTACTTTCTCTGTAATGCTGCTGCATACAAAAAAGGAAGAAATATTCTAATCTTGAAGTCGAAATGCCCTCAGAAAATTCATTTATGTTACTTATTTTATAAGTAATTTCTTCTTTTCCTCAAGAGTGTCAACAAAAGATTAATAAGGTCTAGTAAGAACATCTGAGGGGATTTGCAATCTGCCAAAATAGGGGATGGGAAAATATGTCAGACACTTATCATACCTGATCCTATCAGAAGATCTGAATGTCCTCTATGTGTTACAGTATTAGTTCCATTCCTACTAATTTTCTGCAGCCTGTGGTACTCAGAGGATTAAGTTTATCTTTCCTTGCACCCCCAAAGTAAGCAAGATACAGAATAGCTCCAGAAAGAGAGGTACCTCTTTAGCTTAAAACACATGTGCTTCCTTGAATATGCTTGATTTTTAGATAATAAATTCACAAAGATGGAATGCAGAATTTCACATTATACTAAAGATTTTATGAAGCAAACACAACTGAAAAGCTTTTATCAATTGAGAGGAATAGCTATTCTCTATGGAGAAGAAGCTTTTACAGGATAAGAAAAGCTTTTACAATGCAATCTACAGCCAAACAACATCCATTTCACTTCAAACTTCAAGTCTTTCCTCCCAAGTGTTTTGCAGAGCTTTACAAACAGAAAAATAAGTTTAGTTTAGTTTAGTACTTTAACCTTGGGATTAAAACTTCAGAACTTAAGTTTAAAATCAAAATGACACCACTGTTTTAATCAATTTTTTAACAAAATCTGTCAAAAGAACTTTCCTCTGAAATTCTCCATTAGGAAAAAAATCTGTTTTCTAATTTAAATAATTTAGATAAAGAACAAAAAAACATTCAAGACATTCTAGCCAACTGAAATTGCTAAACTTCACACACCAATGTGAAGGCCTAATGACCTGGTATCCCTAGAGCATCATACTGTCTTCTTTAAGATTTGCTAAGCATCTGATCTGCAAAATAAACAAAATAGTGAACCACAGCAATATAGTTGAAGGAGTCAATTTAGACATAGTGGACTAATTCAAAAGGAAGTATAAAATTAAATTGGATAACTACAAAAATTTCAAACAAATGGGGAAAGTTGAAGGATGTTTTTTCCCTTTGCCCTGCCTTTACACATACATAGTACTGACCTTCTAGTGTAACCTCCAGCTTCACAACTCTCTTCATTCTCCTCTCCCATTTCTTCCCGCTGCAGACAAGAACCCAGATCTTGTAACTCTTATTTGTCTCACTTCCCAACCTTTACAAACTGCAGAAACCATCTGCTTTCCTGTCAATATAACCGTGTCCAACATGGTCCTTTTTCAGCATTTTAAGTATATCTGTGAAAACTGAAGGTGGTACCAGGCAGGTAAAGTCCCACTGACCTTTGTAGAGACTCCTACTATTCACGTCAATAATCTGCATTAGCATTTATGATCTTCATTACAACAGAGTAGTTCCTCTCCTCTCAGTTTAAAGCAATGGGAGACAATGAAGCACCAGTGCTCATTAGCTGCAGTAGGTCGATACAAGAAATTTTCATATATGCCATTTATCCTTTTGACAGGTTTGTTCCTGGACAGACAGCTTATGACATTTACCTCCAGACAGGTTGTTGTCACGACTCTAACCAAGGGAAATCATGAGATGTCTAAGTCAAACAGCTTCAGTTGCATTCACTCCTTGTTGAGCAAGGAGACATTCAGCCTCACATGCCTCCTCAGAGCCACCATCCTTATTTCTGAGCATGGGGATGGTCATCCTACCCCTTGGGATCCCCAGTTTGTTTGGTAACTCTGTGTGTGAGAGTTTGTGCCATAAGCAGTGTCTGTATGGACATGCCATAGCCTGGGCAGCCTGAGAATGTCTGTCCTGAGAACATAGCAAAAGAGGACAAACATATTTACAGAACAAAGTCTTCCTCCTTAATCTGTGTTTGCACAGTGGGCTCTGTAGGGAGGATTCTCCATACCACCTTGCAATGAACACACCCTTTCTTTCAAATTATGAGGCAGAGCCATCACCTTTGCATCCTGCCCCAGGCACCATGATGCTGCCCTGGTACAACAGCCCACATACATGCCAGGGTATATCAGCAAGGCCACGGGCAGAAGGCCTTCACTGCACAGAAGCTGGAGAAGCTGGCTCGGGACTCCAACCCCTGGCTTTCCTGAGCCAGAGACTACAAAGGTGAACAGCTCCAAATACTTGGCAAACAGAAGCAAAGAGGTCCCACAAGGGAAATGCAAAGAAAAAGGTTTTTTTAAATGGTTTGCAATTCTTAGTTATTTATATCCTTCTTATTATCTTCCTATTTATTTATATCCTGAATGGCACAGGCCAAAGACTGGAAGAGGGAAGGGTCATCAAGGAGTGACTAGGGACCAATAAATATTCTGCATTAGGAAGCAAACAAGTGAAAACAAGGTGCTTTGTGCTCTGTGAATACTCCCCGTAGGTCTCATTAACTGTCAGAAATTAGGCAAAGTTCTAAACGTTTTCCACGGTGGTTCTTGCTGCTGGGAACATTCACATTGATGCCACCATTTCAGAAGTGATTCAGAGCAACTTGCAGGCAGCAGTTGAACAAACTTGCCACTGACAGGAGTATCACCTGCTGTCATTTTACATTTTAATTATGTTCCCTGCGCTGCAGCAGTGCTCAGCTCCTGTGACCTTCCTGGTACCAAAGTGTCAGGCAGAAAAGCCCAAGCACAGTTTTTATGTTTGTTTTTGATGAGTTTTTACAGTGACCTTGCTAACACTAGGGAGAAATGGGCCCTTTGTTATCACCACTCTTTAAACTCTGTCTTTGCTAACAGCTTTGGGAACCCTTAAGTAGGCAGTGTTTTTAGAACTGTCATGCTTTTTTTCAGATCAGCTCTTTTGGCACTGGAATAAGAGGGGAGTTATGCTGGAACACCTCTTTTCCTTCATACTCCACGCCTCAGAGGCACAGATACTCAAAAGCCCATCAGCACCTAATGCAGCCCCAACAGACACCCTCTAGTCCTACTTGTTTAAAATCCAAATGAACTACAGAAGGGAAACACACATGGGTCAAGCTGAACAAAGCTATGACACAGGAATGTATCCTCCAAATTCAGTCCCCCTGCGCTTGCAAAATGAACATGCTTAATAAAATTAAGGGTCTACCAGCCCAGCTAGGAAACAGCTCAACAACTATGTTCTTCATGGCATCTGTCTCTTCTCCCCACCATACCTGGCATTGCTGCTCCATATGGAAGCTGATCATGAATAGTAAAAACAATATAGCAGGGTGAGGAATAAGAATCTAGGGCACAGAGTCACTATGAATAAGATTAAACCAAGTAAGTTAGTTGCCAGTTTGCCATTTTTCAACTTATTTCAAAAAGCATGAGTATTAAGGATCTACACATTTTTTTAAAAGAAAATAAAACATATACAGTGAATTACATGACTATGGCAGTATCTCAATTAATATGCCACTTCTGCTATATTAATTTATTTATTATAAGCAATAAAAAAATGTCTCTGATAAATATATTGAAGTTTGTAAATAGATTTTCATCACAGGGCTCAAAGAACTTATTAAACAGGACAAAAGCTGAGTCTAGAAAGGTCTGCTATACTTTTGCTGTGGGCATGATGCTCTGACCAGTCCTTAGGAGAACAATGTCCTGCTGATAGCTTGGCTTCGTTTAGGATTTACTGTTACACACCATATTGTCAAGATCAGTAATCCTTCTGTGAAAAAACAAATTAATAAAATGTGGGTAATTGGCTTTTACCTTGAAAGAGGGTACCTGAGTATAGCTGAAACGAGGAATTTAGAGCAAATTCCACAGGAAACCAGCACCTTCACCTACAATCTCCATTAGATGCCAAGGCATTGGTCTTGGGTTGTCTGTTTGCAAAAATGAGAGGCAAGAATTTCCTGAACACTTTTAGATCTACAAGAAGTTTGCAGTCCAGTTTTGTTTTCAGAATCTCAGCCAGAGCTTTTTAAAGTCCATCTAGTATAGCTTTATAAATAAGAGAGTTTTAAAAATTCTGGAATTTGCATTCTAAAATAGCTTGGAGTAAAACCTAATTGGATATGCCAGATGTTCTCTCACTATTTTCGTGAGAACAATTTAAACAGGTATGAAAAAAAATCCTTGGACCAGCAGCTCAAAGCAAAATGAATTACTGCAAATTAAAACATAAAGTTTGACCTGGTCACTCTTTCTGTTGCACCAGCTATTAAGTAGGAAAAGACCTTGGGGTGAAGCAGGAAATCCCATGTTGTGGTTGCAAGAAATCCAGACATGTGGAGTTTACCTACATATAATTCACGTAAAATGGAATTTAATTAATTCTTACCAACCAGCCTTGTATCTTCCAAAGAAATGGGGTTTAAGATACCATTATCTATGTGGGAAGAACTCACTGATCACCTCACTCAATATGGCTACATACTGCTCCTTCATTCTCACTACATGTAGATTCATGAGAAAAACTGCTCATATACCCTTTCTAATCCACTAAGTAATAATGATATACATATAGCATCTATAACGTATAACTTAAAATATAACTGAGAACATATAATGTAAAATAGTAAAGATGCAGGGGTTTGGGTTTTCCTGGGGATGGTGGTAGAAATGGTGATAATGAAATGCACAGGTAGGAGAATGGAAATGTGTATTATATTGCTTCACCTCAGTGACAGGGTGTTGGAAAGAAAAGTCAAGCCTGCTATATCCAATTTATTGTTTATACACTGGTAGATTAGGCTGGAGTTTTAGCTGTGTAAAAGCTCTCTGGGTAAAAATAGAAACAGTAGTATACAGGCACACAAATATGAAGACAGTGGCCAGAAACAACTCTAATTTAGTAAGTATTACAGCAATTTTGTAAATTTCCTTTAGGTATCTGCAGGGCTACAGGCTACACCACCAAGCAGTGCAGCACAGGAAGCACTGAGGAGTATGTGGCAGCAGCACGCCTGGATCCTTGTATGGGGGGTTTTGGTGGTGGGCTTGGGGGCCTGCAGGAGAACACAGTGGGGCACACAGCACTGGGACCGACTGCCAGATACATTATTAAACCGGTAAGAGTGTATCTTGCTTGTGCAAACAGATAGAAACTACGCAAAAAAACTGAAATGCAACCAGCTGCTACCCGGAGTATGGTGACGGTGATGCTTCCTTTGCTTGGATCATTAGATAAATACTTCACACTCTCAGAGCAAACTTGACTGGCAAATTGTCAGGTACCTCTGAAGGGCTTTCTTCAGGCAGTATCTTCTCTGTCTCACATTAAAAGTGAAATCAAATAAAATTGAAAACAAATTGCTTTCATAGAAAACAATGAATAGGAATACTTCAAATGTTAACATATAAAATGGAATCAAACTAAAACTGTGAATGAAAAGGGAAACAAAAAGCTAAGATATGAGAAATAAAACAAAGAATGTTTCTAGTCATAACTAAAATTGGTTCTTATCAAAAATCGATCAAAAAAGTGCCCCTTCTGCAATATATGTCTTCTTTCAAAGAAAACCAAGGCCCCAGAACTAATGACATCACATTGTTTTGTACAGCAGCACAAATGAGTTCTGCAATTTTCACTTAGCTGTACACTTTTGGCAAACTAAATTTGTAAAAAATGAGTTTAATAATATATACCTGTCACTTCTCTCAAAGACAACTCTTCAGCAAACAAAAAGGTAATCTTACTATTATTTATATAATAGCAGCAGCACAAATTTGACAGCCCTTTATCACTCTGTTGCTGACAAAATCTATTCTGTCAGACTGCTTTAAAAACATATTGAAAGACAACATTCTGTGTCCTTTCAGATGACTGACGAAATTATTCTGTTTAACATCTCTGTGTACTCTATAATAAAGCAGGTCATTCATCTTCTGCACACTTCTGTACAAGAATAAATACATAATTATATGTAGCCAGTATTTAAAAGTACAAAATATAATAGAGCAGATATGATTCTTGCAGTACCTGCTATTTACCAGAAGTGATGGCCTGCATGTGTTATAGAAAGTAGATGCCAAATTTATACAGTATTTCAGAGTATTCACCAAGCAAATACCTTAGGAACTCTTGAAAATCCCTGCCTCCTTTTTCAGAAGTTCTATGTCTTGCAGAAAATGAAACAAGAGGCAGGGTTTGAGATACCTACCATAAAAGTGGCCCAGCTCCCAGTGACCCTTCAATAACTGCATGGCGCATTGGCCAGAGATGCTGGAAGTGGACACAAAACAATGAAAGTAATTTCAAATTAATGTGGTTCAAATGAAAACAGCAGAAAGCTGAAACACTGAAAAAGTTTGCAAAAGCAATTAAAAAAACAAAACCACCCCCAACAAGAACAAAAAAAACCCCAAACCTGTGGGCTTTTTGCTTAATCTATTGTTAATATTCCCCATGTCACCATCATTAGTCCACTCTGGCTTATATAATCTTTTTATATTTTGCAGTCATGGCAGACTGGTGGAACTACAAATGAAACTAGAAAAACCAAAAAAGAAGATGGCCCAGAGACATGCCATTGTAGTTCAAATAAATACTGTTTCCATTCAATCTCTGAATAAACAAATGGTAATTAAGGTGCTGGGTTTTTTAGGGAGCTCTGATGCATGAAAATCTGATTCAAACATCCCCAACTTCTTTAGGGCCACAATATCCCAATGGTTTTTTTGCTACAATGTGGGGACTTTCTCTTATGAGAATGCTGGTGTTTTTAACATACCCTTTTGATGGGGTTGACAGCATTTGCTATTGTTACTGAGATTTTACTATTGAAAAGCCTCATCATGAAAAGCAGCTCTTTCTGTCACATACGGAAGGACCTTGCAGGGATGCAAAAAATTAACTAAGTTGCATTTGATAGTAAACAAAAGTCCAGCAGGATGTTGCTCTAGCACCTAAGGACAAAGGCAGCAAGTAAAACAAGTGGAATTAATCTGGTACAAAACAGGTACTTTTGTATTTCCAGATTTACTCTGGGAATTCGAGGAATTATAAAAGAACAGACACAAGCATCATAAACTAGGACTGTTTTTCCCTAGCCATAAGATACAGACTTACAAAACCATCCAAAAATGCATCCAATTTTCTAGTAAGCCAAGAAAAGGGGGGGAGGGGAGGGGTAAAAAAATTTTATTCACTTACTAAAAAGACTGTCATAGTTTTCAGAAAAACTTAATTGCTACTTTATTAATATTTATCAGGAGTACTAATGTGATGGGCTATAGCTGAGCTGAGATCAGCAGGCTACAGTTCCACTGACTTGTGCAGCACCATTTGTGCTCAAAAATTGGAACCACTTTCTTTTTGATATTTACGGAAATATAAAATTTTGAGATTCTCAGTATAGCAAGTCTTTCTGTAACTAGTATTTATGCCAGCTGAGGAGCATTAAATAGCAGCCTATGCTATCTTAATTGTGCAAAATGAAGTGCTGAGCACTGTGAGCTGAAAGTGATAATCATGATTGCATAGGTCTTCATATGGGATGATGGTGCTATACCTTGGAAAACAAGCTTTTTATAAATCTTGCTCCTCACAAAGTGTTCTGTTTAGACTGTGAAAGTTTAACTGTTCTCATTATTTGTGCTAGACAGTTCATTACTCTGTTATTACCATAACAGCCATTCAAGGCACAAATAGCACATGTACTTTATTCTGTATTATGATAAATCTTACTATTTCAGATGTCAAAATCAATCATTCATGTGTACTCTGGGTGATTGCAACTTATTGACTCAGGTAAGGATTTTGAAAATGCACTCGAGAGCTCAGTCAAAAATAGATTTTGATGATATGTTGCTGAGTTATAAAGCACTATTCACAGCTTTGAGGATGCTGTGCAAATTCAAATCAGTCACAAATATTCAAACAAGATTTAAGTTTCACCCTACAGAAATTAAACTGATTCATTTGAAAAAGTCAATAAATTAAAAATTATCATTAGGAGAAAACCAAAATCTTTAGCCAGAATTCACTCCAGCACTTCTTATGCCACATATTTTCATAAGACATACCTAAAGAACTTCAGTGCAGTGTGAACTACTACATGTATCATGCAGATTTTCGTGGCTGATGATGAAGGCTGATCAATATGTTCAGAATAGAATCATAGAATTAAGATGGTGACTGAAAAGTACTTAATGAAACAAAGTCATTGTAGTCCACTTAGAAATGCCAGGAACACATGTCCCTTCCAGTTGCACAGCTGGTCTTATAAATTCCAGTGAATTCCCACTCAAAACCAGGGGAATTACTTAGTCCTCTTTTGGGATGCCCTTCCCAGGCAGTAATTCCCTATCTCCAAGTACCACATGTGTATAGAAGACACAAAAAAGCAAATGTGACAGCATCAATATGGGGAAAGTCATCCAGTACTTACAAAGAAGTGAGAAATGACACTCTCATTTTTATGGTAACTGACTCAGTCCCTTGCCCACTGAAATGAAAGGAAACATCCTTTCATCACATCACCACTCTGCCTCATTTCCCCTATCACCTGTCTGCCCTGTTGACTCAGGAGCCATTACCTTTGGCAGAGGAAGGCACTCAAATCAAGCCACCTCCACATCCTCTGTCGATCCTCCCACTCCACCAGGGCCTGAGAGAGGGAAGCAATTAAACTGAAGTGACTTCTCTGTTAATTTGCTGCTATCCTGGCTCTGTTAAATGAAATGTGGGTGCTGATATTTGCTACCAAATGCACATTCTAAAATTATTTTTGCTAATATTGGCCAAAGAACATACATTCAAAAAATATCCTGCAGTCATTGTTAATTTATAGTTACCAGATAAAGCATTCACTTGCTCACGATGTAGATTACAGGGGACAGGGTTAGGTGTAGAGGTGTATATATAGGTATGCATGTGGTTTTTACAAGTGTATAAATACAATATGTAAATGACCCATATTGTTAAGTTTAGTCATTGAATTGAATTTGTCTCATTAAAAATAAATGAAAAAGAGAATTGATAAGATTAGGACACAGGAAACAATTAACAATGGTAACAATTCAGAATAATAGCTAAGCCTTCTGCATATCTTGAAAATACTGTCCCCAAAGTGAGCATTCCATTGCTTTCAATTAAAACTAGCTCCAATCCAGCAATCACTTACACTCTAAGGACAGTAGTAATAATGCACCTTTAAAAATCTTCTTTAAAAAAAAAAACATTAAGACCTAGATTTAGTTCAAGGAGAAAAGGTGTATAAATAGAAAAAGCCAGAGGTGACATATGAAAACAAAAGATAAAATGTGCCAACATTCTGCTTTTCATTAAATAATACAGAAATACTGTGCTAGTCAACTAATCACCATTTCATTTTTTCCTGAAGTGTTTTCCCACTCTGACTGTCCATTTGTTATTTTTAAGGTACTACTTCAAACTCATTCAATTATATGATTGCATCTCGAACACATAAAATAATACAATTGCATTAAAGGGAAAATCATGTTCAGAACAAAAGCTTTAATTAGATCTAAATATAGAAGAATAGTGCCACTAGTTATTTCAAAAGGCTTTTGAATCATCAAAGGTTAATTGTCAAGATAATACTGACATGATTAAAGGGAATTAAATATGTCACATTGATTTGGCTCAGCATTAACCCACTAAGTAGATCCTAAATTACTGCACTCCCTCCAAATCAGCCTTCCTATTGACAATACATTCTTAAAGCATTATGAAATTACCTGCTTCTGTCCTAGAGATTATGGTAATATTGTTCTAGATAATTGGAATGCTGTATATCTGAACAAGTTGTCAATATATGAAGGTATTGCACTGATTTAGCAAAGCACTTGCTAGGTTAGGAAATCCTTTCTTTTTAATTCTTTCTCAGACATTTAGCTTACATGAGGACAAGCTGCTCAGTCTGTGGCCAAGCTGAGCCCCAAAACTCTTGACAATATTTAATTTGAATGTGGATGTTGTGTCACTGAACTCAAAACCATTTTTTTAAAAGAAATCCTGAAGTTATGCCAGGCACTTCTGAGATGACAGAAATGGCTATGCATTTTCTGGATATGCACATTAGCACCTGATTCTCTTCACAGCAAGGTAGGGCTTGGCAGTGCCAGGCAACAGGGATCAGATGCATCTCAGGTTCTTGAATTGGCATCATACTAGCTGGTGTGTTTAAAGCGAGCAGTCAGACTGAGGGTTGTGACTGCAGGTACACTGCTGCCACCACAGTAATAACAGGATTGTCCTAAACACCTTTAGAATGAGGTTGACTTAAAATATTGCTGCTCCAGTTTAATCAGGGTGAGCATTTCTCTCATCACTGGGATTGGTGGGAATTTCTTTAGCATGGAAGGCAGCCCTTCTGGTCCGCTTTGTGCCAGCAGAGGGAAAGAGGCACTTGCAGGTGGAATGTATTCCCAGCTGGAGGTGATGATTCCCTGGCCTGCAAGGGAAACTTGGAAAAAAAGATTAAATATTTCAATCATGGACTGCTAAAGCTAGCTGAGATGAATACTGTGGTTCCTCTAACTCACACTAGGAGTAGACTGGTCTCAGATGAGTGCACTCAGTGGAGGCAGGTAATGCTCTCAGAAACTCCTTTTCCTTGCTGGTGATCAGGAGGACAAGCACTTAGTGGAGCAACTGACTGGCTACCACAGCCATCCCAACATCTGTACTCAAGCGCTTTGGGTTCCTATTTCCCTCCAAGGACCGAACAATACAGAAGCTCTCCTTCAAAAACTCCTGCACATACTGTGTATGGATTGGTAGCCAGCATTTTTTGCTTGGTCCTGCACTAAAATTAGTAAGGGTTTTTTTAGGCTTGTTTGTTGTTTGTTTGTTTTTTTTAACATTCCAACACAGCAGGAGGGAAGAGTTTTCTTCTAACTTCAGCACATCTAAATCCTGAGAGCAAGAAGGCCCCAGCACATATGAAAATACTCTCCTCTCTTCCCAGCTACTGCTGCAAGACCAATCTAAAACATGCAAAGCAACTTCAGCAGTACCAGGAGCAACCTGTCCATGACTGGCCTGTATCAGTACCAGAATGTGCTGTGGCTGGTACCACACAGCACATAATTAAAAGATCAGTCATCCACTGCTAAATTTAGGCCACATCCTCCTGCCCAAGGAATATCTCTTCCCTAAAGGGATTTTGTTTATCTGCTTCTAAAGATTCAGGTCAAGGATAGAAGGGCTTCCCTAAAGATACTCTGAAGGATGGAAAGGGAGCAATAAAGTCACTGGCTTGCTTTGTGAGAAAGTAGAAGCTTAGAGAGCTGGAACTGCAGCTGATGACCACTCTGAGAGTCCACTGCTATCCAGGCAACTAGGGCATCCATGGATGACAAAGGCATCTGAAGTGGTCATGGGTGATGACAAGCACGTTCCTGAGCATGCATAAGGGCAGACTGAGCAAGTACAATAACTCTGCCAACTACCACTCCACATCTGACATTTTGCATCTATCTTCTGGCCATTTGTCCAGCCCACTCTTGAATCCATGTAAAGTCTTAACATCTAATTACATGGTCTGATGATCTAAAAAAAACAGTAGAGGAGGGAGATTAAAGCAAAACCAGTGCAAAAGGTCTAACAACAATGTTCTTACACAAGCCGTAGCCACATATGAGTGACAGGTAAACAAAATCCAGTCAAGGGCAGAGGTGAAGGCTTCCTGTGGTTTTATTTCAAGCATATTAACATATAATAACATTTCCTGAATTATAACTTTGTTATGCCTTTGCTACACTCCAATATGCAATGTGTTAAGTTCCATGAGTAATCCCGCTTTGTAATAATGTTCCCAAAGAATTTTTGAATATCAGCTACTGCAAAATGCACTAGAAATGTAAGTCAGGGGATGAAGGTAATTTATAAGCAAGTGGCTTCTCATTTCATGCCACTCCACTTGACAGGGAAATGGTCATTTCAAAGACACAAAAGTGAAATCTTGCAGGAAGGATAAAAAGAAAAATGAAAAGTGAAATATTATGGTTAAACAGCACATGTAAACCGGGAACTGGTAACTTGTTCAGGCCAGTGGTTTGTTTTCAAGAATAAATCAGAAAAAATATGTCCTACTATAGCAAGCACCTTGTGTACATATTAATAAATTAAAAGAGGAAAACAGAGGTATGTTAGAGATGAAAGTGAAATGAGATTAAAATACTTCATAGGAAGAGAAAAATCAGAGACAACATCAGTTTTAGCAAGTACTTGGGTGTGAAGCGGCTCAGCAGGGAAGCAACCAATGCTTGTCTTATTTAGCTATACAAGATGGTACAGGAGTTTTATCCATCCCTCTGACTCTGGATTGAAGCTGTCCAAAGGTTCATGATTGATTTAGATCCTTAGGTCTCTTAGGGGCTGGAGTGTACTCAATTCACAGCAGGATCACTGATTCTGGTTTAAAATTCATCAAAAGAAAATTGCGTTTGCACACACCCAACTGCTCTACAAGCCAAAGCAGCCAATGCACAGCTAGACACAATCAGAGGAATTTACTACATGGCTTCAATAGTGTATCAAAGCAAAGTAGATGCAGCTATAGATCCCTGTAACATACTCCAGCAAATGGCAAGTCCTTGTCCTGCTTGTCTTTGAATCAGAAGAGTTAGGACGGAACCATTGGAAAATTGGAGATTGAAGAAACACAACTTTTAGACATGAACATTACTCTTTTTCCATATTTGGTAGGCATGTAAAATAGTCATGAAAATAAGGATCTTTTGGGGAGACAATGGGACTGTGGAGATGCATCCCACTACTTCATTTAAAAATCACAATAAAACTAATACGATCTTATGATTTCACACTGACTTTTTGACAGACAGGAGATCATATGTAAGTCATACTGAATAAAAATTAGACTCACCAGAATTTTCTTGTAAAAGCAGAATAAACAGAATCTGTGAGAAACTGCCTAATTCTCCAGTCATTGTTGTTGGGGTTGAAAAGCTTTAGAGGTTGTTCATTGTGCCTGTCATCAGTTTTGTCTGTCACATTAAAAAAAGAAATAAATCACTTTTCCACCATATGAGAGCTTTTTCTAGGCTGAACTTCTCCACAATGTGTTCTCAGCTTGGAAACAAAAGCGAAACTGTGATCCACTCTTTCTGTTACTGATTCTACAAAGTATGGTTTTGTTTAACTTCTCCTGGGTCATTTCTGGAAAGCTGTTGTGCATTATTACAATAATTAAAGTACAAAATAAAAAATATCAACTTCTAAGTACAGTTTTCAGAATTTCAGGTTCCTTGTTTGAGACAGCATTTCAAAGTCCAAATTTGTGTGCTCATTGTTTTTCTCGTATGAGTTTGGCACCAGAGTGTATTATTAGACGTGGAGTCATCTTGCCCTTTGCATTTGACATAGGACTTTTTGGCCTTTTTAGATTGTATGGAAAATCCACTAATTTTGCTCTTAACAGTCCTGGATTTAAACACATACATACCTGGTTTCATAATTTCTTCTTCAATTTGAGTAATGTCACACATAACTACAGCTTAAAATATGTCTTTAAACTTGCTTCATCATTATCTGCAAAGCCCCAGAATAAAATTGCTTTGTCAGCAGTGGATTAAACGCTGCCTGGAAAACTGAACAGAATAGGAATTTACTGTTTTTTGTTTCCTTTCCGATTCAGCATGGTCAAATACACTGAGCAATTGATGACAAATCAAATAAAGTCAAGGTGGAAAGTGAAAAATTATGACTAGGCAGCAAGTCTTTGCTTCAATATATAATTCTTTTCTTATCACCTGTATTTGAAAAATTAGGTGTTATGATTTTTTTTTCAAGCTTATTCTTTGTCAACATGTTCTCCAACTATATATCTATGAATGCAAGATAACCTTTCAGTTTAACTAATGGACTACACAAAGAGTCAGCATTGCTTACCATCACACTTGTATTAAGAGCACAGAAGCAGGGAAGACAATATTCTAGGAAACATTAAAAATCAATGCTCTAATTGTCATACATACTTTCTTCCAGCTAAAAGAACTGTGTGGAATTTTTGAACAAAAACAGTTTTTAAAACTTTCTATTCAGTTTTCAAAATCATGAACAGCAGCAAATCTCACTTTTTCTTCTGGAAAAAAACCCTGAAAAGTAAAAAAGAATTTATTTTTTTGAGAAACAAACTATTTCAGAAATCAGAAGTACCTTATTTAAGAAGCCTTACTGCAAAACTTCATGAGAACTTCATGGAGTCCTTCTTTTTCTTAGGTCAAAATCCCAAGCATGATTCAATTTGCCAGTATGGATTCTATATGGGTACTCTAGGTGTAACCTCAGATGATTTATCAAGATGGGAAACCAGAAAACACAGCTGGGGTTTTATTTGAATGAAGAAACCTCACCAATACAGAAAAGCATGCCATGAGAAACCCAAACTGTGGCTATTGAATATTTTAATGTTATCTTCTCCATCATTTTTTACTACCTTGTCCACTCATGATAAAGTTTGAAAAGTTTTGAGAAATACAGAATCAGACACATGCTTCCCTGTGGTGGTAAAATTTGTTAAAAAAATAACCTTTGTTCACTTTTTAAAGGAACGGTAAATGCCTCTTGTAAATAATTTGTAATATCAAAATAATTGCTCTAAGACAACCAATTCTGGAACAGACAAGACTTACTCAAGTGCCACCCAACAGTGAGTTGTTCTCCAGACTGTAATGACTGGTCAAAGTCAGTAATTAAGAAATAATTGTCAAGTTGCAATATATGCAGCAGCTGCCTTTGTTCTAGTTGTCTATGAGAGAGGACTCAGGAGAGGACAGAGGGTAGAGAAGAGTCATGGTGCATTAAATAATTTTTTTGCCATGGTCCTGGAGATCTCTGTGTTTAACCTGCTGTGGCTTTCAACAATTGAGTACTTCTTAGCAATTGGGTATTCCTAACTTGCCCATAAAACAGAGTATGGAGAGAGGACGCAGCTTGCAATTCTTTTTCTGCAGCTAAACTCAAAGAGGTTTGAAAGAGAACAATTCCTCCTCTCTGAAATTCTTGCCACTAGAGACTTGCAGGGTTGGTTATTTTTGCTTCTTTCCAAAAGTATAGTACGACAAGACGTTGTAAGCTCAGCTGTGCTGTCCTAGTGCAACTCGTTGGAATTTTGTTAAAAGAGCAGAAGTGTTGAGGATTGGAATCGCTGCCATTCCTAAAGCTTCTGAATCAATCTTTCCTCCCCAAAAGCAATCTTTATGGAAAACAGCTAGTTCAAGGGAAACATTGCTTTTCCCTTATGTAATTTGGTGTAGAAATAAAAAGCACTTTGAAGAATCAAATGTACTGGGGATACACTTTCCCCCTTCCATTAAAGGAATGGCACTAGTGCAGCAATTCAATATACTGCCTTAGTGATTGAAAAGTCTCCATTAGCTGCCGAGCAAATAATTCCCAGAAACACAGGATAGAGCACATGGGTAGGTGAATCCTGAAAGCTGCTTCCAACACACTTGGCCATAGTACTCTGACAGCAATCCAGTGTTCTCCATAGTGGAGATTTTGGTAACCTTTAGCACACTGATTATCACTAGAACAGTCAGCGCTGCCACTAACATTACTTCAGAAATTGCTGCTCTTCTTAAATTTTCATCTGCCCCTATGCCAGAACTTTGAAAGACTTCAGAAGCTCTCAGCAGAGATGTCATTATCAAACCAGCAACATCAGTCACACGCAACAGGAACCAGCATGCTCAATTAGTCTTAATGTACTGTATTTCTGTTCCTAATTTAATAGCCTTGCAACCTTTCCTGCAGCATCTGTTAGCTGCAGCAAGGTCATCAACTCTTTCATTAGTGCTGAATGGCAGAGAGAACTGGTAACATGCAGAGCCTACTCAGAACATCCAGTTTTCCTGAGTGTCACTAATGCTTATCAGTATAGATAGCACTGCTTTCCTACAGAGTCATTCTGCCCTTCAGTGGGATTGGAACTGGGTACTTCTAACTACACTAATTTCAAAGATGGGAAATTCACTGAAGGAAGGACTAGAGATAAACAAACAAATCAAGAGAGTTTAATAATATGAACCTTACTTTATCAGCAATATGAAAAAAAGAACTTGGAGAAGATGTGCAAAGTGTCAAAGGTACTCACAGTGGTCACTTCTAATTCACATTGTAAGAATTCAGTTGCCCATAAGGAATCCTTGACTATTAGCTCATTTAAAGCATCTAAAGAAGCAATGCAGGCAGGATAATCCAAAAGAAAACATGTGTCTTCTCCCAGCTAATCGGTCATTGGTCATCTAAACTGTAATATATTACTGATTATTAATCTAACTCTCCCACAGACAGACACAAAAACATATATAGAACTAAAAAAATGGAACCACGGAAGATCACAATTCTGATGCACCCACAGGTTTTAAAGAAGAGTTTTTATAAATATAGACTGTTTCCTGAAATGCTATGTAGAAGAATAAGAACAACAATCAGATGAATCAACACAACTGATATTTCTCTGGTTGTTTGTATCCCTGGAAAATGTTACAATATCCTGAAACTGAGGACACAGTCTGAGCAGTGAAGCCTACTTAAGGCAGCCCCTCCATGAGAATAATCTCCTCAGCTGTCTGTCAATCCCCAGACTTTAAAACACAATAAAAAACCCAGTGTGTTTTCAACCCAATCAGTTCCCAGTCTGGTTCATTGCAGCTGCACAAAAAACAGGGTTGGCTTTTTTCAGCACATGTATGGTGCCTTAGGGTATATGACAAAAATAAAGGAGCTCAACTCTTCAAAACTAGCTAGGTATGTGCGTCACGTACTTACACACATGCTTTGCCTCCCTTGCTTGAGCTGAGTATCTGGTGAGTAGTCAAGGAGAGTCATTATGGAAGGAAATACCTGGTATCCTTCACAGAGAAGTAGGCGATGGCTTTCTTTGTTCTTTTTGCTTCAGTTACTTATTTGTAAAATCGGAATAAGAGCAGTTCCCTTTTCTGTGGGGCTTGCTGTAGGTTGCCAGTGTCTGTGGGGGACTCAGCATCTGAGGCAGCTTATAAAATCACTGGCACCAGCACAAAGTAAGTCCAGCCAAGCCAGATAGCTTGATAAAGGGAAGCATGCAGAACAAGCCTGAATATACATCTGCATATTGTTTTAAGAGGAACTCTGTTACCACAATCAGCTCAAAAGAGGTGCCTACTAAAATTGATTCCTGTGCATTCTTGCTCTAGCTGGAGGTCTTTATATATAATGTCTGCCTGAAAAAATATAAAATATATAAAATATAACAGAAGCAGTTACCTATTCAGCTTTTAAGAATGCTTTCAGAGGCACTCAAGTTCTGGACTCCCTAATTGTTCTGTGTGCCTTGCTTACTCATTTCAGCTCATTTACCTTAATTGCATATATGTTGACCACAAAGGGTGGTTGTAAAAAATGCTACCCATTTTTGGTCCTGTGAGTTATCTTTCTGTACTTCAAATAGAGGTAGCTGATAATGATCTTATGAATACAAGTTGACATAATTTCTGGAGGAGAGGTTTAAATTATAACGAGGTTAATAGTCTGAAAGACTTCCTCTGGGGAAAAAAAATTATAATTTTAAATATTGGTGTTGTATAAAAAAAACACTTTCAGAGCTTGTTTTCCCCTAGAGTCTCAGTGAAGAGCTAGAAAAATGGCAGGGCTGTGATACATACCAAGAAACACAGGCTCATCAAGTAAAGCAAATGAGATCATTATTCAGACTGTTTGAAACACCTCAGTTGTGAAATTTGTTGCGATTTTATTAGAGATACTTTACATTCATTTAATTAAACTATTCACAAGAAACACTATCTGTGCGAATCACTCAACACTTCTGCTCTTTGAACTGATTTCTGAATAAATCTTTCAGCAAAGATATAAGGGACAAGATTTATGTTCCTGGTATTTCTAATATTAGAAAATGAAGCAGGAAAAATATATGGAAAATGCTGCTCAATTTCCAAACATGAGGCTTTTTATGGTGCTGCCCTTTGTTTTCTTATTTATTTTTTACTTTTTTTAAAGAGAACTGATAAACTTCTTTGCAGATCCCCTATAGTGAAATAGTAGATACATGCTCACTTGTTGATCCAAAGTCAGCTGAATCTAGACCAAGAGCACAGCACTACATTATATTTTCTCTCTGTACAGCCACATAGGAGGGTATTTGGCATGCCAAGACTCAGTCCTACATGCCAATGTTGTTGATTAACCTTTCCAAAGCAATTAATGCCTCAATTCATTCCAGCCATTTGATAAAAATGTTTTACTTTGTCTAGGTCAAGTTAGAGCCATAGGGTTTTAAAAATTACTCAGCTCCCTTAATCTTAAATATGTTTTATTTCCATGACACTGAATAAGCATGAGTAAAGCCAATATCAAATATTTTCCTCAGGAATCATTCTTATCAGTTATTTCTTGCCACCTGTTAATACTCTACAAAGCACCTACACAAATAATGGCCTGTGTTTGCAAATACATTCAATGAATATGCAGAGAAATCAAACGTTGATACTGCTAGTTGTCCAGTTCCAACCATGGTATTACCAGGCTTGTACAGCTTTGCTCTATTTCTCCTGTGTTTTGCATTTTTCCTTTATTTCTGTTCCATCTCTGAGACACTGAGAGAGAATACAGATTGCCAGGAGCTGACATCAATCTTCTGGTAAGCTGTAGTACAGTACCAGTAAAACACATCAAGAGGGAAAATATACTTACAATGACATTTTTATGTTTAGCAGCCAAAAAAAGAGGCAGAGAAGTCAGCTCACTGCACTAGAAAGAACTTGCTGATTGGCAGACTGAATTCCTTAATGACATTCTTATTAAGTCCTTGCTGCCAAATGCTGTTTGCTTTTGCTGTCAGAACTGTCTGCATTAATAATGAATAACTGCTTGGAAGCCACTTACATAAAGCATTGTTTTCATGTCACTGCCATAGACAGCATCTCTGGGCAGAAGAGAAAGCACCTTGTGAATGAGTTCACTGAACAGTCCTTTTTAATGCACTTGGGCTGGGACTGTGTTTCTATGGACACAGACACATTGGTCTGGACTACAGCATCTCAAGGATGAAGTCCTCCAGGTTTATACTTTTAATCTGAGTGGTCTGATACCATCTTTTCACTACATTTACAACTGAGTTAACTCTGCTGTGAGCACACACTATTAGCAGTAGCTATGACAGTAGTGAGCTGGGAGACCCTCCAGACAAATGTAAACAGACTCAGTATGTCAAGGCTCTACTATAATTCAGTCCTAGAGCCGGAAGCCTCCTGGCAGATGAGGAAGGGTTGCAAGCGAGCTTGCTGGGTAGTCCTGCAAAAATTACAGTTTGCAGAACAAATAAAGCAAAGGAAAATGCCTCTTTCCTTCCACATGCTGCCATTTATATCTTTCTGGTTTTTCCTCAAATGTATTAACACTTTTATTACCCCCTGGTTGACACCAGCTCTGTATACAGAACATAATTTAGAGTGGATGTCTGACAGCAAAATTTCAGCTGTAGAGCTGACTTGCTTGCAGTACTTTGTTACTCTGATGATGTGGTCTGCGTGAATCAGGATGCTGCTGGGAAGTCGCTGCAGCAAAACTTTTTCTTTGTGAATAATTTTATGTATAAATGTAATCCAGTAACAGTTGATGGATCACTAATATGCCTTTTCCAGACAACGTCTGACACAAATTTAGCCCTAGGCAGCTAAATTGTTTTTGAAAACAGCCATCTAATCTTTCAGGAGTGAGCAGTATATATAGTATGTGCTAGAGGCTTTCTTTGGCTTTGAGAAGGTATTAGTAAGAACAAGTTTTTTAAAGTGGCAAAAATAGGCAGTGGTAAAAATAATTGGAAGGGAAGAAAGCTATAGGAGAAGCCTACAAACCTCTAAAAGGCAAAAATACCAATTTGAACATGTGGCAGGCAAGGTCACATAGAAGTTGTGTAAAAAGGTAGAAAACAGCCTTGGTGGCTGTTGTAAAACCACAACTTATCCTCAGATATATAGCCCACACTTACCCTCCCCATCACAATGGCTCCAGTGTCACCTGCATGTTAGGTAGTTGTGTTCATGGAGTGTGAAGACAAGCATTACTGAAAACTGCTTAGAGAGAGAGACAAAAAGATGAGGTCTTGATGTACCTCCAAGTATCTTTGCATAGTGCATATAGGACA
Source organism: Scytalopus superciliaris (assembly GCA_013400415.1). Classification (NCBI taxonomy): domain Eukaryota; kingdom Metazoa; phylum Chordata; class Aves; order Passeriformes; family Rhinocryptidae; genus Scytalopus; species Scytalopus superciliaris. Next base: position 285,623 of record VXBX01007017.1, on the reverse strand, counting down.
AACTTCCTCACCTGCCTGGATTTGACTTTAGTGATAAGGAGCACAGTAACACTGCTGCGGTAACTCAAAAACTAGCAAAATCACATCAAAAGTAAAAATTGAAGTCTAATGCACATTTAAAGTTGCACCTTTATTTTTTTTTTTTTTTCTTCACAGTGGTGAGAGGGTGTATGGGGTTTTTTTGCCAGGTTAAATAATTATAGGTGTCATGTATTTAATGCAGTCCAGAACACATCCCTCAACCTTTCATAATAAGCCCAACAGTAACATTACTATAATGCTGTGAGTATATCTCGATGGGTGGGTGATGGGGGAAGATAGAACCTTATTTCTGTCACAATTACAATAGGAAAAATCGTCAGGTATAGACAAGGTCTTAGCATGACTATTCCTTGTCTTGCAAGACAACCCTCTTCACCTCTCAAATGCCTTTTTGTTCTTCAAGCAGGCATTGCACAGTATGATACCCAGGCTACTGCTAACAAACTATGTCTGCTGCCATGAATCTCCCTGTCAGGGAGCAGCAAGGTCCAACTGTGCCATAAGGAAAAGGCAGTGGGAAAACAAGTATGATGAAGCAGCTGGCAGAGGGGCCATGTCAGCAAGGGTTGAGTCCCGAGTGAGGTAACCAGAGAAGGTCTTGTGACTACTCAGTTTAGGCTGAGAGTTCAAAGCACCAGACAAGTTCATAAAGGCAAAGCAGACTGATCGAGTAATGGAGTCAAGCCAACATGCCAAGGTCAGAGTCTGGATTAACAGTGTCCAAGGCTGGGTGTGGCTGTGGCTGTGAGATAACTGCAAAGCAGCTCAGGTGGGGACAACACCAAGAACCTCAGCCTAAAAGCAACCCTGAATGGACCATTAGACAAGGCATCTTCCAGGTTTTTCTTCACAAGAGCTCTTCACAATGAGCCAGCCTTGAACACAGACAGATAAGCCCCTGGCACCAAGCCCAGGCAGGCAAACTCCCAGGAGGGGAATGTGCTGATACCCTCTACCCTGACTTCCGCCAACAACACTCAGTATGGGTTCTCCTTCTAAATGGTGATGATCTCTTGAAAGAAATGAGAACAGAGGTCAAGTGGAATTACGCATTTTTAGAAAGACTGTAATATATTTTGAGCGCAAATCTGAGTGTTTGCTCTGTGGTCAAAAAAGATGTGGCAGTAAGAAGACTTGTAAATCACACAGGATACTCTGTCGAAATGGAAAAATAAACTGCCATCTGTTTGTGTTTAAAAATGGACAGAGATTGTTGTATTTTAGGTGACATTCATCCTATTTCTCAGTGGCAGATGGAAAAAGAATATACATTCACACAATCAAACCCAGACAAGCCTTTATTCTTGGTGTTGAAACCAAGCAGACTCCTTGTCAATGAAAAACATTGAATCAGAATGTGAGATTATAGTTAGAGAGCTAGCTAGTTGAGTATGCTTAGTGGAAATAGGGAATAACAACTGAACTACCAAATTAATTTAGATGGAAAAAATCAGTAAAAGACTGAGACAAGAGCCTTATTATTAAGTTCTTTATAAAATCCCCACTAAATGATAAAGTAGGCATTCCTCCAAGCTTATAGAAACCACCTTTGTTATTTAAAATAGTGACTTTGCTAGCTCTTGTGCAACCACTCCCATCCACATCCCCAGGGTATTTTAGGTTGCTCCTTTTTCCCATCTAATAAGGGGGAATATAGTTTTGATCTAGGCCTATGATGATCACTGAGAGAGGGGCAGCCAGAATAAAGGATGTCCAAAAGAGAACTAGTTCTTGTGGAAACCTGGTAGGCATTTTGAGCTAGAGTTCACCTAAAAATTGAATCACACAATTATCTAATACTTAGATATCTGACCCCAAAATATATACCCCTGTGCCTGGAGTTCTTTGCATAATGTATGAGGAGAATCAGGCAGGTCAGGGTAAAATCCATTCAAACAATGAACTATAAAGTGTCTCCTGTGGTCCTGGCATCAAGTAAGCTGTGTTCCCAGTAGATTCAGGACCTTCAAGGAGTTCCTCTATATGTGCTGACCATTTTGCTATAATGCTGTTGGGTGGGTGAAGACTCCGCTCACAGTTTTCAACTCAGTAGATACCATTAGCTCCTGCAACACAGTTATTGCCCAATTACAGCTGAAGTGGGTTCACGAAGAATTCAACACAGTTGTATGACATGCTTGCATATGAATTTCAGATGCAGCATTTAGGAAACAGGATACAACTATCATTCAGAAAATGCATTGTTTTCAGTGGAAAGTACAGAAGACTAGGGGTTTCTGGAATTCATGTTTGGTAGTGGGATTAATGTTTTAACATTTATTTTGAACAACAGGAAAAGGTCTGCACAGAAGTGATGCAGATTTCCCTAGAACAGCCAGACAAGATTCTGCTTCAGCATTCATGGATTCTTTGTTACCAGTCTCTGAATCCAGTTTAGTTTGGGACCTACAGTGCATCCAAAGAAGAGCAACAAAGCTGGTGAAGGGACTAGAACATAAGTCCTATGATAAGCAGCAGAGAGAACTGTGGTTTTTTGTCCTGGAGAAAAGGTGGCTGATGGAAGACGATAATGCTGGCTAAACTACCTGAAAGGTGGTTGTAGCAAGGTGGAGGTTGGTCACTTTTGTCAAGTAAAAATGTTAGGTTAAGATGAACTAGCCTTAAATTGAGCCACAGGAGGTTTAGATTGGATATTAGGAAAAATTTCTTCAGTAAAGAGAACAAACTGGAACATTCTGCCCAGGGAAGTGGTAGAATCACCATCTCTGGAAGTGTTCAAAAAATACCTGGATGTGGCACTTAGGAGCATGGTTTAGTGGTGGACTTGGCAATGTCAGGTTTATGACTGGGCTTGGTATCTTAAGGGTCTTTTCCAACCTAAGTCATCTGTAATTCTATGATATGGTAATTAAGCATGTGTCTTAACACTGTGTGTACAACAAATCACTTAGTGATTCACGCTTTTGAAATTTATTTTCCTTGCTTTTAACTTGTACCTCAAGGAATTAACCTGGTTTCGTGTATAAGGCTCTTTAAAGACTTGTCAGTGACTCACATTAATAAAGACATGTTTTGTATGTACAATTCCCATTAAATTCACAGAGAACAGAAGGACTGTTAAAAACTGTATTTTGGAAGAGGGGCAATATATTAACATATATTCAATATTGAAGTCTGACTGAGTAGCAGTCCCTTACCTCCTGTGTTCCCTCTCCCTGAGCTAGCTTGCTGCTGTAGGATTGGACTGAGACAGTGCTACATAAATAAAAAATTATTATTCTTTACAAACCAATCAGTGAGTAGGTAGATCATAAATAGACCCCGTTCTTAATCTTATCAGATTGAAGTAGAATTATATAAACTATATGATCACTTCTGCTGATGGAAGAGTTTTTAAATAACATTTCTCTAGACTTTATTTGGATGGTCAGATGATAATTACCCTATTTCCATTTCTAAATTATTGCCAGAGGAGGCTCAGCTATTGCAATCTAGCAGAGAACAACACCTCATCAAGCTCAAGAGGCAATTAAACTACTGAAGCCTAAAAAAATGAAGGCATGAAAACTTTTTTCACTGTCTTGAATTAATTGTTTTAAAGGCTTTACTTAGCTTCTTGAAATTTTCACATCTGTAAACTGGGATGATTATCTGCATAATGTTAATGAAAGTACTGTATACATCAAAAGCATAAAAAAATTTCCTAACTGCCTCACTTTTAGTGATTGATTTCCAATAATAAATCTACACAGGTTTGAGCCAAAGTATTTCAATGGGTAAATCAAAGATATGTGCCTTAGACTGAGTGCTTGCTCTGGCTTTACTGCAAGGTTGCATAAATTCTGCATGGGTTATTTCACTATATTCAGAGTTCTCCCTTTCCACACTGTTCAGGAGTATAAAAAAACCCGTGTTTGAGGAAGGATGTGTCTGTGTGTTCAGGGGAAAATTAATGAATGAAAAGCTGAAGAATACAGGGACAGGCGAAGTGCTGAAAGAAGTATTTTGCAGACAAAGTCCTTGAAAATAAAAATTTGAAAGTATAACAAGTCATTACACTAAAACACTTCCTAGTATTGTCTCCCTCTTCTTTCAGCCTGCATTTTCCCTGTTCATTTAATAAATATCAGTGACCTTCTGTGTTTCCAGGCCAAATGAACCAACAGCCAGATGCTGTAGCCATGTCTGCAATGCATGTCTGCGTACAAACTTCAGCTGGAAAGTGTCACCCAAGACCACAGAGCATGCTTTTGCAGCCCATGTCTCTTGCTGCTCTAGTCACTTCTATTTTTCACACCTTTCCATGGCTCTTCTTCACTCAATTGTTTGCACATGTGTACTGGTTCTTCATAGTAGTTCATATGGTGCTGTGCTTTGGAAATGTGACCAAAAGACTGTTGGTAACTCAGGAATGGTTTAGTTATTGCTGAGCAGTGCTTGATGAATGTCAAGGTATTTTCTGCCTCTCACTCCAACACACCAGCAAGGGGGCTGGGGGTGCACAAGGAGTCGGGAGGGGACACAGTTGAGACATCTGACTTCAACTGACCAAAGGGATATCACGGATCACATGATGTGCTAAGCAATAAAAGCTGGAGGAAGAAGGGGGAAGAAGGAATATTTAGAGTCATAGTATTTATCATCCCAAGTAACCATATCTGTGATGGACCCCAGTTTTCCTGGAGATGGCTGAACACCTGCCTTACTGTGGGAAATGTTGAATGAGTTCTTTATTTTGTTTTGCTTATGCACAGTTTTTGCTTTACCTATTAAAGTGTCTTTATCTCAACCTACTAGTTTTCCCACTTTTATCTTTCTGATTCTCTCTGGACTATTGCCATTGCCTACTGTTTGACTATGGTGTCCCCAGGGCTAGTACTTGGCAGCTCTCTGTGTGGAACTGTGAGCATTTGAACCCACAGGAGACATCAAGACTGGCAGTGGGATGTACTAGACAGCACATGAAAACTGGGAAACATAAAGATTTTTGTGCTGGTGTAATAGCTGTTGCACTCTAACTATGCTTTTATGTGTGGTCTGAGAGCAAAACAGTGAGTAACATCAGGAATTTGGTACTAGAGTCTCCTTCAGCTTCAAGTGAAGAACAATAGTTCTACGGATCTTCACTAATTGCAGGATGCAATATAGACAGCAACTATAGCTAAAAAGAAAGAGAGGTTTCTTTGCCCCTGGCAATAAACAGTATCTATTTCCCAAACATCTATTTCCCAAAGTGCCTGACTATGTTGAAGGGCATCAGAGGTCCTTTATAGCTCGGGTTTCAATACAGTTTTTGTTTGGGCATAGCTTTTCATTCAGCAACCACACAGAGTACTTTAGCCTGCAAATGTATGAGCACAGACTTTACTAAAGCTAGATGAATGTGAAGGGTGGCACCTCTAAGAGTATTCCAGATTTTATAGTCCCACAAGATTAATTTAGGTGCTATAAACCATAAGTCTACCTGGCTATAAACACTGAAATAAATTATAAAACTAGTCAGAAATGTCTTGTTGGACCTTCTGCAGAAGAGCACATTAATTTCTAGACAAAGATTCCTGATGTCGTGTTTCAGTATAGTCATTTTCTTTAAAAATTGAAAATGGAAAACAATGCCTTCCACATGCATTTTGTTTTGAAATGTCCATTGATGTGACAAAACCATACAGAAGACAAATGAACAGCCTGATACATGGAATACAAAGCTGGTTTCACTTGCACTTGCTCTCTAGTTGGCTGGATTCAGCAAATGAAGGCTGCATGAGATGCATGAGTAATTGGAGTCTCTGCAGCCAAGTTCATTTTGGGTGAGAGTGGGTGGGTTGAGCCAAGGCATGCTACACAACTGCCATTCACGTGGATGACACCCTTCATTCTTCTCTCTTCAGACAAACAAACTCTTCTGTAAATGCTACAGAGTACGTGGTGTGGGGAGAAAAAAGGATCAGAAATCTACTTTAGAATGTTATTATCTGGTATTCTTCTCAAAATTCTTGAGAAAAACATAGATAATTAAACCTTTTACTTCAAGATATTTGGGCACAGCTTCTTAGTTTCAACAGACTATTTTCCTTTCCCCCTTTCCATACTACTTTCCATCTTCTTCTGTAGATTTCTCTTCTCCTGGAGCCTCATTTATTTCTCCCAGGAAGCTGTCACTGTGGGCTTTGCTCTTACATTTTACTACAGGAATTAATAACTCCAGGAACAGAAAAGCTAATTAACCCTGGTCTCCAAAGAATTTGTGTTTTGTGATTGGACTGTTTCATATCTAAAAAATTGTGAGCTGTGATTGAAAGTTCTACGGTCAAAGTGTTAATGTCTTTCTCCTGAATGGACTCTTCGCTGCTTAATAAGCATAACCTATATATTTTATATAACCTATATATTTTACATCTCCTACCACCAATAAATGTATAGGGAAATAAACATCTCTAAGACCTACACTATTTCAGATGTAACCAGTCAGTGATTTAAAAATTACTGAGGGACCAGAGAGACAGGAAAGCAGGGAGAGAGACATAAAGAGACACAGGAATATGTACATACATATATACAAGTATGTACCCCATCTAAAAAAAATCATGGCCATCACCATCACAGGCATTTAGGTAAAATGTACACTAACAGCTCATTTTACTGATATTGCTTAATTCAATTCAGAGTTCTAGCTTAAGTTATCCTGGCAAGAGAGTAATTTTTCCAATATCTTTTATGCAGGCACATTAGCACTATCTGGAAATAAATCCAGTACAACTAGTTTGGGAAATGATTTTGTACATACAGTACACAAGCTTCTGAGCCACGTATTTGTTGAAATTGCTAATAATTTGAATCAATATGATAATTTTCCTTTTAATATGTGCTAAATTTTGATATCTTTTCCATACCCAGTCAGCCTATCACATGTGCATAGAAGAAAGGCTTCCAAACCTTTTTGATCTACAGCCTCCCCTTGACTTCAGATGTTAATCTCCTGACAATAGGATTTTTTTTTCCGTAACCTTTTGCAGAATGCTTCAAAGTAGTCCACCTGTTGAAACTTCAGGATCTTCCCAAATGTAGTTCCAGCTTTGTCTTCATTGCATTCATTCTTCTATTCATGATTCACCTCACAGTATGGTTTCCATAGTTAAAAGCAGAAGGTTGCATGAGCCAGTAAGGTCATGTGCTTAGTCTCAGCCTGGCCTAATCAACTTAGCTTAAGGGCATACTGTGAAGCCTGTGATAAATGTACACTTGCTTATTTCTAAAACCTTCCCATGGAAGCACTGGCATAACATGAAAAGATAAATTTCTGATAATTATTTTTGATCTAATAATAAAAATGCTGGATGCATTAGACCTTCACTGTCTTTTGCTGGTTGCTTTTAATAAGCACTGCAGCAATAAATCTTTAGTCCCAATGAGAGGCACAAGGTAGAAGTGTGCATGTAGGAATCGCTATATTTTTTTCTATTAATAAGTTTCATATTCAAAAGTTCACATTGCTTTTAGATTATTTGGAAATCTATGGGCTTCCTTTCATCAGCAGCAAATTTATACTCTGTAAAATGAGAAGATTCAAGGGTTCTTTTGCTTGGTTTGGCCAATTGGTTGTTGGGCTGCAAAACAATGTTCGGATTTATTTACCTGGTATTCACAGTGGGAGTTTACCATTTATGTAAGACCATAATTTAACTTTGGAAGGCAGCAGTGAAAGTTTACTTGGTTAAAGCTCATTAGCTACTGAAAAACCTATCTGGAAATTCCTAATCCTCCTTATTTTAAAACAGAAATTTGATACTGTAAATTACCTTGACCATAGGCTATAATTTTAAAGCCTTGTAATTGCAAACGAGAGGAAGTCTACACACAAGGCTGTTCATTAGTGTCTTTACTCACATGAATATTTCTATCAAGATAACTAAAGCACATTTATACAAAGGTAGGCACTTGCCTGATTTTGTATCTATTCAACTGTATCCTGGAAAGGAACAAAAGCTCGTATCTAAGTAAAAAATGTGGATCTGTGCTTTTGTTTGCTTTGTAAACACCAAATCACAAAATGGTTGAGGTTGGCAGACACTTGTGGCGGTCATTTTGTCCAATCCTTCTGCTCAGTCAGGGCCACCTACAGCCAGTTGCCTAGGTTCATGTCCAGATAGCTTTTGAGTATCTCCAGAGCAACTTGTGCCAGTGCTCAGTCACCCTCACAGTACAAAACTGTTTATTGATGTTCAAGAGGGAACCTACTGTTTTTCAGTTTGTGTCCACTGTCTCTGGTGCTGTCACTGGGCACCAATGAAAAGAGCCTGGTTCCATCTTCTTCATACACTCCCTTCAGGTATTTATACACATGGATGAGATCTCTCCTGAGCCTTCTCTTCTCCAGGCTGCAAAGTCCCAGCTCTTTCAGCTTTTCCTCATATGAGAGATGCTTCAGTCCCATAATCATCTTATTAGCCATCCACTGTGCTCTCTTCAGTATATCCATGTTTCTCTTGTACTGGGGAGCCCAGAACTGGACCCAAGACTCCAGGTGTGGCCTCATCAGTGCTGAGTAGAGGGTGAAGCTCACTTCCCTTGATCTGCTGGCCATGCTGCTCCTAATGCAGCCCGAGACAGCATTAGCTGCCTTCTCCATATGGGCACAATGCTGCCTCATGTTCAACTCGGTGTCTACCAGGACCTCCAGTCAGTTGGTCCCCAGCCTGTACTGATGCCTGCACTGTTCCTGCCCACATGCAGGGCTTTGTGCTTCTCCTTGTTGAACTTCGTGAGGTTCCTGTCAGCCCATTTCTCCAGCCTGCCAAAGCTTCTTTGGATGGCAGCACAGACCTCTGACATATGAGCCTTGCCTTCATGTTTGGTGTCATGTGCAAACATGCTGACGGTGCACTTTGCCCCATCACTCAGATGAGCTGGATTCACAAGGCTCTCACCTTTGCAGCTATCCTATATTCCTCCTCCTAAGGCCATGGACTGTCATACCTATAGACTACATAAACTTAAGGATGCTCTGTGTTACATTTCCAGAAATGTGTGAGTGTACATGTTTTCTCTGTCATCCATCTAATTTCTTTGACACTACATCTAGTGAAACTTATGGAGGAGTAAAAATATCAAGCATCAATAGGAATTTTTGCACTCCAAACATAATTCAACAGGGCTGTGATACAGACACTTTTCAGCAACGTCTTTCTATATATTCAGCCGTATAAGTTCTCTAACACCTTTAATGACCTCATTTACTTTCAGTTTTATTGATAGCCTGAGAGTAGTTGAACACCACTAAGACTTTTCTTGCCTCAAGGAATAAACACCAATAGAAATATCTAGACTGCAGAGTAGATGTGCTCTCCAGTATCTTGCAGGCCTGCTCCTTCTGTTACTTAGCATCAGCTCCTTATTCCCAGTAACATGATAATCTTCACATTGCCATAACACAGAAACACTATCACTGAGATGGCTTGTAAACCATATGCCTGAGGTGTTCATGAGGAAAGTAGAGGCAGACTTTTCACATACCATACCACTAAAATGGCTAAATTTACATCCAGCCAGCATTCCTTCAAGTAAAGATGCAGAAGGAAAACGGTTTCCCTGTTCCTGGCAGTAGCCAGCAGAGTCTTCCAGTATAAGTCCCAAGTGACTTTTCTTAACAAAGAGCAAACCTCACCCACTACATTACATGTATGTTACATGCATATACATCCCTAGCCCTTACAAAGGTAAGTTTATTCTTGTTCACTTTCTGGGCCAGTGATATAAATGGAAACAGGGGCATACTGCTCCATACTGTAATACAAAGTCATGGGCTTCTTCAGTACTAATTCCAGCATGATCTGGACCGAATCCAACCCAAAATGGATGCATTCAAAGTCCCTTCTTCTCAAGTGCTCTAGGCCAGAGCAAATTAAAAAGCTCCAAAGGGCTTGGGAAATCATGAAATGTACAACAGCAGTGAACGAGTAACTTGCTGACCCAGCCTAATAAACTAGCTTCTTTGATGGGTTATAAAAGAACCTTGAGGAACAGTGGTTTTAACTGATCACGAGTTTTTATAGTCGCTAATTTTGCCACTATNTCCCACCTGAACCTAAGCATATATATACTGGGAGTTCTGGGACTGAACTCCTCCCTCGCTGGATCCAGAGGAGGACCAGAGCCTCAGCAGGACTGCGACTACCACTCTTGACCAGACCGGGACCATCATCCTCAGGAACAGGTTTTCCTTTTTCCTTTTACTGTGTACTCAAGGGGGCTGGGTGGTGCTCAGCACAGGGGCTGGCAAGTTCCATTCTGTTTGTGCCCCAGGGCACTGGGTTACACACCTGTTTCTGTGGGTCAAACGGGCTTTTTCCTCTGTACCCTTGTACTTATTGTGATCTTTTAATAAATTGTAGTTCCGACTTGCAGTCTTTTGTGAGTTGGGTTCATTTCTCCTGCCGGTTTACATTTAAACCAGCACATCCAATTACCAGAGGATCTTGCATATGGCCTTCTGCACTTTCAGAATAGATGGAACATCTTAAAATCTTTTTCCAGCTTTGAAAATGCACAGGGCTGCCTTCAGTTAACTCAGGGGAGAAAGTACTCTGTGTAGGTAATGCTACCAGTCAATTTAGGAATGTTGTTTGACTTTTTTTTTTTAATCTGGTCAGTATATATCAGTTTCAATCCTGCAGACTGAAGCAACTTTTGTGGGTAGTCTTGTGTCTTGAGTTCCTGTGTGCTTGATGTAAAAAAGAGCCTCATCTTGGGACTACTCCCACATGAACAAAACTCATTAACAAAACAGTTAGAAGGCACTGCAGTTTGAAATACAATTAATCCCTTATATGTTATAAAAAGTTCTTAGCAAATAGCTGTCTAAATCATTAAATGATTCACCTAATTTCTGCAAATCTGTATTTTCATATTATGCTTTGACAGTTGATTTTTTTGTTTGCTTACTTGTTTGTTTACATTCACTGAATGATCTGTTTCTTAATTTGTATGTTCTCAATGGCTGGTATTGTCTCAATTCTGTGCTCATGTAATACTTAGGACTGTTGTGATCAAGTTGTATTTGAAACTGTTTATTGCCATCACCATCCAAATAATAAATAATAACTGTCTAAAGCACTTAGCAGCTTTCTTTTCCTTTTGAGATGTTAATATTAAAAGAACTGACTCTTCCCAGCACTGCATGTTCTCTTTTCATTAGCCTTTATAAAACCCACACAAACTCTCAAACTTTCCCTGAAAAGAAACACTACTAGTTTTAACTCTTGTTAGCCTGAGTTCCCTTCCCCACTATGATCTGCAGTTAAAAGTAGAACTAATCAAAAAAAGAATCACATCCCAATCTTTAAAAAAAAAAAAAAACAAAACAGATTTTTACAATCTGTGCATTCACAAACGCCATTAGCTTTTCAAGATTATCTAGGGCTTTGTATGACTGAGTCACTGTGCTTGTGCAGTACAACAGTGTGATTCCACAGAATCATCTGTAGATTTTTTAGAGGAAGATAAGGATACCAGAACAATTCCTCCCAGGTAAGTATGACCAGTTGTAGGATGCAGCTGAATGGTGAGGAGGGGTACCAATAGCTGTGCAACTCTCTGTTTCTTTCTTGCCTACATTCAGCCTGAATTAACTTAGAGAGCAAAGTTACACAAGATCATAGTAGTGTGATATGAATGGTTGGGGTTTATTTTTGAATTTTTTCAGTGCTTTGTAACTCATTTAATTGTATTTTATACAGCAGTTGTCTCTGCTCAGGTCCCACTTCTGTCTCCCAGATCATATGGGGGAATGTCATCTCTGGCAGAAACACGAGAGGAACAGAAAGCAAAAATTTTCCCTGTATTTCCACACGACGGAAGAGTCTCCCTCATGTGGCATCATGTGGAAATTCTGCAAATTGTAGCACCAATCTTTAAAAATTTTTTTTAACCTGATTCTGGAACAACAGCTGCGTAATTGCATAGTTTTGATCTGACACCAAAGAAAAGTACATTGAAAATGTACTGGCAATTCTAAGTTTATTCTGGTGATTCACGTAGATCCACCTGCACATTCACATTTTTAATCAGTATAAAATGTTATTTAAAAATTCCATAATTTAAAAAACCACATCATTTTACAGGATGTGATTTAATGAACACCAAAAAAAAAAAAAATGCTCTCCTAAAGCATTTTGAGAACGAAAGTTGAAAACTGCAATATGGGAGACAGTGTATATTGCCTGCAAACCATCCCAGTGAGGATTGCCATTAGCTCATGTCATGCAATCAGCCGAAGATAATGACCTAAAGGCAGATGGATACCTGATACCTGATTCATAGTGCACTAAGAGTCAGCACTCAAACCTGTATAATCTTTCTGTCTTTCTCTTGGCACATTTAGCAGCCACTGCATACCAGAACCTCTGCTATTGGTGCCAGTCCTTGACACGGGGCTGTGAATGTGACCAGCTGTATCCTGAAATGTGTCTCTGCTGCTGGCCAACATGGGTCTGAAGAACTTTATAGTACTTGTAAGGTACATGTCTGTAGTTATAGTTAAGATATGACAGACCTACACTCACGTCCCTGCAGTTACATTAGACATGTTCTGCCCCACACCAAGAGTGACATGGACACAGCTGGCTCTGTTGTCATGCATGACAAACAGCTGGCCATGTAGAGATCTTGGTCAAGCTGCCTCCCACCGAGTTTAAATCTCCTCCACCATGACATTCCACAATGCAGCCTGCTCCTTTGCTCTCCTTTTCCCATCTTCATGGACTGCAGCCTGTATCAACATGTTTCTGCAGCAAAATTGGCCAGAACACTGAGTGAGGTGCTGAGCGAGGTGCCTTATGCCAGCAGGTCGATTGAGTCACAGATTGCGCAGTTTAGGGCAGGGCAACCATTAAAAACATCTTGCCTTCCCCTAAAGGCTTGTGGATTTGGTATTGTGCATATGGATACCATTATGGAAAATCCTGACTTAAAAGAAAGGGATTTTGCGGTGCACAAAGGCAATGATACTCCTGTAATCTTCTCAAGGTTTCATGCAGTGCTGTTCAGCTGTAGCTTTTTGTGGCCAAATTTACTGCTGGTATAAAACTCTGTTACTTTTTGAAAGATTACTAAACAGATGAATCTGGTACTAGATTATGTTCTAAATGGTGGTATGGTATTCCCTTTACTCCACACAGCTATAAGCAGTGGAATTAACAGGGAAGTTAAGTATATCAAACACAAATTGAAGGAAACAAAAGTCGAGAGGAAAGGAGTGGCCTTACCAGAGCCCAGGGTTAGGAGTTAGGAAATTTCAATTTTCAAGACTTCCTGAATAAAGTCACTTTGCTTCTGTGGGCCACAGGGGCATACTCTTAATCACTTTGCACAGCATTTTATGGCACTTACCCTTATAAGACTCACACATTTATTTCGTTGACTTTACTCCTTGTAATAAGAAGGGGTTAATTCTTGTTAACTGAGGCCTCTGACTGAGGTCATAAGTCTCTTTGGTGTAAACAAGCTGCATTCCTATACTAAAATTAAATGACTGAATCTAGTAATTTAATTCAAGAGCACTTGTTCTCGTAGTCTCCTGTGGGAGACGAGTGTGAGAAAGAATATTCCTTAGAAACTGTGTGGAGGTTATACTACACAGAGAGGTCAGAAGGACATTTCTCTTCAGATTAAGTGGGTGTATTTACTGGCAGGAGAACATGGTTTGACACATGATGGAGGTACCTACCATTCCAGGCAAATACCAATCTTTATTTTGCAACAGGCCACAAGGACTTCGGATACAAGCTGCAGTAAAAATGTAAGCCATTTTAAAGTAACTGCAATCTTGTTATCCTAAACAAAGGCAAGTTCATAAACTTCAGGAGGGGAAACAAGAATCCTCACGTTTTACATCTGCGGAATCACAGAATGGGCAAGGTTAAAAGGTACCACAGTGAGTCATCTGGTGTAAAATTCCATCTCAAGCTGGGTTATCCTAGAGCAACACTGAGAAGAGACTTCACTGCAGTCTGCAGTGAGGGGCAGGCACTGATCAATATAAGAAATACTTAAAGCTCAAACGAGGGATACATAAAGCTCAGAAGAGTCCCAAGGAAGGCAACAAAAATGGTGAAGGGCCTGGAGGGAAGGCCGTATGAGGAGCAGCTGAGGGCACTTGGTTCCACTTGGAGAAGACTGAGGAGAGACCTCCCTGCAGTTACAGCTTCCTCATGAAGGGGAGAGGCAAGCACTGACCTCTGCTCTGTGGTGACCACTGGCAGGACCCGAGGGAATGGCCTGAACTTGTGTCAGGGGAGGTTTGGGTGGGATATCAGGAAAAGGCTGTTCACCCAGAGGGTGTTTGTGTTCTGGAACAGGCTCCCCGGGGCAGTGGTCACAGCACCGAGCCTGACAGAAGTGTTCGGGCGATCCTCTCAGGCACACGGTGTGACTCCTGGGGATGGTCCTGTGCGGGGCTCGGTGATCCTTGTGCGTCCCTTCCAATTCGGAATATTCTGTGATTCCGCAGAATTGCGTCCAGACGGTTCTGCTCACCAATCTGCAGAACGTGCAGATTCGGGAAGGCACATCCGTGCGGAGNGGCCGCTGCTGCGCCTGCTGACCGCCATCCACCGCAGGAGGATGAAGCTGCTCCTGGGGCTCGCCTTCGTCGCCTANCCGGGGGGAGCTGCCGCAGGGAAGTTTTTCCGAGGCAGGCCTCCTGTCTGGTTTTGTAAAATCCTCCCAAGTCCTTTGGGCGGGCTGGATAAGTGTTTATTAACTCAGCGCGTAGCTGGAGTCTTAAGAGCCGGGAGACAGGCATAGAGGTATTTGAGAAAATCTTACAATAGCCAGTGACGGGGATGCTTATGACTTCAGTTACTAGCTGTGAGTCAAACAGAGTCGGGTTTAAAACGTTGTCCTGCCGGCGCTCTTCCCTTTCTTGTTTTTTTCTGTTGCGTTTTTAACTTACCTTATTTTGACCTGTTTTGTTTTCAGACTTAGGTTTTATGTAGACAGCACGATGCTTTGTCAGCTTAGCTAGGCATTCTCTTGATGCTTCAAAGTACCTATAGGTGAGCTGGCTTTGGGGATGGGTGTGCACGTAAGATCTGGGATCCTCCCATTGCGTTTGGGAGGGTGGAGAGGTACAACACAAGTAGTTTTGTGAAGGAGGGGTGGTGTTTCCCACCACAGAAACACAAGACAGGAATTCCCTTTATTACCATATGTTACTGTGCTTACAGGAGTGTTTAGATACTGCTGTTATGGTTAAGTTATGTGCCAGCTCTGACTTTCAGGACAGTTTGTCCAAGTGACTCCAGGTCTCATGCATACTGACAGCTTAATGTTTCTTCTTATTTCAAAGGGTTATATGGTTTGCCAGAAATGATAATTGTCAAAACAGAAGTTGCTGTGAAAATACTGGATTTGAGTGGCACTTGACATTGGTCATTGGGCTATTGATTAGATTCTGTGGACGGTAGTTGGTTTTTGCTTTCTAGCTTTGTGAGTAAAAACCTTAAGAAGTCTGACTGCTTGTTCTTTGGGATTCAGAAAAAAGTGGAGGAGGAGGGGGACTGCAGGTCAAGGTGGCAAAAAGCAGCTTGAAAAGGGAATTGGGTAGTATCTGATGGGAGTGTGTGTTTTGCAAATCTAGCGTGTCATTTCTGTGCTTTTCCAGCTTTTGAGTAGGGATCAAAAGTGAAATCCTTAGGTATGGCTCTGGTGTTATCAGCATAGTATGATATGCTGGCAGATGCCAGTGGTCTGATAGATTCTAGAGATACTGGGTTTTGTTTGCTTTTCTGTGGAAGTGGTTATGATCCCATCCCCCTATCCTAAAAGTGTGCTCCTTGCAATATTACTGAATCATCACTGTGCTCTGGTTGCAGTCAGATAATGCCAGACTAAAATAGCATAGAATCTGAGAAAACTGAGCTGCTGGTGTAGGTGTATGTGCTGGCACTTCTTCCATTCCTTCTTTCTCAAGTACTCTCCAAATGACTAAGTGTTTTTAGACTGTGCACTTCCTTTCCATGAATTTCCATTCAGTGTTAGTACATGGGCAATCAGATTTGGAGCACATGTTGCAGGGAATTGTGAACTGGAGGGTAGGAATTTTTTTGATAGTGCTTTTTTGTCAGCCTGTGTGTGAAGCTGAGCAACTGTGTAGGAGATGTCTTTTAGAACAATGCCTTGTTTCATGAGAAGCTTCTGCTTTTGAATGCAAGTTTGTTACGAACTTGCCTGAAGACCATCTCTGTGAGAGTTTGCAAACTAGAGGAAGTGCTTTTTGCAGGTCATTGAAAGGCTTTCTGCTGTTTCAGTCTCAAGAGTCACTGAGCAGCTCCCTTGGTAGTTTCACAGCAGTTGTATGGATAGGCTGTCTCAGGTATCCCTGCTCCACATCTGTTTCCCACCACCATACGCCACATACAATGACTTAAATTTCTGTATTGTGCATCAGGTGAAGGAATCGGTCTGGACTGAGATCAGCGTTTCGCCTTATAACCACTTGGCAGTGTGGGTATTCAACAGTTGTTTTGGCCCAACTTGAGGAGGTGTGTACAGTGGTAAAATGGGCAGCTGGGAGTGCTGTTGGCAGCATTGCAGTCACGTGCTTTGCAGTGTCTTACCTTAGGAGTCTTGTTTACTTTGGTTGAAGAACCACTGTGACACGAGATGCCCAGTCAGGGTCATAATAAAGATCCGTAGAACTCTTTCAGTGTACTATGCATAGTTTGTGTGTATAAGAATAGAAGTCAAAAGGATCATTTCTGTGCAGCAGGCAGTTAAAAGCTGTTATAACTTAATCAACTCTCCCCTAAGAAAACTGAAGTGAACAGAGTTTAACATTTACCTGTATCTTTTCTGTAGGCCTTGGGTGAAAGGGATGATGTTGTTGCCCATCAGCCAAGTGATTAATCTGGAGGTACCGCAGCTAATGAGCTGCCTGAATCACTCTGTAATGTTACAGTGCTGCTCAGTTTTGTTTTAAATACTTTTCAGAATTAGCTTAGTTCAGTCACTTGCAGTGCTGTCTTTTGTGAACATTGCATGGCTATACTGTGCTATGTATAGTGGGAAATCTTGCCCAGAAGTTGAATTTGTGCTGCCCATTTAAAGGGACAAAGTCTTTCACTACAACTTTCCTCTCATTTAACTCCTCCTAGTGCAGGAGTGCAATGCTAACCAGAGCAGGGTGGAGAGGCATGTAGAGGTGGACTGAAACAAATCCTTTCAGCCATGGGCTGCCCTTAACATCATACTGAAGCTGTTCTGAAACTACAGCTTCAGAACATGATGTGATTGTAAACACAAGTGAAGTGGATTTAATTGATTTTTGTTGTCTACAATGAGAATTGTAGACAGATCATAGAAGTGCAACCAATTAAATCAATAATATTAAAAAATCTTCAGTGTCACCAGAATGTGAATAACTTGTATATAGGCCAAGAGTTTTGTTTTTAAAAATCCCACCTGTTTGTTGGTATGTCAATACATAAACACCTTAAACTCATTCCCTTGGACATTTTAAAGGTTTCTTCAGCTTTATGTGAACATTCTGACATGCTTCAGTGTGATTGTCTTTGTAGAATCAGGACCTTATTTAAGTTACTTGAAATACAGTGTAAAATCTTGTAGCCAGGATTTAAAGACCAGAGCTCGTCAATCTGCATGGTCTGCTTTAATCTTGATGCTACTGTTAGTAATCTGCTCTTGTCTTGGTATGACAAGGGAGTTGCATGTTCTTAATGAAAACGTTAAGAGCTGTATTTCTGGTAAAATAGAACAGTTCTCTTTATCCATTTGTAGATCAAGTAGTTCTCAGGAAGCGTATCAGTAGCCTTGTTTCTTTTCCCATGGAAAATGGAATAGTAGGGTGCTGGCATGAGATCCAAGCTTAAGACCTTGTTTCCTTTATAAGATAAATTATAGCACAGCTACTGAAAAAAATTAAAAATGAAATATCAAAATAATGTGAGGGAAGTACATCCTGCAGTATAGTGGCTTGACTTCTTCCAGCATTGTTAGTTTTCATGGTTGTTATCCTTTGTTTTACAAGATTAGCCATTTGTTTTTGTCAGATTTCCATCAGCTAGGAAGAGTGTAATAATCTCTTCTCAAAATATCAAGGTGTGAGTCAGTTTTTCAATTTTAATCTTACCAGCCTCTTACATGTTGCTTGTCTTGCATGTGTTTTCAAAACTAAGGTTAAATGCTACTTAATGTTTGTTTTGATAAGCTTTCACTTCTACTTTTCATAATAGAAAAGTAGCTGCCAATCTGGTCCTGTCCTATTGCTTCAGGCTGGCTGTCTCAATGTTACTCAGCACTGATGTGGAGGATAGCAGGAATCTTCCTTCCCCAGCTGTTTTACAGCTGGATGTCAGGATTGGCTAGCTATGGAAGAGTTAGAAATAGTCATATGTGACATCAGGCTCACCTGCTTTTTGTGTTGGCATGCTGTGGATTCTCCACCAAAAATAATCAAACCCCGAACATTTACTTGCTGGCTTCATGTCTTGCAGAGCTGCCTTTCATTTTTGCATTTATGCAGGTGAGTTCACTGTCTTCAACAGGTTCCAGTTCCCTGCTCCTCAGGGTTCCAACTAGATGAAGCCATGTAGCTTATGAAAGTTTGTTCATGCTTCAGTTGAGTTTGTCAGGAATAGATGCACTCTGACTATGCTTTGCTTTTAAACCGATTCTTTGGAATCCTGGAGAAATTAATGCTTACAGTTCCTGTCTTACCTTGATTCAATGTTTGTCTTTAATATTTTATTTCCACTTAGTATTGTTTTTTCTGTGGCATGTGCAGGCGGTGGTGCTGCCATCATTCTGCTCAAAGACAAACACTCTTAGATCTTTCATTTTCTTTACCCTCTGTTTTTGCAAAAGCAAACTATTTCCCTGACATTTATATTGCTTGTTTCTTTTCCCTAAGGTTGGTTCACCAAAGCAGAGTTTGGTTGAAACTGGTAGATTTCAGTGTCTCATTTATGGACCATAGGTAGGGGGAGGTGGATGTTCCTGCACCAGTTTACCTGAAGGGGTTTGTGAAAGGTAGCTGGGAAAAGTGAGTTTGTTTCAGTTACAGTGCTGATCATTGGAGCATTCTGTGTGTCCACTGAAAATAATCTTAGCAGTCAGCAGATGGGTCAGATGAGTAGTGGTAAAGAATTATATGCTAAGGTTATGAGACAGAAAGGAGCAAGAACACTGAACAGAGAACTGGAAAAAAGAGTTAACTGAAAATTTGGAAGGAATTTGCCATTTGGGAAACAAAGAACAGAATTCAGTCATGGAGTGATGATCCTAATTGAAATGTAAGAAAAAATATCCTTTGTCAGCTTCCCATCCAGCATGAAGCTTCATTAAGTCTTGTAAAGAAAGAAAATTTGCATGATGTTATATGTCACAGCTGTATGAGGGTATCAGTGCTTGTTCTTAAGAGAGGGTATGAAAATGTCCTACTGACTGTGTTGCCTTTATTTTGCTAGTTGATGACTGTCTGAGGTATTGACTTAGAGCAGTGGTGTCCAAATTGAAGAGAGAGCATCTTTCCCTTCAAAAACCTGTTGGCAAAAGCTGCAGTTCCCCTCTGCTGTCTTCATTTTGGGGCAGAAATTTTAGTGTTGAAGAAGGCAGCAGTTCAGGAAATACAACAGGAAGAGCTACTTGCCACACAGAAATCTGTGTAGACTTACCAGAGGTGTATTTTTTGATCTTTTTTAGTATTCAAATTGTTGTATGTTCCCCAAAGGTATTATCATAAACTTCACTCAGGAAGGTGACCTTTTGTAATACAAAGTTATGATTAGTAATTGTATGTTGTTATCTCCACTAATATTGCAAAATACTCTCATCAGTATAGTAATTTTCTAAAGCAAATTAACATACTGCTAGAATTACAGATGAATTACAATTTGAGGTTTTTTCTTGTTATGGAATCTAGACTATAAAAGGCAGTTTGAAATGTACTGGCCAAATCATAGAGTGGTTTGTGTTGGATAAAGATCATCCAGTAGAGCCCCGCTCCTGCCATGGGCAGGGACATCTTTCACTAGCTCTGGTTGCTTAGAGCCCCATCCTACCTAGACTTGAATGTTTCCAGGGATGAGCCAGGCAACCTGCTCCTCTGGCTCACCACTCTCAGTAAAGAATTGCTTCCTTGCATCTGATTTAAACCTACTCTCATTCAGGTTAACACCGTTGCCTCTTAAGGGTCCTGTCACTACAGGCCTTGGTAAAAAGTTTCTCTTCATCGATCTTATAAGCCCCTTTTAAGTATTGAAAGGCCACAATAAGGTCTCTCTGGGTAGAACAACCCCAACTCTCTCAACCTGTCTTCACAGGAGAGGTGTTTCATCTCTCTGGCCCCTTCTTTGTGGCCCCTTCTTTGGACCCTCTCTAACAGGTCAATCTCTTTCTTGTACTAGGGGCCCTTAGAGCTGGATGCAGGTGGTGTCTCATGAGAGTGGAATAGAAGGGGAGAATCCCCTCACTTGCCCTGGTGACCACACTTCTTTTGATGCGGCCTAGGATATGCTTTCCGTTCTGTGCTGTAAGTGTACGTCACCATTTCATGTCCTGTTTTTCCACCAGTACCCCAAAGTCCTTTTTGACAGGGGTGCTCTGAGTCCATTTGTAACCAGTCTGTACTGATACTCGTGGTTGACTTGATCCAGATGCAGGACCTTGCACTTCTTGCACTTCACCTTGATGAACTTTGAGGTTCATATTTGCCCACTCCTTAAGCTTGTCACAGTCACTCTGGATAGCATCCCTTCCTTCAGTGGCACTTCTCAGCTCAGTGTCATCTGCAGGTGTGCTAGGAGTACACTCAAGCCCGATGTCTGTGTCATTAATAAAGATACTGAACAGTTCTGGTACCAATATATACCCCTGAGTGACATCACTTGTTACTGATCTCCATTTGCATGTGGAGCCATTGACCGCAACTCTTTGGAGGCAGCCACGCAGCCAATTCACAGAATCACAGAATATGCTGAGTTGGAAAGGACCCACAAGGATCACCGAGTCCAAATCTTAGCTCTGCACAGGACCGTCTCCAGGAGTCACACCATGTGCCTGAGAGTATCACCCAAACACTTCTTGAACTCTGTCAACCTTGGTGCTGTGATCACTTCCTTGGGGAGCCTGCTCCAGTGCCCATCGACCCTGTGGGTGAAGAACCTTTTCCTAATATCCAACATAAACCTCCCCTGACACAACTTCAGGCCATTCCCTCGGGTCCTGCCAGTGGTCACCACAGAGCAGAGGTCGGTGCTTGCCTCTCTTCTTCCCTTCATGAGGAAGCTGTAACTGCAGTGAGGTCTCTCCTCAGTCTTCTCCAAGTGGAACCAAGTGACCTCAGCTGCTCCTCATACGGCCTTCCCTCCAGGCCCTTCACCATTTTTGTTGCCCTCCTTGGGACTCTTCTGAGCTTTATGTATCCCTCGTTTGAGCTTTAAATATTTCTTATATTGTATTGCCCTAAACTGCACACAGGTTAGGCCTCCCAGGACACAGCTTGCCCTCCTGGCTGCCAGGGCACTGCTGACTTGTATTCAACTTGGCATCAGCCAGTCTGTATGTACATCTGGGGTTGTCCCATCCCAGGTGCAGAATTTGGTACTTCCCCTTGTTGAACTTCATATGGCTGGTGATTGCCCAGCCCTCTAATTTATCAAGATCCTTATCCATTGAGTAATCCATCAGATCTGTTTCTCCAGTCTAGTGACAAGAGTGTTTTATGGGAAATAGTAAATTCCTAAGGGAAAGAATCATTTTCTCTACATTATTAAATATGTAACTTAATTACAACTTTAATGTATCTGTAGTGATGCAACATTAGTAAAAAGCATTTTATGAGCTTCCTTTTCTTACTTTCAGTTTTTGTCAGATTTTCCTCTGAAGACAAAAACCTTATTTCTACCAAGAGACTGAGTGACTATGAAAACTCAGATTTAAGGAAAACCAAAAAAAAAAAAATACACTCTCTTTTGAATGACATTGCATCTGTCTGAAATGGAAAGTTTGATGGAAGCAATTCACCATATATGTTCAGAGTTTAAGACTTTGCTCTAGAAATTCAGGTTATGACCATATATCAGTTCATATTGTTCCTGCATGCTGTTTCTGTTGATAGTAAAATCTATTTGTGACAAACTCATCTTGTAGTCTTTTTATTCTGAGAAGCAGAGGTCATAAGGAGGTTGATACAGGAAAAAAAAAATCCTGTGCTTTCAGCTAAATCTACTTAGACAAAAGTTAGTGTAAAGGTTTGTTTAACAGACTGTCTTGCAAATGCAAACAACAAAGTAGTTGGGAAAGAAAATGGTTTTAAAAGGGATTACATCTGGTTTTGCTACAGTTGGATCTCCATGGACATCATGATTTCACTTTTTAAAACATCTGTTTTAAAATGTCATGCTGAAACTAATGTTGTCACTAAGAACTTCTGATTATTAGTGTTGGTGCCCTGTAATAGTCTGTGACTTGGTTTTAAAGAAACCCAGAGAAGAGGGCTCATCCTGTGTTAAAGGTACAGGCTTCTTTTGAGCTTGGTTTTTTTTCTTGCCTTCAGATTGTGATAGTTTTGGTTTTGTGGTTCCCCAGCCTATATGGATGAGTTAAGGCATGCAGGGTTCTCTTAGCATAGTAATCTGTGTTGTATAGAAACCTATACAGTAAGTATTATTGCAGATGACAGACTCAAAGGACATTCAGATGAAAACATTCATCCGTGCTCCTATGTTCTGAGGATCTAGAAGGATAACTCTTGCCAGCTATGAAGTGCAGCTGGTCAGAGGTAAAAGCTGACTGGGACAGGGAAATGTCCGTTTAATAGTGGATGCTCCACAGAACTCCAGGAAAGTGCTTGGGGTTTCTGTTACACTTTTTCACTTATTGCAGGCAGGGTTGGCTTGTTATCCCAGGGATAGCTCTTGGAATATTCCTTTGATGGTGGTATCCGAGTTGTTGCACTGCTCTGCATCCAGCATCATTTCAGAAAGGGGCTTCTCTAGAAAAATTATTCAAACTTTTTCATTTCCAGAAATACAAATATTTTCAGTAGAAAAAACTCACCATATTCTTTACTCATATGTGATTGATTGACTTTTGTTGTAGTTTTGAGAAGTCTTGAAAAACTGTAAGGCTGTGCTTGCCAAGTAGTTCCAGCTTAGTCTCTCGGAGGCTGGGGAAAAAAACAAAAACAGACAGCAAACCAAACTAAAAAGAGGATTGGGGTTTTCTGAAAACCCTGGTGATTAATGTTTAGTCAGCAAAATGTAAATACCTCTTTAATAACAATACTGTGATTAAGGCTTTAAGAAACAAATCTTCTCTTTTCTAAAAGTACTAGTTATTCATCACTACACCCAAGGCGTGTTGTTCTTCTCTGAAAGCTCTCACTTCAAAGTGTAATGTCTGTGGGAGTGATTAATGACTGATGTATTTTTAATCTTCATGGTAATTGTAATTAATCCTTGCAAAAATGCTACAATAAAAATTATTTCTCTCATTTTATGTAAGGGATACAGAGGAGAAAAAAATATACCAGAACAGATAGAGTCAAAATAGACTGCAGGCCTTTTTTCTACAGACCATTAAGCCAGGCTTTCATGTATCTTAGAACATTCCAGATATTCTGATTGTTTCCCTAATGGCAACTTATTATTACCTTAATCAGTCATTGGGTGAGGTTTGCAATTAGTCTTTGAGAGAATAAGTGAAACCTCTGTCTCTTTCTGTCTTAAAGGTGAGTGTCTTAATTGTTTGGTTACAAGTCATGCTTCTGTCTAGTCCAATTAATAATGAATTCTTCCCTTGCACAGTTTCAGTAGACAGCAGGAAGCCTCTATGTTTATGAATGCTCTCTAGCTGGATGAGTGGTAAGTTCTTCATAGAGCACGTACTGTGTGTGGCTGTGGAGAGTGAGAGTGTTAAATCTTTAAGGTCTGAGAATTGGCACTGGGCTATTATCCTGGATGAAAACCTTTTGGCTTAAAATATTTGGCTTTATATTTGGATTTTTAAGACTGGCTTTTACAGTGAGGTGCTCAGTTATGTTAGTGTTTCCTCAAATTTGGTCCATTAGGAGTCTCATGCTTTTGAAAAATGGGTTTATGTGTAGGATTTCATGACCTTGCTGGTATGGAAGATTTTTTTTTTTACTATCCCTGTTTGCAGGTTTTGGTGGCTTTACTGGGTGTGCCTGTTGAGTGTTTTTATGGTACTTGTGAGGATTTTCATCTTGAATTTAGGCTCGTATTTCTGCATTATTCTGCTTGTGGATTTAGATCCACTTGCCTTAATATGTTTCCGTTGTTCTTGCCTGAATGTCAGACTGGCCTTGGCATAACTTTAGGGCAAGGAAATGCTCTGTGAGCCGGTCATTGCCAGCCACCGAGCCCAGTCATACTGCTGGTTCTGCAGCTGAGTAAGCCTGTTATATAAATAACTGTGCGTTTAGAAGAAAAACAACAAAACCTTACTTCCACTGTAGAACAAAATCTTACTTCTGATCCCTTCAACCTTGATGTGAGCACAGATAGCCAGAGAGATCCTTCTTGGAACTGTGCATTCAGAATCCTTTGTGACGGCAGTATGTTGAAGTGAGTTTCTGCAACACCTCTTTGCATGTGAGAAAGACTTCGGGGTTCTTCAGATCCCTCAATATGGTAGTTCTGCGTGGTGCATTTTGCAGTTTTTTGTTGTTGTTTTTTTGTTTACTTGTTTTTGGTTTTTCCCTGCAATGGTACAAAAATACACTTCTTAGAAATTTAATGGACGGTCATGTACTCTTACAGAACTGGGATATCAAAGATAGCATTTCCAGAAGGATGTGAATGCCTTTCTGAGCTCCCCTTCCCTGTGGATGCTGAGAACACACAATGAACATGTTTTCTTTAGGAAGCCAGTTTCTTGTATGCAGCGTAGCTGCACTGTCTTTGCAGGGTGGTATTTGTATTGCAGCTGGCAGCTCATTTTTTTCATCAATTCCTTCACTGGCTAAGCTCAGATGCTTCCTGCCACTGCATAAACAACACTTACATTATTTGTATGGGTTTCTGTAGCCCAGAAAAAATGATTCATTGTAACTATAGCTGAGAAGTGTCTAACTTGAGAATTCTGTACCTGTAGTTGCCAGATGGTCATCATTCACTGAAAAACAAGTTTTTCCATTAATGTTATCATAAATAATTCAAATATCCTAGCCAGCAGGTAAATAACTTGAATTTAACTTAGTGCGCAACATTGTGTCCCCTTTTCCCCCCCACAATAAATTTACTTTATCTAGTTAACATAAAAGCCAAGGATTTTTTTGAAATTCAGTTGGATTTTATAGATCATTTGTTCTAATATAAAGCTTCCCTATCTTTTCCCCAGAAGACAACAGGATATTTTATGATACCACCACAGATATCACAGTGCCCTCCTACAGTTTGTTTGATAGTCTGTCATGGATTCATTTGAGTTATTCTTCAAATTAATCAGTAGCACTCAGCAGTTACAAACAGTTCAGTAGCTTTGCCAACCCTAAAGGTTAGAACAGCAACTACACTCCTGCATCCTCACTTGTGTCCTCCCATTCCTTGTTCTTGGTTATGTTTCATGTCTCCCCCTGCCTGGAAGGTGCCTGTGACTATAGCAGCGTTTTTTGTTTTCTTGGTTTTGGAACACCTCATTGTCTGCTTGAGCTCAGTAAGTAATAATGATGAAATTGTGTGTGAAAAGCCTAAATGTAGGCAAAATACTTCACTAGCTGCTACTTGAGACCTGCAACACAACTTAGGAAGACCGAGGACACTTCAGAAGCTTTATATATGTATGTTAGTACTGCATATAGGCAACTCCTTCTCAAGTCCCAGTGTAATTGGAATTCTTAGGTTGATCCTTGTCTCTCTTAAACAGCAACTGCAGAATGGTTTTCTGGAGATAGTTGGGGTATGTTTCCTGTGTTGCTTCTTCTGCAGGGGCCCTTACATAATTGTTCTATGTTAACCATGTTTATCTTGATGATCTGAAGTTGTCAAGCCTTCCTTGTCAATGTAGCCTGGTGGTACGACTTCTCATTTTTTCAATTTAAACTGTAGTCTGTGACCTAATTGATAGTTACAAGGAAAATCAGTGTTCTGAGAGTCTTTCTATAATTACTTTTATCCTGAATAATTTGAAAAGATTTTTTTCTTCTGGTAGAAAATAAATTGGGCAGATTAATCTTTTTTTGGTGAACTTAGAAACTGATATGTCTTTGTGGTGCTATTTTAGACTGATTTATCATTCTATAAAACTTTTTCCATATAAACAGTGTAGTGAATGGGTTTTGTTTGCTAAGTGAAGTATTTGGCTATATTACTGGGCACCTTTTTTGTCTGCCTCACAATATGTATGTATTTAGAGAAAGAACACGTGTGCACAAGCACTTGGTACCTTTAATGCAGGACTCTTGTGGCACCTCTTCAGACTGGTTCAGCTCTCATCTGCAGTGGCCAGTCTTTTTACTCTTGTTACTCTGCAGTTTACAATTTCTGTGATTCAGGTCTAGAAGGGTCCTTTCTTGCTCTTGTAATTTTTTTCAGTGTCCCTAAGAAACAAGTTGAGTGTTTCGGTTTATTTAATCCTTGTGCAGTGACAAATTACAGCTTAGATAATTCCTGTGTATTTTCTTACAGTCTCATGTAATCTCACTAGAATTCCTCTCATACTCTGAAACTGTGAACTAGATACTTGAAGCAGTAAGGGTGTATGTAACTTACTTAGATAATTTGTGATGAGCATATTTAATATTGTCTTATATTCCTTCTAATGATAATAGGGAAAATGACCTCATATAATGTTATATGACACAGTAATTTTTTCTGTCTTTTTATTTTCCAGCTGTATGGGGAAACTTTGTCAATATGAGGTAATGTATATAATATTTTGTATTGAATATTATTGTGTGAAATAAAGTTAACTTACCTTTCCCATCAGTATGTATCGATATATATAAAGCAGGGAGAAAACAACAGCAGCTCACACTGTTGTTTGTGCGGTTGCTAAGCAACTAATAACATTTATTTAAATACAAGGTGTTCAATCTCAAACAGGATTGTGTGTCTGCTACAAATCTCACCCAGGATCTTACTCACACTTCAACATCTGCCTTTCATTACACAGATTCATCTTCTCATTTTGGCAACGTGGCTGGCATACCTGGTTGGATTCTGCTTTTTGTCAGCACATATTTGACTGTATCTCACTGATAATATGGGCTTAAATGTTGAAGAGCAGAAGATTCTCCATGGCTTGCCATAATTATGCTGTTGTACCTAGAATCAGAAATGTGTTTTGTAGAGTTTTTCCTCCTTCACAGCAATTTGTGAGAGAATCTGATGGTTTAACTGCTGAAAAGCAAAAAATTTTGCGTTGTCGCCTAGAATTTTTTTAATTTGGAAATAAAAAGGCATAGCATATGTATGTCAAACATGCAGATTTGCACATAACTTCTGCTTGCATATGAGTTTGTCCTCCAGGACAATTCACCAGTAAGACACATCTGCAAAAGAAATTAAAGAGAATATGGGTACAGCGTCTTCTCTATAATAAAGTCCTTGTGTCGAGAGGACAAAATATTTCACCATGTTATTTTGCTAGTAAAGGGTTTTGGTACTCTGCCATGCCACTCTTAGTGGCACCAAGTAAGGAAAGTTTTAGGCAAACTAAGAAGAATAATGAATTTGCTATGGGCTCTGATTCACCCAGGACAGCTTACTCTGGGATCTGTTCCTGTCCCAAACAGTCCACTTTACTCCTCTTGGAGTTTGCCACCCTTGATACACAGAGTGCTCAGCTGTTAGGCAGACAGCTGCTGAGGCTTGCAGATGGAGATATCATTTAGATTACTGTGTTATCATGACCAGCCAACTATGGCAGCTTAGCAGCTGTTGCATGAGCAGCTGAGCATTTCTTAAGGAAGGACAAGAACCTCAGAGGGTGGTTTGAGGAAGACAGCTGGATGTGGGATCCAGAGTGTTTACCCCCAATAAGCTGTTCTTACAAATTCTGCCATTACTTGCATCTGATTTCTTATTTGAGATATCCTTTATAGAGCTATTGAAAACTTTGTTTCTGAAGGTCTGATGTTGGTCCTTAGCCAGTAATTAAACTGCAGAGTGCCACTCCTTCAGTTACAGGATTAGTAAGAACTGTCTTTGTGGCGACCTTTTAATATATTGAGAGATTTTCCAAATTTTCCTTGCTCATTTGTCAGAGAGGAAAGGCTGTCTGTTCCACAGTTGTTTGCATAGCTTTTTGTAAATTTTTGTTATTTGGGAAAACATTTGCAAAATCCACCAGGATAGCTTAATACGGCTTTCTTATAGTAAATTCATTCTGTGTTAACTGGAGGGTTTTTATTTGCCAGTAATACAATAAATGACAGTCTGGTTTGAAAAGATGATTCAGGGTCTGTGTGTCTTTGTGTAGAAATTTTATGTACTTTTTACAGATGCAGCAAAATTAATCTGGTCAGTAAGGTTTTTACCTCAGTAATAGACTGAGCTGACTTTTTTAAAAGGTAAGAGTTTTGCAGAGGGTTATGAAGGGAGTCGTTGCTCTGACTTCTAACAGTATGGTGTGTATATATATGTCTGCTTAACAAAGGTTCTTCTGTTTCCCTAGGTGTAATGAGTTCAGGTCCCAAGTAAAGGAGCTCTGTTTTTTATTTATGAAAGAACTCCATTTTATGTTGGATACCCATGAATCCACTAGTATGCAAAAACGTACTACTGTAAGATAAATAACTCCCCTTTCAGAAGGTTTAATTGAAAAAAAAATGTAATTATGCAAATATAAGGAAAATTACATAGACTAGAGGCAGGGGGTAAAATTTAAAAATACATATTTTACATTTGTAGAAGTTTACTCAAGAATGGACACAATTAGATGCTAAATAAAACCATACAGATTTGTGTAAGGGACCAGTTTCTCAGACAGTACCCTGTTTTCACAAGTTACTATGACATGCTTCATCCTTGCTTCAGTTCAAATGAGTAACATTTGTATGAGAAGTCAGTATTGCCCATCAGGTAGTTGCTTAAGACACATTTTAGTATAGGGCTTTTTTTCCCTTGTGTTTGTAAAAGTTCAGAATCAAAGTGAGATACATTTACCCTTCTCTTTTTTTGATAGATACCATTGTGGCTTTGAGGGAAAATGTCAGTATACAGCAAGCACAGACCCTCAAAGAGACATTTTGTGCAGTAAAGTTACACTCAAAAACAGTGATTAGACACTTTTCCAAAATTAAGTTAATTTTCTACATAAAATGAATGTCATTCTTATGGTTGCTATTCTTTCCCATGGGCTTGGTTCAATTTCTGCCAAACTTGGTGATAAGGCTAACTGATTTCCTGGGAATTGGACTATCCACTTTCATTTCTTCTGAATATGTCTTTGAAACAGTACTAACTTGAGATGCTTGAAGATGCTGTTTTAACAGCATGATGAAGATGCAGTGTACCAGCTATTCCTTTGGTATGGATTATGTTTCTTTTTTTTTCCTCTTGCCAACAGGACTCTTCAAGAAAATGGGGATCAGAAGGTGGAAAGTAAAATAGAGGAGGTTAGTTTACTAATATTTGTAATCTGTTTTGTTTTGAGAGCTACAATTAACTAATTACATATTGAAGGGATATATTTGGTTTTATCTCATTACTCTCCATTCTGCTAAAACCATTCAGTGCACTGGATTTGCATCTACACATAAGTTTTTGAACTGTTCTTTGCCATAGCTGAGTTTCTAATGTGGATGTCTAACTCTGCTTTATTTCCCTCAGAACCTTTCTTGAAAGTAATAAATCTGCTGATGCATTTGCTGTAGAGACTATAGTAGAATTCTCCCAAGAACTGTTGTATTTGCTAATGAAACGATACGCACAAATTATTTCCTCTGTAACCCTTACAAAATGTGAAGTATATATAAGTTTCATTAGCAATTTGAAGCTGCCCAAAAATGCTTTGCTTTGTTCTTAACAAATGAACAAAAGTAGCAATGTTTGTGGTTGGGGATAGTGTGCAGTACTGATGTTTTTAGCACGAGTCCTGGTGATTTCTGGAGTAGACATGGGTATTGAACACACTGGTGGTTCTGAACTTCTCTACCAATACCTCTGAATATCCATTTCAACCTCAGTTTGTTGTGAAATATTCAGAATGTGTGCAACAGGTCTTTCTCCAAATGTTCTAGACTTGTAGTCTAATAACAATAAAGCAAAGTTTTTAATAGATGCAGAAGTCCTTGAGGTCGATATTCCTTAGCGTTGTGTGGGTATGTGTGACTATATTAGTATAGTCTGGTGTGTCTAATGTCTTGTATTCCAGCAAGTTTGTATAACAGTTGTTCCTCTGAATGCAAATGAGGAGCCCACTGAATTTGCTTCAAATCAATGGAAAGATTGTGTTCGTAGTTTGTCTTTTGCATGCCTCTCTTCTTTTTCTTTTTTTTCTTTTTTTTAATTCTGGGAAGTGCAGAAACAAGCATTCTGAAAACTCCACCCGTCTAAGAACGGTGAAGTGCTTGAAATTCAGTGTGTAGAGCAGAGTTACTGTGATGTTTGAGAAGCTGAGCATTTCGGAATCTTGTTTTTTAAAGCTTTAGTTGTACAGTATCTTGAACCATCAGAATAGCTGTTTCAAGAACTATGTGCTGCTCCACAGAGCTAAATATTTAATGAATATAAATGCCAATACTGTATTATTTCCTCTTAGCATGACTATGCAGCTTAATTCAGTTTATGAAATTCCTGAATTGTCTAGCTCTAATTAGAAGTATTTGTACAAAACAAATTAATGCTTGTTGCTGATGTGTTACTACATAGTACCACTTCAAGTGATAACCCTCTGATAGCTTTTGACTTATGTATAACCCTAGAGGGTAAATTTTGTGACAAGTTTTAGTAAACTTCAAAACAAGCGTTCAGGGACTTGTGAAAATTTGGCAGGACTGTTAGAAATTTGAGTCCTGTGATAAAGAACCTGAAACTGATGCAAACTTAAGTGATTCTCTTAAATCAGTGAAAATGTAAACAGAAGTCCTGATAGGTGGACTGTATTTTGTAATGAATTTCTGTTTAATAGTTTCTTAATAGCCTAGATACATCCTCAAATCATGATGTGGAATATATCTTAGGTATTTAAACATGATGTTTTTTTTAAATTTGCATACCATGTTCTGGGAGAATTAGAGCCTTTTCACTGAAAGTAATGCCTCTTTCCATGTCTGTGTCCTCTGTGTGCTTATCTGTTATCTATTTAAATGATATTTTACTTACTGTCCTGTTGTGCTGTTGCTAGATATGAATTGCCTTTGACAACCTCAGACTAGTCACTCATGACTTCACTTTGCCAAATAAGAATCATGACATTGGTTGTCTTTATCGAGGCTATGATACTTGAAGTATAGCCTTGAGGTATTTTGTTTTCAGTGGTAAGCTAAGGAATTTTGTTTCATGCTGTACTAGGTGACTGGTTTTTTTCATGGAAAAGGTTCAAGATTTTTTCATGAAATTACACTTTAAGATGCAAGTTTCTTGGAGTGTCTTCAGTAAAGCTCTTCATAGGAGACTGTTTGCCATGATTTTTGCTCAAAAGTAACTCCCTTTATGTGTGTTTCATGATGTGAATCTTGTTTTATTCAAAGATTAAACGTTATTCCTTTATTTTAGGCTGTTGCACCTCTAAGGGAGAAAATCAAAGATCTAGAAAAAAGGTATGTATTCTAAATTTAGGAAGCAGTTCAAAGGCACAGTTTCTGTTCTCTAAGCTGTCGATTCTGCTTGTGGGCTTGATATAAATGTTTTGTATATACCGTCAGCACCTTTGAGTTGTTATCGTGTGTAAGTGA
Organism: Scytalopus superciliaris; assembly: GCA_013400415.1. Lineage (NCBI taxonomy): Eukaryota > Metazoa > Chordata > Aves > Passeriformes > Rhinocryptidae > Scytalopus > Scytalopus superciliaris. Next base: position 253,744 of record VXBX01007017.1, on the reverse strand, counting down.
GGATGAGGCCTTGAATGCTGAAAGACACTCATGCTTAAGGTATTCAGGCTGATTAATCCCACTAAAGCAAACTGGGAATGCTGGGTTCTTGTAAAGTTCAAAACCCGTGGAGGAATTTGCTTTTTGGAGTCCAGCTTGTGAACGGATTACCGTGGTTTAGAAAGTCCAGTCCAGGTATGTGCTAACACATACGGGTTTCAACTTCAAGAGACTGAAAATATGTTTTACCTCGCTTTTCCCACGCTTTTGATCAGTTACCATGGTTCAGCTAATGTACAGTGAATTGCTTGTGAATTGTAGTCTGTGTACGACCTCTGGATGAGCCTGACTGACTTGCTTCTCTCAGGATTTGTAAGGGAATATGTTATCTTGAATTAAACTGGATGGTGCAATTGAGGAAAAGCACCCAAGCTTTTTCATGTGCTGCAGATACTAAATATGTGCTGCAGTTCCACAAGCACCTTAGATAGGCATAGTTGCTAAAAAAATAAACATAAATTCAAGCCTCATCCATTCCTCCCTAGCTGCTTGTGTTGACCCTGAAAGATCATTTCCTCACTTTTATGCCTTCAGAACCATTTGAGTAAGCTAGATGGGGAAACTAGGGATTTCCGTGTCTATTTGCAAATAATTCCTTCGCTTCACAGCCTCATTTCCTTTTTGTCAGATCAGTTCTCTGATTTGAGTATCCTCATGGGCAGATTCTTTTCATCACAAAACAAGGGCTGGAATAGGGGTGGGAATTGTCAGCTCTGACAAGGACACGCTGCCTTGTCAGTGATACTGTTTTGCAGATAGCACTGTTGTGTCCCCACCAAACAGCCAGTACAAGGGGCCAAGTCTGGACTTGTCCAAACAGTACCAGTAAGCCCACATGGTTAGGTACGGCATAGTGTGTGCTGTGTGCTGTTCCTCTGGAGGGACAGAATACCATTGCTCTTGGTAGAGGTGTGCTTGACACCACAGTGTTTTGGTGTTTAGAGCTTTGTTGTGCCTGTGAGCAATTACCCCTCCTTCTCCCACCCCTCCTGGGCTGTAAGGGAAAAAAAAAGGGAGGAAAAAATATCAGTTCTGTTTTCTACAATTGATTTGAAAGGTTCAGTGACCTGCCATATGCAATTTATTTCAGTGAGAATACTGATCTGATTGCTCATCTCTTAATGTGCATGTGAACTTCCTGGACTGAACTAGATATGTATTTGCAACATGAAACAAATTGCAGACTGTGTCACCTGTAGTGGTTGCATGCAATACTACCATACCAACTATTTAATGTGATGTATTTAATCTTTATTGATAGCCCAGTAAATCTTCAACTTCTGTTGCTGTCAGTTCAGGTATTTCCTTCTGCCATTCACACAGGACCTTTGTGGAAGGGCATCCTGTTTGGCTTCTTTTTTTTCTTTTGAAATAATTGTTATATTTTTTCCAATGAGCAATGAGTTGTTGAGGGGAACCATTAAGTTAAAACTTCTCCCAGGAGCCACCTAAACACTATTTTCTTTTACGTGTATTGATGAGCCTTGTTTCAAATCTCTGTCAAAGAGTGGAAAATCAAAATATTTTTTTACCTCTCTATGAGCCAGTCTGGGAATTATACTATCACAAATTGTGAGTTATTATTGTTGGATTTTTCAGATAATGTAGCTCTTTGCCTCTGCTGGTTAGCTAAATGTGGATTGTTGCAATTAATAATTTTTTAATTTTATGTCTATGTGAAGTGACAGTAAATAACTTCACACTGTCAGATGCCTGAAGGCTGATCATGCTTGCAAAGCTGAATCTAGTGTCAATGTTTTCTTACCTCATAAGCTAATAAAACCTGAAAGCAAGCCATCGTCCTGCTTTTGAAAAGCAGGAAAAACAAGAATTCCTTAATGCTAGTCTCATGACAAGATATTGTTTAACTGAAGCTAAAGCCGGAAAGTTTTTATTAATAACTTGCACAGCCAAAGCATTGCTATGAAATCATCAGGGCAAGCATTAGGTCAAGATAAACCCTAAACTGTCGCTAAACTATTGGTATTGGTGTAATGGAAGGAGCAGAAATGGTTGAGAGAGACCTTTGGCAGCAATATAACTCCAGGCTGGATTAATGTGACCTTAAAATTGTGGTCTTGGAAATGGAGGAGTCAAACTTTTGCTTTGCGTCTAGTTATTTGGCACTTTAACTTTTTTTGAACTCCATAAATCCCATGTTATTGGTGAATTTTCCTTTCTGTCACACAAAAAGGCTGTTTTGCTTGTCTGTTTTACTTGCTGTTTTACGTTTCTTCGGGTTAAAGAAATTGTTAGTGACCTGCATAGTGATGTAAGGCAAGTATAAGTAGCTTCCTATTTCAGTCTCCTTGTGTGGCTATCATTGGAAGGTTCCAGTGCCATATTTCTCCCATCCAAGAAACTGAAAGCAGCTTTCACGCTGGGATGAAAATTTGACAAAGTACAGATCCATCTGTTCTTTGCCTCTGAAGAATTCTTATTGAGCCAGTACTGCAGGTTGGAAGCAGAGGACGTGCTTCAAAATCAGAGGTTTAGGGTCAGTTCAGTCAGCATCTATTTGTGAGCAGACAAAAATGAAAGTCTTGGCATACATGGTTCCTGCATGCTACATCCAGCTGCATCGCTGGCATGTGGACTTACTGGAGGTGAAGAGTAACTGTAGTTTGATTTCTGTGCAGTGTCACACTGATATTTAATTAAGAAAAACCTGAGCTATTAAAATATTGCCAAAACTACAATGCTAATAACTGAAGTAAATAAATACAATAAAATTCACACCTCCTTTCAGAGGACTTTTTTTGTATGCAGAATGGGTGCCAGGGGAGGAGAAAAATGATCTAATTCCACATCCATGAAATTATCTAAAGTTCTGAGTATTGAGAGCTTGATAGAGCACCTAAAATTCATATGTCAGCTTTATTTCACAATGGTTTTGTTTTGATTAAGTTGCTGTAGAGAAGATACAAGAATTGACAGTAGCTTGAAGAACATCAAAACAATGGCAATCAAGCTATTTTTGAGAAGAAAATTAAGATTAATTTTCATGCAGAAGAAGCGCTCTGGTAGAAATTGTTGAAGTATCTTAAGAGGTGTTTGTTCAACATTCTCCTTGATTGTAAACTTTAAATTGATTGTTGTGCAACTTTAAGGAGATTTAAATTGTTACAGTGTAAGTTTCACACTGAAATTTTAATAAGTGTTTTAAGTCAGTGCTCTAAGCCACATAAGTTGCTTTCTTTTCCAGACTTTTAAGAAAATTGTTTACCTCCTAAAATTTTTTTTAAGAAGTGTCCAGTTGCTGCTCGTGCTTTATTGTTTTATTATCTTACAATGTCATGCCTGACATTGGTTCTGCTCTCAAAAGACAGAAATCAGGTGATTCGTTCTTGAAAATCAGGTGAAACAAGGCTGAAACTTACTTAGTTTCTCTTCTTTGTTTTGAAATGTTCTGTAGTTTTACCCAGAAATATCCTCCGGTGAAATTTTTATCAGAAAAGGATCGTAAAAGAATCCTGGTAAGTTGTTTATTTTGGGGTTCTTTTGGGGAAAATACAGAAAAAATCTGTGGAATGTAATCAGTATGGTAGGATTAATTAAAGACATGAAAAAGGGTAAAGCAAATTACCTGGGATGTCATATATGTTGCACAGCGTTTAGGGTGGTGCTTCACTTAGTTTGTTTTATTGTTCATATGCTGAGTTTGAGAACATAAGAGTTGGGCTCTGCTTTGGAGGTTTGATTTGCCAATTAAACTCCTCTTCTCTGTAACACCTCAGGATTGCATTGCCTAAGGAACTTTGTGTGTATTCCCAGATGGCTTAAACTTGCAGAGCCTGAGAAACTTCTTGGGCACATCTTGACTGAAAACTTTTGTGACCGAACTGGGCAAAATCTACTCATAAGGCTGGAAAAGCAGCTGCCCTGCAGGGAGTGTTCATGTCTCTGTAATCTCTGTTGTTCCTGTTTTTTTGAAGCATTTTAAGCATTTGAGAGTGGAACAGAGTGGCAGGTTAAGTCAGAACAAGTAGTCACCCAGGGCATTTTTAAATTCAGCGATTTGTGCTGCAACATCAGCTTTCTGGTTCTGTCTGTAAACACTTTTGAAGTTATTTGTGACCTAAATTTAATCTCATTTTTTCATGGGGGAAAAAAATTTTCTCATGTTTTGAAGGCAGGGAAAGTATAGCTACCTGACATGTGTAAATACATGTGTGTGAACTACTGCCTCTGTAGTAGAAAGCAAAGTCTAGGACAAAACCATGTTAAAGTGCCTCACTTATCTGGTGCTTTTGTTTGCTTTGACTTCAAAATTTTGGAGAAAAACACTGAAGAGACACAGATAAAAACAGTTGTAATTGTGCTGCACTGTTAGGCAATAATCTTCATTGCTATTGCAAAATTTCATAAAAAATAAGTGTTATCAAATTAGGTTAGTTCTGCATTGATGTTCTGTTTCTATGACAGTCTGAAGGAATGAAGGAAGGAGACCTGTAAGCTCCCTGTGCCATTGTTGAATATGGAAGATATGCTGAGGAGAACAGCAGAGAGAGGCTTAATTCTGAAAATCCTTAAATCATGTGCCTCGTCTGCAGGAGTAATAAAGTAACCTTAATATCATGTTTTCTGTGTAAGTGGGAAGGTGCTTTCAGGAGAAGTGCCAGTGAAAACTGTTAACAGGCTCTGGAGCTCCTAATGTTCACTTTTACTTTGCCACTGAAAAATACTGTATGTTTTGGTGAAATCTGTTGCTTCAACAGAGATGGCAGGCAAGTAGTTGGAATAGCAGTGTTTTCTACTGACCTGGAGGTGAACAGCTTTTTGTTGTCCAGGTGTTTATTATAGAGTTTAAATTCCTAAAGACAAAACTGGCCAAAAGGAATGGCAAGTTGTTCTGTCATTTCTTCTCTGTTTTTGGTCAGGGACTAGTTTGGTGCCAACTCAGATGTGCAGTCAAAGGCCTCCTGCCCGTGTGGGCAGTTCCATTCTGTTGCAGAGTTGCTGTCATAATCCTATGGGAAATAAGAATCCATGTTTTGAGTAGTCCACATATAAAGGACACATGTATACACCTTGCTTGACACTTTGAAATTTTTCAAGAATTGGCAAACCAAGTGAACTTTTGGTAGATCATTTGCTGTGCATTTTGTTGATACTGCATCTTTTTCTAGAATCCATTCTAAATTCTTACTTACTTTGTTTTCTTCTGAATGCAGTCTCCAGCTCCAGCCTGGAGACACCCACAGCACTGACCTGACGAGATGACAGTTCTAACAATTATTTTTTATTACATTGCATCTGTTTGGAGATGTTTGCTAGTAATGGTATTTCAGCTGAGACTATATACTCTGTCACTTTCATTGAAGAGGTCTTCATCCTGTTGTGCATGATTTATCTACTCCCTGAGCTCTCTGAAGTGACCAGGCCACAGGCTTTTGTATGCCAGAGAAGGAACTTTGTTAATATTATGGAAGATAATGTTGACATTTGTTCAGCCTGTTGGGTGGGTTTTTTTCTGAATTGAGTACAGTAAACCAATAAAATCACAAAATTAAAAATGAATGTTTGGAATCTGACTGCAGACAGCAGAAATTAACTCATGCAATAAATAGACAAACTTAGAAGTGCCTCTAGTGGAGATAATTATCAGTAACATTTATGCCTTTTAGTGGGTGCTGAAGTTACCAACCGTATTTTCACTACTAAGTAATTAAATATCTTTATTAATGATGTTTTAATAAAGAATTCCTATTTAAGTCCCAAGTGCTGGTACTTTAGTTCTGGTATGGAAATGATTCATGTACAGTATATGCTTGTGTAGATTAATATGTCATTGTGATTTGCAGGAAGTCATATTTTGAAATGATGCTTTTATGAGTGAATACAGGAAGATTATACAAAGAACTTCAGTTATAAAACATCTGGGTTTTTTGTTGTTTTTTTTTTTTAAATCTCAAGTAATATAAAAAATGTCATTTACACAATTGTTTATTTTTCCAGGGGAAATTCAGCTCCTTTTTCAGCTATTTCTTTATCTAATACCTGTGGAAGTGATATGTTGATAAAGCTAGCTTAGATTTATCTTAAAAACTACTTGCAGGTTTAAAGTAATTGGAGACTTCTTTCCAGACAAAATTGGTTTGTGCTTTTTTCCTTTCCTTTTTTTTTTAATGTGTTTTGGTTTTGTTTGCTTTGGGGGTTTTTTGGGTTTTTTGATTGTTTGTTTGCTTGCAAATAGCATAGTTCTGTAAGCAGTGCTTGATTTTATGTTTTTTTCAAATGGGAGATTGGAAAGAAAATACTTCCTTTTACTGCACCAAAGACAACCAAAGACATATTGTGAGCATTGAGGTTGCCTTCTCTGATATAGAAGTAGCAGCAGATTTCCTTGAGTCTTGGTTGAACAGGTAAATCCAGGTCATCTACAGAAAAGTTTGATCCTGGTCACCACAAAAAAAGCCAAAACCCATGGAACATTCAGGAAGGCTGCAGCTTGCTTCCAAGCTTATGGCTGTAAGTTTTCCATGCATGGCTTTTTCCCTGGTATGTGGTGGCACATGGCAGAGGGCTGTTCTCCCTCAGTTACTGCCCTTCTTTCCTCATTCTGCCACAAACCTGTCCTTCCCTTCTCTCCCTTCTCTCTGTTTCAGTGTAGTGGGAATCTTGAGGACTTTTTTTTTTTTTTTTTTTTTTTTTTGAAGAGGACTTCTCCTAAATACTGTTTCTCCTTCAGGTTTGTCAAGGAACTGAATTACATGTTGAATCTGCTACAAGGAAGCCCTGACAAACTCAGAAGAATACTAAATAGGCCAACTAAACGATTCTTTTATTAACTAGTACTTACAGTTACCTTGAAACACTGGTGGCCCTGAATTTTTAATAAGAAAAACAAGTGTGAGAATGCGAGAAGTGGACATTCAAGTTTTTACAAAAGAAAACAGATGTAGTTCTTAGGCTTTCTCCCCACCCCCTTTTCAGTCTTTGGTACTTTTCCTTTGTATTTTTTCCAGTTTAAAAAAAAATCTGCTAATCTGGCTTTTGAAAATAGTGGATGGCAGGCTAGTGGGCAGGACAAATGTTTCATTTTGGCTTAGTCAAAGGCTAAAGAACTTCAGGCATCTCAGCCTTCTACACACAGTACTTAGTTGTTGTAGCAGACCATCCATTCGTTAGATTCCTGCTTGACAATTACACCATGTCCTTTCATTGTTTAGTTAGTTGTCATTGCAGCTGAAGAATGAACATCAACAGCTGAATCACTTCCAAAATGTGAATTTGATCATGCAGTCAGATAATATAACTGATGCCACACAGGGCTTTACAAGTCCATTTTTTGAGAGTGGTGATCTGTCATGTCATTGTTCTTGAAAATAGCTTATGAAATGCAGAGAAAATAATTGATTCTGCAGATCTGTCTGGGTGTGTCACATAACTTGCTGTTCTGCCTACTTGCACTGACTGCTTCAGTACTGAGTTAATGAGGTATTTTTTGGTTGTTTGCTGTTAAAGTTTGCAGTGCAAAAAGGGAAAAAATAAAGAACTTTCTTGTTTCTTCTAGATCTGCAATGAAACAAGAGTACAGGGTTTAAAATACGTAATTTCTGCTTGTTTCTTTGCAAAAAACATAAGAAGGTTCCAGGTTGGGCAAATGCTGCCTGTTGGAGGTAATAGTATAGAATAGAATTTTTTCAGTTGCAAGGGACCTGCAAAAATCATCTAGTCCAACTGCCTGACCTCTTCAGGCCAGAATGATGTTGAGCTATGGATGCATTAAACCACAAAAGGGATGATTTTGGTTTTAGCAGATACTTCAAATTAAAGATCTTCAGAGAATTCCCTTCCTCCTTTCTGGCTGAAAACTTGCAGTATTTACTTAGAACAATCAACATATCTGCAATTTAAGTGAGAGAAAAGCTGGATTTAACATATTTGATTCTATAAATCTTACATAAAAATAACCTGGCATCTGTCTCTCTTTCTTATTTGTTTTTGTTTTTGTTTGTTGGTGGGTCTTTTTTGTTCTGTTTTGTTTTTTAGAGTAATGAGGTTTGCAGAAAATTCTCCTCTTGCCTTATTGCAGTTTTTTGGGCTTCTTTGCTGTCGCAAAAAAGGGCACAATCCAATTTGAAGGAAAAAAAGGAAAATAATGTAATCTAAAAAGAGATTTTGTTGATCGGAATAGGTAGCTGAACTTCTAGCCTGACAGTGATGAAACATGTTGAATATGTCTCTTGAAATTTTAAATGTTGTAAGTCTTGGAACAAAAAGAGGTACGGAAATGGAGTTGTTTTCCCTGGAGTAAGCAAAGATCTGAAAGCTACTGTTTTGTCTTCATGTTTGTAGACTTTGTCTAGTGTTTCTGTAAAAAGAAAAAGAAATTTATACCGACTGTCCTAACGCAGATAACTGGAGGAGCAGGGTTTGTGGGTTCTCATCTTACTGACAAACTAATGATGGATGGCCATGAGGTTACAGTTGTGGACAACTTCTTTACGGGCAGGAAAAGAAATGTGGAGCACTGGATTGGTCATGAGAACTTCGAACTGATAAATCATGATGTCGTTGAGCCCCTGTACATTGAAGGTAGGTTGTCTCTGCTTTGATATGTGCACTTTGTTGTACTTTACCCTTCTGAGTATGTGTGTCTGTAAAGAAATTAAATTTATGCATTAAATTCTGTATTGATTTATGTAGTAGCTCTATGCTTTGTTTATTATTAGTCTGTTTCATGTGACCACTGTGGAATGAGAGGTTCAGAGTGCTTGTCTTTGAAATAAGTTCATGAATGGGTAAGAGGAAGGAGATCTTAAAAACTTCCTGATGTGGCTGATTTTGTGAGAAGGCAAGATGGCAGTGGGTCAGTCTGTCTATCCCATCCATTGTCCCACTTCCTTGTGTGCCTGCACAGGCTTACACTCACAGAGTCTGTCGACCAGATATTTCATTAACTGCACAGTTTAATTCAGGGCTGCAGTTCACTAGACATGCATCCTGTAATGGAATGGTCAGTTGAGAGGAGATTAACTTTCCTTAGTTACCTTAAGGGTCCTCTGTAGAAAACATTGCTCCTACTTTAGGTACAGGCATGCCACAAAATGTAGAACAGGAAAACATCAGCACAGAATTTCCCTGACTTTCAACAGCAAAACAAAATCCCCACCAACCCTAAACAAGGAAAGAAACAGAAAAATGTTCAGAGTAGTAGCTTAACATCTAAACTATGATAAACCTCAAACTACTGTGCCATATTGTAAGATAGCATTAAGGTAGTTGTATTTTTGAGATACGCAGATTTATAGAGTTCTATGGGAGTATATAAATATATAACAAATCAATGAAAGCATTACTCAAATTACACTGTTCTGGTGGGTTTGCTCCATCCCTTTAACACTGTAGCAGTAGAGTTGTTAATTTTTTAAAACAAAAAAATATGTCTGAGTTGTATTTTTTTATTCCTTCTGAATTCTGATGGATGGAATTTCACAGAAAAAAATCTCGAGCAATTGCATCTCTTGTACTATTGCATGTGTTGAATTTCTGACAACACTACTGAAACAGTCCTGCAAAAACACAAGCCCTTGCTCTGTTCTGACAAGGCACCGGTTCAGTTACAGCCTGTTACTTTACTTCAAACTTCTGCTTCTACAAGCAGGATAATGGGACTAGGATCTTACTAATTGAGTCCAGGTGCTCGTAGCTTATACCTCAGCTAGTTCAATTTGTCAGCTTTCCTAATCTTTCCCCTGCATTACCTTCTTTCTGACTGATTGCACCTGAGACCTTTCCAGAGAATTACCATCATTGCTAACACTGTTGCCCAGCTAACTAGGCACTAATTAATGGGAATTCTGAGATCCTTCAGCTACCTTTCTCATGTTCTCTCTAATTAAGACACCAATTCCCCAATTTGTACCGAAAATTAATTATAACATGTTATTCAGTGTGTAGTTTATTGATGTTTTCTCATCCTTCAGGAGTGTAAATTGAAGCTGGCATGGCTAAATATTAAAATAAAATTAACTTTCATACACTAGTAAAGGAACACCATAAAATTTGATTTCATTGCAGTTTAGAGTCAACTGAGGCAATGGGGATAGCTCTTGTAACAGATTAAGTTTGCATATAGATCAGAGACTTCTTGTCTTCGTTGCATTTTCTCCTTTTTACTTGTCAATACAGGTTGGAATGACTGAAGTCATCATAAAAAGTAGATTTGTATCTAGAGAATTTGTGTATTTGCTGTCCTGTTTAAGCCAGGTCATACACAGTTGTTTGGCAATTCAGTTCCAGAGAGAGTAATCAGCGCTTCATTTCTGCAAGAGACCTCATTTCTGGTCAAGAAAGCATAGTGATTTCACTTTTGATATGGAAAAGTGAATTTAGTCTCAAGATGCATAGCTTTCAGCTTCACAGTGATGCCTACACACAGTCTGCCTTGGCTGCATCATTATCTTTGATCCATGACCTGAGTGGCACTCAGCATTCTTCAGTCTTAATCTAGGTTGGGCAGAGACAATAATAAATCACCTAAAGACATTTTGCTTCCTAGCCCTGTGGTAGCTATAGTTAACTGTAGTACTGAATGTCTTTCTCCTCCTCTATTAGGATTTCCTTTGCTTTAGCATTTGGAAACGTTAGTGAAAAATGCACAAGAACATAACTTTCACTTGGGCTTTTTAAAACAGAAGAACAAGGGCCCTGAATTCTTTAATGGAATGGAAGTAGTTTAAAAATCTTGACAGATGGAAAATACAAAAAAAAAATAATCTGAAATTGTTACATTAACTCTTTTTCTATTTTGAATACTGCATTTTTAATATACTTAAGGTTTTTTAAGCTACTTTCATTTCAGCCTCATCCTTATGTAGAAACAGATATGCCTAACCTGTATCTTTCTCCCCCTGACACTTCTTCTTCCTACTTCCTCAGGAACCTTTGGAAGCCTTAAAACAATCTTCTATGAGGTGATAGATGCACATACCCTTTAAACCCCCCATCTGAAAGATATCTTCAGGTGAACTATTTCACAGTTCACATAAACATACTAAGACCTTGGGTTTCTTTTTGGTTGCTTGTGGGGTTTTTTGTTTGTGGTTTTGGTTTTGCCACACCTTTCACAAATTTGAAACAAACAAGGGCCTGAAAATGGCAGAGCTTTCTAGTCAACAGGGAAAACACTTAGAATCACAGAATCATCGAGGTTAAAAGCAACCTGTAATATCATCTAGACCATTTGTCAGCCTCCTCAAGACTAAACAACCCCAACTCCCTCAGCCATTCCTCGTAAGACATGTTTTCTAGACCCTTTGTGAGCTCTAAGTATGTGACATATATAGTGACGAGATCGGCTTTCAGAGTTTTCGGGAGGTGTTGCAGTTGTTAGGTACAGACATAGGTAAGTAAAATATTAGATCATTTGCTTGACTAGGACTAGAAAAAACTTGTAAGGACTTTGATGGCTTGTTGATCTGAAATGATTTTAAAGCTAAAACCAACAGTCTCACAAAGTTGTTCAAAAGAATAGGCTAAAGCTTTCTTGTGAATAACAGCCTTCCTGAAGTCATGATGATAGCATTTTACTAAACAGTGTTCTACAATATCCCAAAATTTTTCAGTCTTCAAGTCATCTCACAGGTAACTTAAAAGCACGTATAAATACAGGCACAGAGAGTGTCTTCAATACATTCCTTTTTCTTTTGCTTCTGTACTTCCATCCCAGATTTTTCCCTTCTTAGTCTTCATTCCCTGTGCCACATAATACATTTAACTTGTTGGTGATTGTACAGTTAGGGAAGGTTATGGCAAGGCTAATTTGTTTTGTTTGTGCAGAGCCAAGTGCAGTGGTGCCTTGGTCTCTGGTGTGAGGCTCCCCTAAACTGGTCCGGTATGAGCAATATGGTAAACCTTTATGAAGTTATTCTAGCTTGCTTGAAGTTACAGGCAACATTTTTAACATCAGGGAAATGAATTTTTACTTGTAGTTCTTTTTGGTTCAGGGCAATAGAAATGTCTCACTTCACTGTGTCAACTTCTCTGGCCTGACCTACAGTAATGAATTTGGCATAGCTGGTTTTATGTTCAAGCTGTAGAAGCTTGTTTGTACACTTCTGATCAAAGCTTTTCTGCTTAGTACTTCCTGACTAGCAAATACAGTGATGGATGCAGGTGCTCAGCGGACTTAGTGATCCATTTAGTCATTTCTGGGACTGTGATGTGTGTTGAAGGCAGAAATGGAAGATACTCATTTCATGCCATAGGAAAGGTGGTAGATTCCTCCCTTACTATTCACTCAGGAAGCACAGAGAACACATGCAATGTTATGGGTAGAAAATAAAGAAAGATGATACGAAGGAAAGTAGTTTTATTGCAGTATTTTATAGAAGTCAGTGTTTATAATGATTGTTTTTGTTTAGTATTAAGGAAAACACAAGACTGAATGTTTGTGTCCAGAGTTAGGTATTGCAGATTCCATGCATGCTAAAGTTTAGGGATGTTTTTGTTACTTAAACTTTGTTGAACACAGATTTCTATATGTGCCACTGTGTACCTGGCTTGAATATTTATGCCAGCTACTGTGTCTGTGCTATTTTGAAATGAATTTTGGTTTTTTGCCTTTTTGAGCAAAATTATAAGAAATTTGTTTAATGTTTCTTTGTTACTAGTCTACCATCCTTTGCTTGTTAAACTACTTGCTGCTGTGTCCACAGTGGTTTACAGAGTTTTACTCCCCAATATGAGTTACATACCAAACTTGCACAATTTTAGTATCTTTTGTTCTTCTTTTATGGTCCTTACCTATGTAAAACTTTCCATGACCATTCAGAGAACTATTTTCAAATAATTGCACTGTGACCGAATTGCAAAGCTAGCTCAACGCGTCTTAGTGGGCAGAATTAAAAAATGTTCTAAAACTTCTTTTCTTAACCTCATGTAACAAGGAAGAGGTGTGGAGGTCAATTATTAAATGCATTTCTTTCTGTCCTCCAGTGGGTGCTGTCCCAGGCACCCAAGCAGTTAATCCTGTGAAAAGCTTTCCACAGCTATGGCTGGAACATAGTTATGTTTCCTGCTGTCTTAAATAATTGTCAGCTTTGTGCTGGAGCACACAAGGTAGATGGCTTTGTCTGGCCTGCTGAAATTCTGAGACAAAAAAAAAAGTAGATGCTTTTTAGACCTGACAGTTAATAGAGGCAAAGTGGAAGGAGAACTAATTGTTCTTATCTCAACACTGTCAGTCTGATTTATCAAATGTGACAAGTTTGTGGTAGAAACTTGCCTTTTCACCCTCCTGAAACGTCCAGCATTCTCTGAGTGTTTTGAAAATACAGTGATGTTTTTCACTGGTCTAAGGGTTGACACACTTTCTGGGCAAGAGGAAAAGGGTGCTGGAGCTGCCTGGCTGCCTGTCCCTTTGATCTGGAAGATGGCCATCTGACACTTGACAAATGCACCATCTTCTGTCTCTGCTAGTTCTGCTCTTGCTGAACCTTTTCAACACAGGGTTCTATTTTTGCCTTTGTGCTTATGGGAAAAAGTGCGTTGAGACAGGCAAGACTGTACTTCTGGCAAGAAAAACCTTTTTCTTCCCCCAGCTCCTTCTCTTTGTTTCATTTAAAGCAACTGCTAGCTGGGAAAGAAAAGAAATGAAGTATTAAAAGGAGGAGAGTGTTTTTGCTTTTCTTTCTTTTTTTTTTTCCCCCAGAGTGTTCATTACACTTAATTTTTTGTTTAAAAATAAATACATAAATTTGAAGATTATAAGAAACTTTTGGGGCTTTGTATTTTATATGCATTTGTTACTAGCTAACAGTTATATGACCACTTTGATAATCCCATGCCTAACTGTATCCTTGTGCAGCAAAAGGGAAGGTAGGTTTTTGACCTTGTTTATCTGAATTGTCACATGCCACTAAAGGAACTGCTCCTATAGGAGCTGCTGTGTGTCAAAAATCCAGCAGGTATTTTAAAAAACCAAAATTAAGTGGATGGAGAGAGAGGCAGGAAAGAAGTCATTACTGCTTTGACAGGCTAGGATTGAGCAGTACATTACTGATAGACCAGAATGCTTTTGAAGTGTCATTTTCACTTTGCAAAAATTCTAACACAGCTTGTTGAAAACTAGAGTTAGAAGGGCTTGTGACAGAATATGTAGCTAGAAACTCAGAGTTCAACTCTGAGTTGGGTGCAGGTGACTTCATCTAATGCTTTGTTCATTTTTCTGAGCCACTGTGCTTGAATTACCTGCTGCCTGCAAACAGCAGTCAGTGACTTTGCTCATTCCTTTTGCTGGCTTCCAGTCTACCTCTTTTCCCTCACTTTGTGACAGTACCATGCTGTGCGAGGGGGATACTTGTATTCAGAGGCATAACTTGAGGCAGTCATGTGTTTCATTCATATTCAGGGCTCATCTGTAGGAGGCATGTCAAAGTTCAACAGACCAACTAAACTTTACCCCATGCTACATTTTTGCTTTATTTCCTGAGAACAAAAATTGGTTACAATTTCATTCATTGCTTAAGCTTACAATGCCGACAGTGACAAAAGCAAGGAGTAATTATTCCATGTCAAGCATCGTCACGCAGGACAGTTAACTAGCTTCACATTACAGACAGAATCCTAAAAGTTTCAGTTGGATTAGCAGTGCAGGCAGGGCTTGGAATTGAGCCTGAGCTGTTAGTTTGCATCCTCCACCTCTGGCTGCATCAGGCCATCTCTGGATGCTGTCTGTGTTGCTATTATAGGAGCCTCGTGTGACAAGTTTTCTCTTGATGCTGCACCAAAGTTGATTAGTTGGAAATGCTGTTTCCTGTTGATTCAAGAACAAATAGCAGAAAATCTGCTACATGAAGTTGTACTTCTCTGCACCTTTTTATAATAAATCCTCACCAGTGTTATACATCTACCAGAACTGTATCTCTCTAGCTTTTCTGGGCTGTTTTGACATTTTTTAGGCAGCTGTTCATCTCTGCTCCAGACATAAGAAGCTGTAGACCAAAGATAGCAATGGCAACATATAAGAAGTAGATACATTTTGTGACATCTGCTTGAGTATACTGACAAATATCATTACTCTGTCAAGACAGTAAAACTTGCAGTGACAGTCATGCAGATTGCCTTAGAAACTCATCCTGTGTTTGTGCTGATAGTTAATTGTTTTCTGGGGTGAGGTTTAACTTGAAATAGTTTCTCCATGTTTTGGTCACTATTGACATTGCAAGCTTAAGCAGTGAATAAAATTTAATCATAAATTGTTTTGTTGGATTTCTTGTGTTGTGGAAATAATGCAGGGCAGCAGCATGGGGTAAACTTTGACATGCTTCCTACAGTGAGCCAGTGTGCACTTACCTGAGCTATGTTATATAGAAGGCAGGAGCTGAGCTTGCCCAGTGGACTTAAATACAACAGTTAATACAGAAAAACTTGACATCATGTACAAGCACACTTCATTAAGGATTCAGAACGAAAGCAAGTTAAATATTTTACCATGCCAAGTTTGCCGTTATTTTTAAAGCGTTATTATCAGAACACATACTTATCTTAAAAAGGATGTTATGTTTCAAAGGGGAGGAGATGCTTGTGTTTTGAAGACTTTTAACTACTCTCAATTTTTTTATTGCTTAATAGATTCTTGAAAAATAATGAGTGCCTTGCACATGAGTAAATCAAGCCACATATATGCTGTTGCTCTAACTACTCAGCTTTTTATTAATATATATTAGAGAGAGGTTAGAAAGCAAAGGATTGTGTGCTCGTTTTGTCAAATGAAATTTGAGAATCAGGAAGGAAGAGAAATCTTCAGGAAGCATGTTCCTCTAACATTTCAGTGTTGTGAGCTAGTTGAGAGCAGGTGATAACTTCATATTTGGTTTTTTTCATATAGTCATAGGACAAGTGGGAATGGCTTTAAACTGAAAGAGGGCATGTTTAGATTAGAGATAGGGAAGAATTTCTTTACTGTGAAGGTGGTGAGTCACTGGAACAGGTTGCTCAGAGGAGTTGTGGACGCCCCATCCCTGAAAATGTTCAAGGTCACACTGGATGGAGCTCTGAATAATTTGTCCTAGTGCAAGGTGTCCCTGCCCATGGCAGGGGATTTGAAACTAGGTGATCTTTAGGGTCTCTTCCAACCCAAACCACTCTGTGATTTATTTTTTTTCCTACAAGATGTAACTCATATACAGCTTGTGCTGTTTAGGCAAGAATAGTTATATTTAAATGGAGAAAAGAAAAAAAAAATTGCTAATTTGAAAGTCCAAGATGCTTCTACCCTGCTTTTAGTAGAAAAATTAGTTTTAAACTGGAAAAAAATATTCATTATGTCAGAGATACTCTGAAAGTTAAACCCAACAGAGGGCTGAGACAAATCAATGTGTAGTCAAAATACAGCTTTATTCTGTAATGCTGTGATTTGCTGTTGCTTGTTAATAATGAAACACCTAAGAAGATAGTTTGAAGGGAAATACTTCTTCCTCCAGTAGTGTATGGTTCTAGGGCAAGACAGCCTTATGCCGCACAGTATTTTCTTCTGTCAGAATAGCAGCTAGCCTTGACTTTTCCAGATTCTTTCAGGTTTCACTGCTGAGTCTTCTTAAAAAAACCCCAAAAACCAAATAACAAACAAATAAACAAACAAACCAACCCCCCCCCCCCCCCCCACAACAACCAAAAAAAAAACACAANNCCCCCAAAAAAAAACCCCAACAAATACTAACTTTTCTTTTGAAATACGAAGAAGGAATTATTTTTCCTTTCTTTTGTCCTGCCGTCTAATTCTTACCCCACCTTTTCATTGCTTTTCTTGGATGATCTTGGTGTAGGGGATTTATTCTTTCTCAAACATCACTGTCTCTCCTTTGATCTGATGTGTAAATTTTTTTTGCATTCACTTATCCGTGGGGGTTTTTTTTACGTAGTTCTGGCTGGCTGTGAGTCATGTTACATAGAGGACAGAAAGACATTTACGTCTTTACAGGAGCCATATTATGAAAGACTTGCAGGTTGAGCTTTTGAATATCAGATTCTGCATGTGAAAATAAGTCCAGTTTTCATTGCTTTGTTTTTATAGTTTAACAAAAAAATCTCTGTAGTGTCTCCAACCTTTACATTCTTATCTCAGGCAATGAATTTTGACTAGTGCATTGGTTAATTGTATTTTGTAATGATGGGGGCTGAAATCTCTGTATTGGGTTTTGGGTTTTGTGTTTGTTTTTTTTTAGTTAAAGCTAAAATGCTTTTTTTTAGTTAAAGCATAGCAGAGAACAAAGATAACAGGAAAAAAAGGACAAATGTTGCATGCCTGTATCTTGCCATATATATTTAATATATAAATGTGATACAAAACTCATTAATGTTTCACTGACAAATTATTTAGAAATAAAAATACAGTATTTATTTTTCCATTAGAAAATATTTCTACCATTTTTGCTTCACATTCCACTTCAGAAAAATATTCTGAAGCTTATAGTCACTTAAAAACTTGTAGGTAACAGATTGTTGCAAATACTTTTGCAACTTCTAAACATTTCTGACATACTCATAACTAAAGTTTTTATAAGTGAAAAATGTGAACACCAACACAGACATCTGTATCTTGTCAACAGTGTTGATTTTTATATATTATGCTTTAGGTTTTGTTTTACTAAAAATTAAGTCTTTCTTAGGGTTACAGCAGTAAACAGGTTTTCATGCATATCATCTGTAGGTAGTAATAGGGGATGTGCTGAGTTCCATGCTGGGAAATGCACAGAGGAGTACTTGTTTCTTGATTGTAATGCTTTCTCATTTAATATGTTAATGGGAAAATAACAATGCTACCCCCTTCATTTTTCTCTAGTGGACCAGATCTATCATCTAGCATCTCCTGCTTCTCCTCCAAATTACATGTATAATCCTATAAAAACATTAAAGACCAACACTATTGGGACATTAAATATGCTGGGTAAGTGGAATTTTTTTTCTTACTTAACTTGGTTAAACATAGTATAACCTGAACAGAGTTACTGGGGAGAGGGGAGGATGGAGCAGATGAGTTGTGTATTTTAAAAAGTTGTTTCTGTAAGAAAAATAAAGTTGGGGGTATTTTTACCACCTTTGAAGATTTTTGTCCATTTCCTTTAAATATATCTGCAAATGAGCACTGACATGGCTGTCAGAGCACAAGAACTTGATGCCTATAACTTGACTATAGAGTGTGTAGAAATTATAAAAGGAACAACTATGACCATGGGATTTTACAGCAGAGGTTTGTTCATGACTGCACTTTTCACTTTGGTGGCTGTGGAACATTCCCACAATTGCCACGTGTGACTGTTCCTTTCCACCACAGCAAACATCGAACTAGGTGGAACTGCACCCTCTTGTGCATGCCTTGGCTAGCAAATTCTGAAAGGATGTTTAATGTCTGGCTTCGTGCTAGATAATTACAAGGCAATGTTTTCAGCTTTGTGTGGTAGTTTTTATGCTGGAAATGGGCCTATGAAAAGAAAACCTCAAGCCTTCACTAGTTTTTCCTCCCGTCTTTGATCCATTTGGTACATGCTGCAGGTTGATCTGTGTGTCAGTGATCCTAAGAGATGTTATGAGTCAAAAAACTGGGCACTAGCTCAGTGGAGTTTCTCATTTGAGTGATACTCTAGAAAGTAAAATTCAGAGAATTAAGTGATTTAGACGCTCTTGAGGTACCAGAATGGCATAGAGATTTCTTTGATTTGCCATGCCAACCTGAAGACCAGAAAATCACTGCAATGGAGTTCAGGATAATCTCAAGGGATGGGTAGGATCATCCAGACAGTTTAAAGGGGCATAATAAAAGGGGAAATCATTGATTTTTGTCATATAACATATTATTCTGTGTCAGTTTCTTTACATAGCTTATCTTTAAACTCTGTAAAGAAGGATTTGGTAATCATAATACAGTGTGTTATTTCAAGATCCTAATTTTCTAAGTGAAATGGCTTATGCTTCCTTGGCCTATATTTAGGTTGTAATAAATTACATTCTTGGATCTTGATTCATTGCAACTTTTAGACCCAGAAGCAAACACATCACAAGTGGGTGCTGCTCTGCTGTTCCTTAAGTTTTCTAGTTTGTGAGTGGGAGCTATTGATGTGATTTACAGCTAGATCTGTATGGTGAGAGAAATCAAATTCTCTTTAAAAATGTATAAAACAGGATTACATTGAAGCAGCTAACATGACTGAAAGATTCTTGCATTTGCTCTAATTGTGTTCTTTCCCCACTGCCCAAAATTTAGGGTTAGCTAAACGTGTTGGAGCACGACTGCTGCTGGCCTCTACATCAGAGGTGTATGGAGGTAAGAAGGATAAAACAACAGTTAGAGCTTTTCAGATATGACTGTGTATAAGGGTATTTACAAATATTTTGTCAGATGTCGGAATGGTAGATTTTCGTCACTGTTTTAGCTAGCTCTTTTATCAGATGTCTTTCTCGCACTTTAATTGGTGAGAAGGATAATTACACTGCATGTTTTACATCTCTAGTCAGTAGTGGTGGTGGGAGATTTGGAGTGTTGTCTGTGCCTTTTCCCGTGTTTTGGTTTATGTCTCTTTTTCCAAAGGACTTGTGGGGAAATGGTGCGTTGAACTCTAAAATCCAGATTCCATAATGAAAACCTGAGAAGAAAGATCATTACAGTAGTAAAGATGCATATCTCTTCCCAATCAACTTATGAATTGTACTGTTAAGATTTAGCAATTGCCCTGTTGTGTAAGAGACAAGGACATAACCTCCAAGCTAAGAAAATAGTGGTTGCTCCTTTAAGTTCTTGTGGTGTCTCTTAAAATGGAATGTTCAGCAACAGTGCCATATCTCTCCATTTCGTTTTACTGTTAGAAGTGAAGTAGTGAGAGAATGATAGGTGGAATGCTGACTGGATGCAGTGAGAATCTTTAGTACTTCCTTGGGGTGTATAACGGTTGTGTGCCTACCAGAGAAACTTCCTGCTTTTGTGAGCTCTTGTCTAATTGGTAATAGCAGTGTTGCAATATTAGTGGAGATACATGGGCACAGTCACCTGCTCAACCTGAGAAGATTTGAGAATGTAGGCTGTAAAGAACAAGTAAGCAAACAAAAAAATGGTGTTACAAGGTACAAAGCTTTGTGAGCAAAAAATGAGGAAGGACGAAGAACACATCTCCAGGCATACACTTTTGGTGGAACAACTTCAGTCAAGAAGATTCAAAGCAAATACCCAAGCAAGAGATCACTAAGATGACTGGCCAAGCAAAGTAAGAGGTTTCAGTATATGCATCTTTCCTACTGCCTCCCATGCCTTTGCTCTGCAGTGGTCAGGCTCTGCAATGAAAAATGGTAGCCTCAAGGATTTTTCTGTAATTCAGCAAACTCTTCTGGAATGAGGGACCAACAGGGAAAAAAAAAACTACCATGTTTTGGACCTCCATTCCTCTGCTCCAATCTGCCTTCTGAAGTGGAAAACGAAACTCCCATTTTCAGGCTTTGTTGTGTCAGTAAATCTGATGTAGCAGAGAGAGTCTGACTAAAAAGGCGAAGTAATTATGCTGAAAAATAAAGGGCAAAAAATAAAGTCAGAGATATCTATTAGCAGTTTCCGAACAGGAGTTCTCAAAGGAGTGTTGCATAGAAAGTTTCCAAGTGCTTTGTAGGGCTGCCTCTACCAGAAAGGAGATGGAAACTGGAGCAACCCTCCAGATCACAGCATCTTTCAAGGCCCTTTTTAAGATTGCTACAGGCTTTATAATCACATAAAACCTCAATGCATTTACCATTGCTCCCTGGCTTTTGTATGGCAGGAATTCATCTGTAATTGTGTCTGAGCAGCATAAAACCAGGAAGATTTAATCAGAACTGACTGTCAAGGTGGTTTCAAAAACTAGCCTGTAACACTTGAAAGTGTTGTAGTAATGTATGCAGACTTCAAATCCAGCACACTACAACCACACAGACAGTGAAGGGGGGAAGTTTAAGAAGGTGTTTGTATTTTTTCAATCATATAAAGCACACACCATCACCGTTCTTAGAAGAGTGTTGTTTGTTTTTATACTGAAGAACTTCTGTACTTGTTTTTTTCCCCATAGATCCTGAAGTTCACCCTCAAAATGAGGATTACTGGGGCCATGTGAATCCAATAGGTCCAAGAGCCTGCTATGATGAAGGAAAGCGGGTTGCAGAGACCATGTGCTATGCATACATGAAGCAGGTATTAAACTTGTATCAGATTCAGTGGGTTTTTTTGTAATTAATGAAGGCTGGTGTATGGCAAGGCTGGAATATGTCTATTTAGGGGTAGGCAGGCAAAAGAGAATGTCTTGAGTAGGAACACATACTGTAGTTGTAGAATCTCTTTTCTTTAATGGGAGGTTTTTATTGCTCCCATCTCTTGTGTTGTTTTCAGATGAGCTGTGTTCTTGAAGGAAATGTGCTTTAATCTTCTTAATAGGTATAATATGTCTTTCAGTATCGTAAATAGTTTTTAGACAGATTAAACTGAGGTGACCTTACTGTGCTGAGAAGTGAATGGGGCTGAATGGGGACATTACGGGTAAATGTGGAACGTTTAATGAGCATAATCAAAATCAGAATATACAGGTAAAAATGAGGAAGTTCGTTAATGAGTACTTATATAGAAGCAATGTATTTTAAACACTTTAGTCTTAAATTATGTAGGTACAAACACAGACCTTAATGAAAGATATGAATACTTAGCTACATGATGCACTTTTTCAGACAAATACAGTAACATAAATGCAATTTAAAATTTGTGAAATGATATGTGTCGTTTTCCCAGGGTTTCATTACCAACAAGTAGAAAGTCATAATTAACTAACACAGCATTGACTCTTTACCTGTATATAAATCTTGCTTGATTGTGGTTCAGAAAATCTCTGGGAGACTATTCAAGTAGAAAATGTGGCACACTAAAGAAAATTATATCAGTATTTCTTGTTGATTTGCAGCCTTAATATACAAAGGTATAAATCAAACATTCTGAATAATTTTAAATGGTAAAATACTAAGTACTTTTAAAAACCTTGAAAGCAGAATCAAATTGAAGTGATAAGACTTCAGAGATGGTATTTTAGTACAGATGTTGTAGTAATTTTGTCTTATCTCTTCTGCCAGACAGAGGAGGCAGAGGTTCCTGTCTCCTTTGTTCTCTTTTAAATCATTTAAGCTCCAGCATGGTGGTACTGCTCTTCTTCAGGATGACATCTTTGATATTTCACTGTAGCAGAGTATTCCTTGTCAGTCTGGAAATACATTTGCAGTTGAAGATTGCAGTTTTTGTAAGAAATTCTTGTGCTGTAGGGTATTGAATTTTTTGCAGGTTTGTGGTACACACTGCAGTATTCTTTTAGAAGGGCAGGACTGTACGTAATTTTGAAAATTATGGGCTGTATGTTAAAACCACTGGATGAGTCATGAGAGCATTTCATAAATTTTATGCAGGATTTACAACAGATAGTAAAGGTTTGTAAGGTGGAACTGCAGTGCCCACACACATTAAGTAAAAACTCATGATGCAAATGAGCTTTCTGTCCTAGGGGCAGCTCTGTGAAATATTTCTTGTATTATGGGTTAGTAAAGTCTGTCGAAGCTTGTCCCATGTTCAAATATATTCTGAAACAGTGTGGAGCTGGGGGAGGGGGTTAGTGTTTAGATGATACGCTATTATTAATGGAGGAAACATTTTCTTTTGTTAATGGGAAGGTCTGATTTCCTCTATGAAAATAAGTATTGTACTTTTAAGAGGATTTTCAGTAGGAGTGGCCTAGCCCAAAACAGTAGGATTTGCAGGATTTCAGGCTAAAATACTTCCAGAATCTTCTCAACTTCAATAAAAAGAAATAGGCAAGTTTATTTTGCATTTTCTGTCATTTTTTCCAAATATTTCCATCATGCACATTGCTTGGTACCTTAAATACCTAATAGTGTTTCCAAAAAATTATGAAGTAAAGCTAAACTTCTACCTTACACTTCCAGACAGCCTGTTTGAGTCAGAGCAGTTCTTGAATCTACCCAAAAATTTGCTGTTGTCAGAGTTCCTCTTCAGCCTGTCCTGACCAAAACCTTTTTGGTGCACTCTCTTCTGCTGTCAGCATTGTTTTGTTCACTATGAATTAAGCATTTCTTGACTGTATCACCTGTTTACAGCTGCTGCCTTTAAATAAACCCAAAAGTATGTACTTATCAAAGAGTTGAAGGATAGTAGTAGCATTAACTAATATATAGGCATCTGCTTGGAAAGAGAGGTGGGAAGTGAAATACTTGCTTCAGAAATGCAACGCTCACAAATTCAAAGCAAGTGGACCAATCCAACTCATCCATTGTGAGGCACTCGAGCATGTAGTTTAAGAGGATATTTGCTGTTGGCTATTCTGGGAGCAGCTCTTCCTTTATAAATTCATATGGAAACGTAGGCCAGCCTTGCTCCTTAGTGTGAGTAGAAGTGCTTGCTTTTGGAACTT
The DNA here is from genome assembly GCA_013400415.1 of Scytalopus superciliaris. Taxonomy (NCBI): domain Eukaryota; kingdom Metazoa; phylum Chordata; class Aves; order Passeriformes; family Rhinocryptidae; genus Scytalopus; species Scytalopus superciliaris. The sequence continues at coordinate 230,282 of VXBX01007017.1, read as the reverse complement.
TTCTCAAGCCACAAGAAGCTTTAATTCCGTGCCCTGTTCTTCTAGGAACTGAGTTGCATCCTCCAATTTAGACTTCTTCAGAATTCCTTTCCCTTCATCTTTTTCAGTGTTTGCTAGCACTCCCTCCTGGAAACCCTTGTTTAGTTCACTGCACTACCTTAACCAGATGGAAGGCATAGTTTTGAAACTCTCTTACAAAAACCAGCTTGTGAATCTGTACTTTTTCCATTCTGCACTCTTTTGTTACTGTTCTGCTGCTCCTTCATGGTCCTTCTGAAGCACATTTTCTGTATAACCTTTGTATGCAGGCATATGACTTGGTATGGAAGTGCTACCATTGCACAACTAGTAATTTTTCTCCTCCACAGAACTTCTCTTTACTATATAAAGTAAACCACCATTTGTCAAAATACTCAGAATTTTCTGAATGCAACTAAGGTCTTCCTGGATGTATATATATATATAACCCGTACCTGGAGCCTGGAGTACTGACTCCACCTGTAGTCCTGCATCCTGCTCTGGGGTTCTCAGCACAAGAAGGATGTGGACCTGTTGGAATGAGTTCAGAGGAGGGCTACCAAGATGATTAGAGGGGTAGAGCACCTCTTGTACAAGGAAAGGCTGAGAAAATTTGGTTGTTCAGCCTGGAAAGGTTTCGGGAAGACCAAATTGCGGCCTTCCAGTACCTGAAGGAAGCCTGAAAGACAGAGAAACATTTTACAAGGGCAGGTAGTGACAGGACAAGGGGGAATAGCTTTGAACAGAAAGAACGTAAGTTTAAATTAGATACTAGGAGGAAGTTACTTGCTGTGAGAGTGCTGAGATACTGGAACAGCTTGCCCAGAGAAGTTGTGGATGCCCCATCCCTCGAAGTGTTCAAGGCCAGGTTGGACGGGACTCTGAGCAACCTGATCTAGTGAATGGTGTCCCTGCCCATGGCAGAGGGCTTGAAACGAGATGGTCTTTAAGGTCCCTTCCAACCCAAACCATTTCTATGATTCTGTGATTCTCTATAGGCAGAGAAAACATACAGCTGCGGGGGAGAGAAAAAAGAGGTGGGAAGGGAGTTTCAGCATATAGTATGGCAATGTGAATTTTATGCTTTGTTCAGGACTTGCTATTTGGTATACATGTAACTTCTTAAAGTAAATTGCGTTTGGAATTACGGAGCTGCTGGGAAATTCAGGTATCAATGTATGCTCTGACTCTGGCTGAGTTTCAGTACTGATCAGAATCTGACACTACTTTCATGGCAGAGATTTGTGACATCTGCATAGTCATGTTATAAATACAAATAGGCAGCATTTTAAATGCTTAGGATATTAAGGGTGTTTTGTGAACTAGAATTTTTTTTCTTCTCTTATATCATCAACCTGTAGGGAAATTCGCCAGAGCTGAAGTAACATGTCAGGTCTATACCGATTGTTGCAAGGAAATTTTTCTTCTCCTTCCACTTTCTTCATTCTTTTTTTCATACCAGCTGTGTGACTTTGAAAGCTTTACTGGTAGTAAATGTGGTTGGTTGTGCAGTAAGTGATGTAATAGTTTTTGAATTACCTTAGACTAGCTAAAGTGTTGAACTACAAGCATGGTAATGTTTCAGCCATAAGACTAGAGATGTGCCTGGGTTACGTTCAGGAACCTACATTATACCGAAAGTATGGAGTCAGATGACTTAGACTGTCCTTCCCAGATTGTTTAGGAACTTTACTGTTTATGAAATTCAGATATCAGCATCACTATTTTTGCAAAACAATTCTGTAGTTAGTAGTAACCAAGAATTAATGTCATTTTGCTTTATAAAACTGACAGTACATATATATAAAATTCTTTGGACCAAGTCTCATTGCAGAGCATTGTAACTTAAATGTGTTGCAGATGGATCCAATGAACACTGTGCTAGTAATTCTGCTGTGATTACGATTCAGGGGTTTGGGAACAATTTTGAGATTAATTATCTCTGAAACACATGGGAAAGAACATGAATCAGTTATAAAGTGACTAACAGAGCAAGGAATGCAGGCAACAGTCTTCATAATTCTAGCTGAAGCATTGATAATGATTTGTATCAGGTCACAGTGACAGCCATGCAACTGTCTGGACCTTGCCTATTTATAAATTTATTTATAAATTTATAAGGCATTTATAAATACTCAAGTATTTATTCAGAGAAGGTATCTCCCTAAGCCGTAACAGTCTTTCCTGAAGCTTTACTGTCTTCCCTCTCCATCTATAAAGACATAGTCTCTGTGAACAAATTCATACTGTTAAATAATAAAGTCACCTGACATGTTTTGGTAGCCCACATTGCTGTGTTTTATTAGCTTGTTCTCAGGCTCTTTTTTGATTGCCCAAGGAAGTTTCTGATCAATCTGCTATAGGAAGGTATCATCTTAAGACCGTGAGGACAAAAGCCTGTTGGTCACATTTTATCTCAGCATTAGGGATAAATCTCAAGCTCTCTTTTGTTTAGCAGTATAAATGCGAGCAAAAGAAGTTTTTCTCCTTTTTCTAGGATATAATGAAATATTGTACATGACTTAATGCCACAAATCTGGGGAAATAGTTGACTTTGCTAGTGGGAATATGGTGGACGTAGTCATTATTACATGTTGTTAATATTCAGAGTAACAGGACATAGGTAAGAGCATACCATAAGTATTTGTAGGGAGTTAATACAAAAAGGAGTAGAGTTACACAACATACAGAAAGGATCACTTGAAAGGAGATGTTCATGAAATGCCTAAATGAAACATAGGACAATTTTTAAGTTACTGGCTCCAAAATCTCTTTGTCTGAGGAAGAGTTTCTTTTGAGAAGATAGATCCCAGTTTTAGAGGCGCAGATGGAAATTCACTTGCCTAGGAGATAGATTTTTCAAAGCAGTAGGCTGCAGAGAAAAGCTTTGCTAGATGACACTATAAATAAAAGGTTGCTTATTTTAAAAGACAACATTACAGAGGAGTGAGGAGAATAAATAGAAGGGAGATGAAATAATGGATTAATTGTGACTATGAGTAAGTGCCTATAAAGAATGTGTTGTTTTTCTTTTCTAGATCCTTTGCTAGTTTCCAGCCAATACTGGAAAAAAAGGCTGCTGCTGTAGCTTGTGCAGTACAAGAGAGGCTTTTTAATCAGCATTGTTTAATGAGTTATTTTTAACTTGAGTGCTAGCTTCCAAGTACTTTGTTTTCTGTACTTGTTATTAATGGCAATATCTGGAAAGCCCACGTGAAATACAATCCCTCCCTGAAGGAGTCAGTGTCTTATTTAGGAGAAAGAGTAACTTAGGAGAAGGAGTAACTATTACAGTATGTCTTTCCAAATACAGTGAAGGGTTTGGGAATGGCTCTATAATATGCTGCTGGAAGAGTATGTTTGAAGTGTTAGCTGCTGTACTGTTTTAGCTAACAGGAAATAGAGTATGTTCCCAAGTGGTGCATTTTGCATAAACAAGGACTTCTGCTCTTTCCAGGATTTCAGCAGGGCCAAGTGGATGTTCTGAGGTTATTATTTTGACTCTGTTGGGGATACAAGCTTGTTGTGTGTCAAAGACTGTAGCTTTTCCTGTGGCACAAGTTACCTCCCTGATTACCATTAGCTTACAGTTTAGCTGCATATGTAAACAACATTTGATCATGACAAATGGAACTACCTGCTTTTAAACAGAACTGAATGTTCTTTGGCCTTCTTGATACTGGGAAGTGTTGGACTTTAACTCTGCTACTTGGCATTTCCAATTTCTCAACAGCAAATAATAGCTCAAGTGTTAAATGTGCTTTTTGCCTCTCACTCTCACCTGTAAAAAGCTGATGCTATTGCTTTCACAAAGCATATTTGAGGATTCATTTGTTTATGAATCGCTTGGAGACCCAAGAGAGAGAATCACATTTTCCTTCAAGTGTCACTTGTACATGAAGATACATCCATTTCCGAGAAAAATGTGTTTTCAGGTCTCTACAGAGTGAAGTGTATGTGAGCTGCAGCCTTCAGCCATAGATGTACCAACAATACACTTCTTCCATACGTATTCTTTTCCAAGAAAACAGCAAGCATTTGTCTAAGCCTTAGGAAAAGGCATTGAAAAATACAAGGTGTTCTGTGTATCCTCTGAAAGAATAACTGGATGTTTGCAACTCCAGAACACTGTGCTTGTGACGTTAGTTGAATCAACAGGACAAAGTTTGCTTCAGACAAAAATGATTTCTTGCGACTGATACAAGAATATCTTTTCCTGGAAGGTGGGAGGATCAGGTATTATGAGGGGGATGCACAGACCCACACTGAAGTTGACACCTTCCTCCCTGCCATGTGACTGTCACTCTCAGATGGTAGCATCTGTCTGCTTACAGCACATCATGTTGGTCTGAACACAACAGTAGCCAAGTGCATGTTTTAGCTCACAAGTATCCTTCTTGTAGGCTTTATCATGAGCTGTGGCTTGTCCAAATGAATAAGTATCAATAAATAGAAAATACCTAGAGAGAGATTACTTCAGTCTGTAGTCTCTTGATGTTAAAATGCTTTGTCCAGAAAGTTTCTAATTTCCCATATTTCTTGCATTTTGCTTTGAAGATTTGCAAAATACTCTGTAGAAGAGACTTCTGGAAATGATAAATATGTTTCTTGGAAAAAAATATGCCATTGAGCAGACTTGGATTGTAATGCATGCATTTACACAGCCTAATAAGAAGGGTGCTAAGAAACATTGTGGCTGTGGCTACAAAGCCACTTACTTTATGCCCTTCTTAAAGATGCTTATCTGACATGTTCAACTTTCCTAATCTATGGAAATGCTACCTTGGTACTGTATCTGGTGTTTGTGAGACTTCACTTACAAGCAAAAACAGTAGATAAGTCTCAGGTGAATTAAGTTGTTATTGGAAGGGTATTACTGAAAAATCTTCAAGTTCTTCTTGGAAGAAAATGCATGTGCTAAAATCATGAACTGTTCTAGCACTGATGTAGACTTGCATTACAAATACTGAGAACTAGTATAAATTACCTTGCTATATGCACTGCATTTTTCAGCAGGGTTGAGGAGAAGTGAGAAGTATTTCATGATTAGAAGACAATGCATGTTAAAGGTGAAAGAGGGATTCTTAAGGAAGTTTTTGGACAGGAGAGAGTTAATTTGTACTTTTAGGGAGAAAGACTGTTTTATTAAGGAAGTGCCAACTCTTTTTTTTCTTTGACTACAGGAAGGAGTTGAAGTGAGGGTTGCCAGAATATTCAATACCTTTGGTCCTCGAATGCATATGAATGATGGAAGAGTTGTCAGTAATTTTATCCTACAAGCTCTCCAGGGAGAACCACTAACAGTAAGTAATGACCTCTTGATGATATGAAGAATTATTCTTTATATCCTGTCCTCATATGCTGTAAATGACGATTTTAGAAAATAGTGATATTCCCCCCCCTCCAGAATTTAGTATTTGTGTATACCAAATGTATAGAATTATGTATCTGACAATGTGCTCTGTTGATGGTGTTGATGTTCCTTTCCCAGAAAGACACAAGACTACCAGGTGCAGTCTGGGCAAGCATTTTAGTAATCTTGAACTTGAATATTTGTCTGTCTCACAAGTCTTGTATGGGGACATGGTGTGACAGGGCTTACAGAGTCATGTTTTGATACTTAATCCCATAGAGGAACTTACTCTAAACCCTTTCTGGAAGGTAGGCATCTAAATGTCTTTTTGCAAGCTTGGAGATGAGCTCAAATTTTTCATGTGTGTTGTAATGTTAAAGGCCTTCAGGCTACATCGTGTGTTAGTAAATAAAGCCATCCAGGACTGGCTTTTGCTACCGTTGACAAACTATTGTGGCATGACTCATTTCTATACAGCTACATTTTCCTGCTGAAAAAGTTGCCATATCCAACTGCTGTGAATGGCTCTTGATTATGTTTAAATAAAATCACAGCACTGAGAGAGCAAGAGCTGGCTCAAGGCAATACTCTGACAAAGATGCTGCTGGTAATTTGGCAATACAGACAGTGTCTGATTTGAAACAGGGAGAAGTAGTTTGGAACCTGAGATTGGTTATGAGTTTATGGAAATATTCGTGGTTTATGTGGCATACAACAGAAATTTCATAAAAATGTTTGTTATTATTGCCTAGGGCAGAAGAGTGAAGTGCCAGGATATCATAGTCAATGGCTTCTTCTCAATAACTAAAAATATTCCTGAGTACCTCCATGGGGCAGCTATCATAAGATTAAGACAGCAGTCCTTCTATTGGACATCATAAAAGCCAGACTTCAGTCAGGAATTTCTCTAAGAAGGAGCAGACAGCCCAAGAAGAAAAAGGGTGAAAGTTTTGTGGCAACTTGCACTACTGTAATTCTTGTAGAGCAAAATCAGAAACTGGACAGAGCACTAAAGAGTATAGACCAAGGAATAAGTCATGGCCAAGCAAGATGAACCGTGGTGTCATGTGATAGATCTCCCCGACTTCAATCTTTGTCAAGTAATAAGCCAAAATATGGCTACTACCTGAAAAACTTGGACAGTAGATACTGCCTTACTGATAGAGTGAAATCTAAAAATTCTTTACAGAAAAAGAAAATTTAAGAAGCTCATATTGTGTATGTTCTGCAAAGCAATGCACCTCACCTGACTTGAGTACACTGATAATTCTTGAAATACTGGTTTTCTCTGCAGGTCAGCATTTGCTTATTTGCTTGCTGTTTATCAGTGATTGATAGCATAGGCAACATGAAACTGCTTTTAATGTCATCAGCGTTGAATGTACTCTGTTGTTCCTAGCCATTGCTAAATTTCTGGTTTAAGCTTGTGGTTGTTTCAGGATAACAAACATGTAAAATTACTTTGTTCACCACTTCTCCTAAAGATTTGCTTTTTCTGCAGAGATTTACTAGTTTTGTAAAAAGCACTGTGTCGCTGCTCAGTGCACGGCAGCAAGTGTGTGATGCTGACTGTGACTTAATGGCCAGTGTTTAGTAGGGCATATGACATTGTCTGTCATATAAGGCAACATTAAGACTGCAGATGCCAGTGTTTAGTTTTGGTAGCTGACTAAACCAGTGAGCCCAGCTTGCCTAGTAACTGATAGGAGTCTCTTCAGCACTGCATAGGCTGATTGCACAACTGCATGGGTTCTGTGCTCTTTTCCTCTCAGAACATTTAAAAAAAGGGGGCATTTAAATTCATGCAAAAAGAGTTTCATTTTCTCACCCAGGCATGTCCCCAAGCCTTCTTGTTGCAAGACACTAAACAAACAGAAGCAGACAAGAGGATGTAGCTTCTTATTTTGACACTTTTGGTCCTTGTAGGGCTTACTAGTATCAAAATGTGAGTGTAACTATATGCTGCCTAGTCAGTATGTTCCCAGGATGGAAAGTCTGAGCCTCTAAATGATGTTTAGAAAACTTACCTGGTTTACAGAGGGTCAGAAGGTACTTTTGGTTTTTAGGTTTGGTTCCCAGTGAACTATTAGTTCACTATTAGTGAACTGAATAGGTGAGCTATTTGGCTTCTCAAATGTTTTTTTCATTCATGCATAGTTTCTCAACTTTTATGCGCAGTAGTAATGTAATTTCTACAAGAACAGAGTGAGAACACTAACTGGAATTTTTGTGAAGCCTTACTATATAAAGCGGTTATCTTGCTTTAAAACATACAATCCATGGGATATTTCAGAGCATCAATAAGAGAAGTCTTTGGTCAGTGCTGTTCTGTGGGAGGGGATACTGAAAGATTTATTTTATTTTTATAGCTGCTATTATACTGTGTAAACTTTAGCCAGAATGTAATTGTAATAGAGGTTAAAACAGAATATTTGCCCAACATCACTGTTCTGCAGGGAGTAAGTAGCTCATGTTGAAAATGAGTATGAGAAAACAACTAAGGAGAGAGTAGTTTAGCTGACCAGGTCAGATAAAATGAATTATAAGCAATAAGTACTGGCTGAGACCTAAAAAAATTTCATCCTTGTATCATCACAGGATTTGGCTGACAGGAATACCAAGTGTGTTGACCTCTTTAGAAACTGAATGTATTCAGTCTCTTAGTTCAAAGTAATTGTTCAAATTGATTAAATAATCTCTTGAGAGAACAATATCATTAATCTGTAGAAGTTATAGCCTATGCAAACATGATGATTGTTGCTTTGTATTATTGTAAAGGAAGGATTTATTAAGAGAAATCGAGAGGTATTAAGGGAGGTATTATTCTACCTGATTGGAAGGTGGAAACCATATTGTATTTTCCAGCCACTGCCTGGAGGTGGAAAAGATAGCCACACAAGTGACTTCACAGAAATCATCCACGAATGACTTAGTTCTTAAATTACTTTGTTCTGTAAAACTTATCCCACAGGCAAAAATAAACAAGCAGAAGGCCCTATATAAATACATAAATTCTGCTTCCTGTTTGGGAATCCATCATGCTATCTGTTTACTCTCCTGGTGCTTTCCTCTCAGAATCATGTATTGGATAAACTCTTAGACCCCTGATCTTACCCATTGCTTACTGATATGTGAATTCCTTCTGGCTCTGAGTCAGCCTCAGAGAGCACAAGGCTCACCAAGTGCCAGATGATGGCCTGAATATCAACTGTACTGTTCTTTCTGTCTTCTAGGAAAATAAGCATGCTTCTACTCTGTCCTTCCAAAAATCCTTTCTGTTGTAGCAGGTTGATGGTGGGATGTGTGCACCCCTAGTTAAACTGAAATGTTTTCACCACTTAAATGTGCCTACTGATAGCTTTCAGAATTTCAGTTTTCGTGTTCTAGAAACTTTAGTACTGCACACGGAAAAAAATGCTGGTATCAAATACCATTCTGTACACTTTAAATGTACTTTGATGTCTGTTTGAACTTGAACAACTTGCTCCAGTGCCAGCACATAACCTGAGAAAACTTTTTATTTCCTTCTGAAGGTTTTGATACAAATCTGTGCAGATGACTTTGGGAGTCATATCATCTAGAAATTATTCTATTTAGAGCCACATGATTTTTTTATCCTGATTGCTTTAAACACAGTGCTGTTTCTCTTGACAGTTTTTTCAGAGACTGCTACCATTTAGTGGTCTCTTTGAAGCTGGCTGTTGTTAATGAGTGAATCAAAATTGGTCATCATAACCACGTCTTAGTAGTGTGAAGGTTGCTTTAAATATTCGGTGCTCTTTTCTGACTGAGTGCATGCTGCACCCTCTTTCAGTGTTCCGGGAGAGGACAAAGCATCACTCTGTCTTACACCCCTGAGAATGTCTCCTTCATGCAGAGTTTTGGTTAACAGAATGCCTTAAGGATATGTTTACTGGAGACAGATCCAAGAGGAAGACTACCTTCAAAGAAATGATACTTTGCCAAAGTCTCTGCAAGCTCAATTTTTTCCATTCCTGTAACACTGAGCTTGTGTCTCAGGTGTTTCTCCTTGGGACGTTTTCCTAGAATGGTAAGGGAAAAATAATTGGGTAGAGGGGACTTCTGTATTTATGTAACTTTTCTATTTTCCATATGGTTTTAGGTCTATGGACCTGGAACTCAGACAAGAGCCTTCCAGTACGTCAGGTAAGCCTTGTTTTTATTGGCTGATAATTTACTTCATTTCATGGTTCTCTGGGATTGGCCAGCTTTGTATGAGCTTGTGCATTGTAGTCAAAAAGGCTGTGTTCATTCTCAAGCCAGCTTTATTTTCAGAAGAGAGATACAGTTTATAAAAGTACGAAGAAATAAAACATTAGTTAGTTTAGAACTTTTAATTGTGATATTAATGCGTTCTTCCCTTCAAGACACTGCAAGTAACAGATAGGCAAGTTTTTAATGCTGAGCAGTTTGTCACTCCTTGCATTTTAATGCAATGCTGCCACCTCGTGTCTTTGGGACTGCTATGGTTGGTGTGCAAACTCTGCATACCAAAAAAAAAAAAAAGCTAAAAAGAAAATTTAAAAGAAACATGCTGGATTTCTGGGTTGTTTTAATCATTCTCCACTTGGAAATGTTCTTTCCCTCTGCTGAAAGTAGTAACAGTGGTAATAGATATTACAGAAACCCCATCAGGTAAAAGTACCCACTCCTTCCTGATTATAAGTCATAATGGAAGGGATCTGGATTTCTCTGCCCAGGGCCAAACATCTAAGTTTGTTGCTGGTAATCCAAAATAAGTGAGGGTTGTTCTGCTAGAGGAAGGTAACACCAAAATACTTTTTTTTTTTACAAACCTGGTTTAAGAATTTCTGAAAATGAGAAGACAATTCAAAAAACAGGCTGCAAAGCAAGTGGTGGTATCACGTGCCTGTTCTGTTCTGTTTGAAGTGTCTTGGGAATTGGCCTCTACATGTGCTTGTGTACTGGAGGAAAGAGGAAATATTAATCAATTTTTAGTGACAAACACTCAGAAAATGTGCAACCATCTGATTACAGCATTCCTCAGCTGCCTGATCAGCCTTTACTGAGATTCTGAGGAGGCAGCTCTCATTTTGGACAAGAATATTTATAGAGAAGTGGAAATTGCCTCAATCTGTTCTTCCCTTTTTATACAGTGATCTTGTAAATGGGTTGGTGGCATTGATGAACAGCAATGTCAGCAGTCCTGTCAACTTGGTGAGTACAAGAGCTCCACCCTGCTGTGTTATAGTGCAGTGATCAACATCGCCTCGGTTTTGCTCCTCGTCACTGGTACTGATTTCTAGAAAAAATAAACAGAGCAAAAAAAGGTCTTTCCAGTATGAACGTGTTCTCCCATGTATTTTCTTTATAAATAGGAAGATTAAGCCCCTAAATGTTGAGATCTTAGACCTCCAAGAACAGGATAAATTTCCTGGAGTTTTAAATTTGTTATAGCTAAAAGATTTATGTAATTAGAATACGAAGAAAAGATATGAATAGGGGACACATGCAAAATACTAGGAAATGATTGAAGACTGGTTTTAGTGAAAAAAACCACTGAAGGAATACTTAGCTTTAAATAATTAGAAACCACTTCATACTAGCCTTGATTAGAGGAAAATACAATAGTATTTTTTGGTATAATTTTCTGATATTGATTAAGGATGTTTGAATTTTTGTTCTGGTGTATTTGTTGTCACCCTATTCTCAGCAGTTGAGATAAGAATGAAAAAGGGATGTATATGCCAGGCCATTTCTCTGTATGCCAACTTTGCCAAATCAGATATTCAACTCTACAGGGCAGTTGTTCACTAGATTTTCCTTCTCTGTTGTGGCCATGAATTAATTTCTGCGTTTCTATTGAGATGCTGATATATTTGAACTCCATCATGTGCTTTGTCTCTAGAAAACTCAGTGTTTAAATCTGTATGTATCTAAATGTTCAGCTTTAGGTCAAACGAGATGTAGTAAATTATGTTTTCAAGCAAGGAAAGCCAGGGATGGTGGGAATTGAGTCTGATGGAGGTCAGCTAATGCTATAGCATGAGGTTTTTAGTATTTTGTTCTGAAATGCTGATCAGGAGTTCATGTGCAAGTTGGTTTAAAAAAAAAAGAAATGTTGTTTGGGAGAGCAAGCAGCCCTTATATATTGATATGTAAGCTATAGTAAATGCAAAAGCAGTTGTATGCAGCTAAATTAGTTTGGTTTCCTAACTTTGAATGAACTGAGAACTTAGCATACTTCTTCATTATATTATCTGTCCTCAACTCAGCACAGTCCTTGAATGCAGATTTCCAGCTGATGATGTGGTTGTGTGGGCTGCTGAGTGACTTACGCCTTTACTGCATTTGAGGTGTATTTGCCCATTCTTTACAGACTGATTTTTTGTGGGCAGCTCCCTACATATATTGAATTACCAAGGCAAATATAATTTCTAATAAGTAGGGAGCTTATCAAAGTTGCTTTTTTTTCATCAAAGGAGGAATAAAGCTTAACAGTTAGCTTTTCCAGAGTTTTAACTTGCCTCATCTAGAATCATGTCATGTCTAGCATGTTGTAAGGTGTTTAATTGTTACTCTAGTAAATATCTCTTCTGTTTGTAGGGAAATCCAGAAGAGCACACTATCCTCGAGTTTGCCCAGTTAATTAAAAAACTTGTTGGTGAGTATGATAAGTAATTCTTAGTAAAGATTATCAAGTTAGATGATTATTACTTCATTAGTGTGTGTGACATGGATAATTTAATTGGTCTTTGGATTTCTTAATTTTATCAAAGGCATTTAATTTTATTCCCATCATATAATTAAATATTAATAAGATAATCCAAATCTTGTCAATTGTATGTAAAATATTGCATGAAGAGTAGAATGAATACATTTTCTGTGTATCTGTAATCTATACTCATTAATTTGTATAACGTTTAGACCGTTTTTTAGCTTTGTCTTGTCACAAGGACAATAGATAAGTGAGATGTAAAGCACATGAATGAAAAAGTCTTGTGTAACATCTTAGCTGCAGTAGGGATCCTTCAGCAAGGTGATTCTTCACAATTGTGCAGGCTGTGCTCCTTCAGCTACCATTAAAAACCTCATGCTGTGGCAACAGTCTTCCTCTGCTTTTCACTGATCTAACAGTGATTCTTGAAAGGGTTGTCAGCACTTATGAAGAAAACACTGTGGCTTCCTCTTCATTCTTGCTCTCATACTGTAACAAATCAGAGCTCTCAAGAATGGAAGTAAATGGTTGTGCTTAATCTCCTAGTGTGGCTTCCTAATGAGATGAAACATACTGCTGCCATTAGCCATGGGTTTTCAGTCTAGATTCCAGAAGTGCTTCTGACAGATCTGAAAAAGACGAGTTCAAACATATAGTACAGAAGCTGATGCATGTGGTGTTTCTAATGGAGGACTGTTCCCTCTGGAAAACTTCTGTGAATCCACAGATCAAGGAAGGAAATTGAAAAATCACAGCACCAAACCTATCAGGCACGTAGAGTAATTGTCACCTCCATTTGTCTGTCTGTTCACAAACAACTTGATCTGTTCCAGTCTGCCAGGGGAGACGGTTTAGTTCCGCATCCATAAAATTCCACAGTAACATGACATGTAAACTGTTTCCTGGATTTGGTTAAAGAAATTTTTCTGCTTCTGTGTATTGTCATGAGGAAAGGCAAGTGCTGTGTTATTTAAATCAGACTGGAGAATATGGGCAAAGAGAAACTGAAGTCCTTTTGCAATGCTAAAGTGCTGACAATCACAAAAGTGGTTGAGGTTGGAAAGGACCTCTGGAGGCCATTTGGTGCAACCCTTCTGTTCAGGCAGGACAACCTACAATTGGCAGGGGGCTAGGCCCATGTCCAGATGAGTGGAGACTCCACATCCTGCCTGGGCAATCTGTGCCAGTTCTGGGTCACCCTCACAGTAAACTGCTGTTTTCTGATGTTCACAGGGAGCCTCCTGTGTTTCAGTTTGTGCCCACTGCCTCTGGTCCTGTCACTGGGCATCACTGAAAACCATCTGTCTCCCTCTTCTTTACTGCCCTCCATCAGGTGTTTATAAACATGGATAAAATTGCATTTATCCTTCTCCAGGCTGAGAGGCCCCAGCTCTTTCCACCTCTCATCATAGAAGAGATACTCTAGTCCCTTCATCATCTCTGTGGCCCCTTGTTGGACTTTCTCTATATATCTGTGCCTCTCTTGTATCGGGGAGCCCTCAACTGAATCCACCTTCCCTGTGGATCTCGCCAGTGCTTAATAGTGGAAAAATCATCTCCCTTCTGCTGGCAGCACTTTTCCTCCTGCAGCCTTCTTCATGCCAAACACACATGACTGGCTCATATTCACCTTGTCCACCAGGACCCCCAGAGGCTTTCCTTCTAAGCAGCCTTCCTGCTGCCTGCAGGCCTGTACTGGTGCCTGGGGTTATATCTCCCCAAATTCAAAACCTTACACTTGTTATTGAACTTTATGACGTTCCTGTCAGCCTTCTCTCCAGCCTTCTTTCTCAAGGTCTCCTTGGATGGCAGCACAGTACTCAGTGTATCAGCAACTCAGTATTGATCCAGTGTCTGGGGTGCACCACTAGTTACCAGTCTCTAACTAGACTTCATGCCTCTGATCACCACCCTCTGGGCCTGGCTGTGCAGACAGTTTTCAGTCCACTTGACTATCTGCTCATCCAGTCCTCAGTGAGGATGTTATGGGAGACAATGTCAAAAGTCTCCCTGAATCTGAGGTACATGGTATCTACTGCTCTACCCTTTGCTACTGCAGCAGTCCCTTCATCATAGAAGGTTATTAAGACTGGTCAGGCATAACTTAATTTTTATGAATCTGTGCTGAAATCTTTATGAAATGCTTTGTGAATCCATGTTGCTGTGGGAAAGGTGGTTTACCCAGGTGCTGCATGCAGTGCAGCTGTATCTGTGCAAAGCATTGCAGTGGTTGAATCATGAAGCAGAGAGCTGCAGAAGGACCTGTTGCTCCAGTTGGTAAGAAACATGTAAATGCAAAGCATAGTGAATTGTGGATGATAATTCACAGCCTTTTGTTTAATAGGCAGTGGGAGTGAAATCCAGTTTCTCTCAGAAGCACAAGATGACCCTCAGAAACGAAAACCTGACATCAGAAAAGCCAAGTTATTGCTTGGCTGGGAACCTGTGGTATGTACAGATTCACTACTGTTGCTGTGTGCAAAAACAGAGGCAGCCAGAGCTGAGGGAAGGATGCATGACAATGACACATTTCCCTTATCAGAATTTTTGCTTAACACAATCTCCAGGACATTTGCTTAGAAGACTGTCCCTCATCTCTTACCCTAGCTCACAAGCTCACAATTCAGGAACTGCTCGTTGAGATTGTATGGCCTGTGCCATCCAGAAGAGCAGATTAGCATTGGCATTTGTAATAGACTATAGCCAGAAAGAAAACATTGCTGGGATAGACATTTTAACTTTTTCACTTGTCTATTGTGAAGTATTTATCTTTCTGTAAGCCTGATGAATCCTTTGAAATACATGGTAACATAGTTATCTATGTTACCAAACCCATAGCTAATGGCTTTGCCATTATTACAGGAGGACTCATTCCTGTAGCTGATGGTAAGAGCTAGTTTGTTTGGGGAGGTAAGGTCTGCCTGATGATCAGAAAAGCTGTGTCTTTCTTAACCAGCTCCCCATTCTAGCTAGCACAGAAAGGTTTGTAGCCTTTCTTAGTTTTGCAGACAAAAGTCATTCCAGGATATATGAGGCTACCTAGTACATGTAAACCTAATAGCAAAGGGTGGATCCAGACTCTTCTAAAAAGATTCAGAGATACCCAGTATTAATAGACTGTGCCTGAAAGCACAAGGATGATGGCAAGTGTTGCAATCACAAAAGGTTTAAAACAGTTGTCTTTTGTACTTCTGGCCATCTGTGTTTGGCAGAGGCAGTAACAAAAGTTACTGTGAAGTAGAAGTACTGTTGGTACAGCAAGGCAAGCAGATTTTTGTGCTGCTGTTTTTACCTTCCTGTATTGCGGGTGGTGTCAGCGTATGGCTCCTGAGAAGAGTGGGTAGTATTTCTGTTGTTACTGTCTCCGTATTCTATGCCCGTATTTAAACACTGCAATTTGGAGAATTACAATTATTTGTATAGGATTTAAGAATATCAAATGAAATCCTGGATGTCAGCTTTATACCATTCTGTGAAAGATGATCTTTAATCCTTAAAAACAGAAGGGGCTTAAGTGCTCTGTGTTTGTCTCTTTTCAATGTATTAGGAATTGAAAGTAGAATTATGTATGCCTGTTTTGATACTGAACAGACCAGTCATAAGCATGCATGAGATTTAAAATCACTGGGGTTTTGACTTGCTATGTCAGAAAATATATCAGCTGTTTAAAAGCTCAGATGCATCAGCAGTGCAGAAATGTAACCAGTATGTGGTGCTGTTAATACTTACATTGGCAGAGTGAGACTCCCTGGCTGCCTTGTGATAGCTGTATTAAAAAATACACTGTCGAGAAATGAGCTGATGTGAACTTAGAGTGATATGATTCTCTCCTCACTTTTGGGAACAGGTCCCATTGGAAGAAGGTTTGAATAAAGCAATTCATTACTTCCGTAAAGAACTTGAGTATCAGGCAAACAATCAGTATATTCCCAAACCAAAACCTGCAAGGATGAAAAAAGGAAGAACAAGACATAACTGAAGACTATTAGTTGGACAGGAAATTACCTGCTTGACATTTGACGGATGTAATTTTTTTTTGAGAGAGAGACTTTGAAACAGGTATCATGAAGAACGAACTGGAATTTCATTCTGAAGCTTGCTTTAAAGAAGTGGATGTGCCTAAAAATAACAAATATTCCCTTTCCCTGCAAATCTTGCCTTGCACTTTTTAAATCTGTCTTTTTATGTAAAATAGAGTAGAAGCATCTTTTAGTATCTTCAAGTTTTATATCTTGATGTGAGATTATTTTGTTGTGACTGTCCTTGACAGTTTTATTTACTGGTTTCTTTGTGAAGCTGATGATAAACACAAATGGGATGGAAAATGCCAATTTATTTATAAAATGGGTACTATAAAATATGAGATGTTCTACTATGCATAAGAAAAAAGCTAGTGGTATTGTCAGGTGAGAGACACTGACATCTGCATATAGAGGAGTTTAAAAGAATTCTGTATGAGAGCTTTATGTATTCTTTAAAGGAGAGATTTTTTCAAAGGTTTAGTTTTAGTTGTACACTTGAATTTTAGATATTTTCATTGATTACCATGGATAAGGTATTTTGAATCACTACTGTGTTGTGCGTACTCTGGGAATAAAGTTAATGTATAATTGGTTACAGTGGTTGAATATGCTATTTTAATAAAATATTGAAACTTCTATTTCCTAGTTTCAGGATTTCACTGTGGGCATTTCTCTGGCCTTGCATATCTGTGGATTTATTGTGTATTAATTATAGAGTAACAATCTGTAAATAATTCCCTCAAAGTTAATAACTTTGTTCTTTCATTACTTGTTTCTTAATAGATGTATCGTAAGGGCTGCAGAGTGTCTGTTGAAGTAGGTTGGACAAAACCATCATGACTTTTGCCAATTCAGGTAGTTGATAGTGACACAGGAGTATAAGATTTTCTTTAAACCATGGAGTCTAACTTCAGCCTCCCTAAGGAAACACTGAGGAAGTGTTTGGAGTCCCATGCAGTTTGTCTGATCAAGTTCCTATTGGCTCCAGCAGTGATGGAGCTGCTGTGTTCATTGGTGTGCCCTACCTGGACTGGGGCTGCAGGGATACTTTTAAGACAAAACAGGATTTTTCCTTGCTCACAAGCACACGTTTTCTTCCATGGAAATCTGCCATACAACTAAGATGGGGAGCCAGGGTGCATTTTCCTGTCTGGATTCAGAGGTGGAATTTAGGTATTATGCATTGCCTCCATCTTTTCACAGCTGAGCAGCTTGAGATCTGCTTTTTTGTTTGAAACCTTTTCCTAGGTACTTGATGTGGGCATTTATTCCATGTTAAATTGCCTGCAAAGTACACCATGGTGTGCATTCTCCAAACGTGTTTAACCTGTCATTACTGATACACTCACAAAGCACAGCCTCTCCTTATCTGCAAAGCCACAGCTGGACATACGTGAAAGTAGTGCCCACTTCTTTAGTAGTTCTGTGGGAGAACTCTTAATCAGTTCCCAGCATGGTGGTTTTAACCCTTGAGCTCTAGATTGTACTGGGGAGAAGATGTTTCCCTCCTCATGCCATTGGATGCCAAAGCATCTGTGAAGTGGTGGGACACAAGGGTGTCCAGCATTTAGACCAGCCATGGAGAGTTAATTGGGAGCTGTGGGTACCAGCTGTTTCTTCCAGGGCTGTTTTTCATTTAATCCAGTGACTTCAAGACATAACATGTAAACTTGTACAGGCACAAACATGCTTCTGGAGACTAGCACAAGATGTGCATTTTCAAAAAAAAAAAAGAAGTCCCCTGGGAAGTCTGAACCTTTAGATACAAGTGAGAAGGATTTAAAAGCTTTTTAGGTTACTTCACATCTCCTTCATAAAAGGAGCAAATTGAAGAGAGTGCAAATGACTGGTACCAGTACAACCCATCTATGAGCATGTTGCATCCCTTCCCACTTAGCCCCCCGGTGACAGGACTGCGGTTTTGCACTTTCCTTGTACTGTTTCTGCTTTTTGTTTCAGAGGTTCCTGGTTCAGCTCCTGTATTCTTTCTAAATAGTATCCCCCAGAAACAGCAGCTCAGGCTGCTGTTGGCCTTACGTTTTGAAGCCAGTGACTGGTCTTCTAGCTGATTTAAAAGGCGTGAATCATGTTAAAACAGAGTCTGTTGGTGCTTAAGACTGAAAGTCTGGGGTAATTTGAAGTTTTGTCTGCTCGGAGTCTTCAAGAAGGCAGATGAAGGTTTGCACGTTGGTGCTCTCTGCTCCCATCTGAGGTTACACATCTTGGTGGGAGAAAGAGGCATCAAGTTTGCCGGGAGCCACAGGTAAGAAACAGCTGCTGCCTCTCCAGAAGAACCTTCTATGGAGGGCAGTAAGAATACAGCACTGAAAACTTGGAAATGCAAGACTGGGGAGTAAATGAAGCTATTTGTTCTCATTTCCATGCCTTAACATATTGTAATACATTTTTTTTCCCAGAAAATTTGAGAATTGGAATTTTCTGCTGTCTTCTGGTCAGGCAGACAACGTAAAACTAACATGACCAAACTTGAGGTGCCTGTTTAGTCACAGTGATCTGTACCAGTGGGCAGCTCAGTAGGTGTGAGATGCTGGTCTACAGGCAAGCTACAGTGAGGCTAGCAGACCTACTTGATTTTAAATAGTTCCATGAATATAGTCTAGAGGAGCCTCATGCCTATCTTTAGGGTATATATTTTTGCTATATGCAGAATTAATGATCTGACAGTTTGTCTGTGTCTGAGGTGTTTGCAGCTTTCTTTTAACCTGCATAGATGCTGGTGGGTTTAGTAGCCATTAAGTTCACTGCCCTCTGGACACTTATGAATGTGTCTATTTTTTCAATATATTTTTAGGAATTCAATATATTTGAAGAAGCATCTAGTCAGTGTTAGAGTTTCAAAGTTGAAAGAAGCATTATTGCCTTAGAGAACAGGCTACTAAGGGCAAAATGGGGCATTGATTAGTTTGGTGGACTTAGCTAGTCCCCAACCTTATTAGTATTGAGTTTAATGCTACTTGAGGCCAAGAAGTCTTTGGAGGTTGTTAGGGGCTGGTCAGAGGCCAGCTGTCCATAGGAAGATGTTTTCTTAACAGCAAGGGAACTGTGCGCTCAACACTAGCCTAACCACCATACATCCCCTCCCTGAAATTGCTGGAAATGTAGCAGCTACAAATCCATAGCTGGTCTGTTACGAACATTCCCCTGTGCTGGGATCTCAAGTGGCAGGAGAAACAAATGCCTAATTTGTGGCTCTGACTCCTTAGAGATACCAGGAAGAGAACCAATAGCTCTGAGGCAAAGTAGGGCTCCTTCTGTATGGCAGGAGGTTCCTGACTGCAATTCTGTATCAACAGGGACATTTTGGTGAAATAACAATTCATATTTCTTGGGAAAAAAGATTCTGGTTTTATTTTCCTTTTTCCAGTCCCTTTCCTCCTCTCACTTGCCTTCTCTGTAATACCAAAGTGGTAACTTTATGTCCACCTTGGTTTGTTGCCGTTTACAGCCTGGAACAAGCAACAGCTTGTTCATTCTTGCTTTGTTTTCCCTACATTCTGACATGTTCTTCAACAAGGAGGGCAGTCCTCTGAATGCCTTGGTCCATGTCATGGCTGAAGCAGCTGGAAGGTCCAAAGCATGAAGCTATGGACCACAGTGGCCTTAAGTGCTGTCAAAGCCAAGCACAGCAATCTGGGCTCTGTCCACCCCACTGCAGAGAAAGTTGTTTTGAGCAAGGAAAGGTACATCTTCTACCTGGGAAACAGTCCCAGGATAGAAGTGTCCAATTCCCCATCCTCAACATGTTTTGTGTTAAAAGGGATGAAGGCCTGTCCTCCCAAAAAAAAGAAAGTTGCTGCTAAAGACAGTGGATTTGGAGAGAAAGATCTTGGTCTAGACTTGGGAGAGTGTATGAGACTGGCTGTGGAGACACAGCAGTAATATTTGCACGCTTTGGCAGAAGGGTTACCTGGCAGGACTGCCCTGTCCATCTGACTGATGGGCTTATCTGGTTGGCACCCACAAACAGGGCATCGGGTCTTGAAATATGAAGTGCTGGAGCATGGCCAGGCTGTTCCTGTCTGTAGGGAGCCACAATGAACAATTGCTGCTGTTCTGTCTTGGTGGAGAGAGGTTATGTGATGTCAGTGCTGGGATGGCTGGGCATGGTGATGACGTGAAGTGCTCTGTGCTGTCTGCACAGCAGAACGGAAAGGCTGGGAAGCGGTGCACAGTTTTTGTCTGTTTTGGGACAGAAGTAGTGAAAGAAAACTCTGAAGCACTCAAGGCATATCTGATGAAGTTAATTATTTTTCCAGTAGTCTTCCTCCTTTTGCCCAAACCTGTGATGGCACATCCTTGCTTGTTTTCTTTCTCATAATTGCAACTGCTGCACTTGAAGCCAGGTGCACCCGTCTGCAAGAAGGAGGGTGCCCTCAGAGCTGTTGCCTTGTGGTGCGTGATCCCAGCCAGCAGTGAAGTACCTTCACAGCCACTCACTCCCCCTGGCCTAACAGGGTATGGGAGAGAATAAGAAAATCAGAAATGAGTAAATTTGGGGGTTGATGTAAGAGTAGTTTAATGGATAAAGCAAAGAAGAAAAAACCCCAAGTGATGCAAAGGCCACTCACTATCTCCCCCAAGCAAGACTGTTGCTCACTCAGTCTCTTAGCAATGGCTACCTTGGAAGGCAAAACCCCTACCCCTTTATTCTTCTTCCCAGCTTTCAGTGTTGAGCAAGTCATTCTATCACATGGAATTGGCCAGTTTGGGTCAGCTATCCCACCCACACCCCCTCCCAACCTCTCACCCACCCCTAGCCTGCCTGCTAGGGGACAGCATGGGAAATGGCTGGTCTTGAGGCTGTGCAAGCACTGTTTAATCACAGCAAAAATATTGGTGTACTGCCTGCACTGGTTTAGTCACAAATCTAAAACATGGCATCATACATGTCATTATGCAGGAAGTTAACTCTATCCTAGTCCTTAACCATACAACACAACGGAAAATATGGGGTTTTTTTCCCCCTCTTAGAGAATTCAAAAGACAGATCATAGAGTTTGTTGTGGGCCTGCAAGGCACAGAAAGCTGCTAGACTGAGTCAGCCTGCAGGAATAGACAACTTTAAAAGGCTAGGGAGGAATGGTCGTCATTTACAGTGCTTTTTTTATTCTTCCTTATTCAGCAGGTCTGAATTCCCAGTTGTAAATTCTGGGAAGTAATGGAAATTATCTGCATGGTTCAAATGTTGCCAAATTCAGTGCACTTTTTTGATAGAACACAAAATGGAAGTATTCTTCTAGGAATAGGTGTTTTCCAACTGTGCAAAAGAGTCTGTGCTTAACTCAGAATGTGATTATCCGGTATTTGGAATAAAGGCTCTTCTACATGAAACGCACCAGTTTAAACCAATTAAACTGGCAAGGATTCTAAGAGCAAGCCTAGGGAAAGCTGAGGGTTTGGAGCATGTTAGGATACCATGTATCTGTGCAGAGAAGTGACTAACATGTTTATTCAGTTTGGCTCCCTCAGAAAAGAGCTGTCTCCCTGGCAGCATTCCTGCAAGGAGCTGGATAGTGCTGGGCTGCCTCTCTTAGACACTGGCCCATCATACAACAAGGGCTTTAAATGAAAGATTAGGAAATAGAGAAAAAGAAGTGAAGTGTAAAGAATGGTGTTGCCATGATCCATGCTTCGGAAATTTCTTGTAAGCTTTAGATGACAGACAGCTAAAGCATCCATGCTGTCTTCTCTGTTACAGCTGGCAGAACACATTTCATCTCTTTATCCTGACTCTTCAGTTCCCGAAGTCATGGAACAACCAGTCTTTCTCACCTGCCCTTTTCCAATCCTCTAGATTTCTCAAGCACCAGCAATGCTTTCCCCTGCCAAGGTCCTCCTGATGAAGCCTCTGACAGCTGAAATCTCCCTCCTAGATCTACCTGAGGGCTTTTCTTACAGTAATGGCTGATGTTGCTATGGTACAAAAGTTGGTTGTATTTCAAGGTTTTTAACATACACAATATCACCAACAACCCCCCTTTAATCCACTGTATTTCATTGACAGATGCCCAGTCTCTGATGTATTTTGATGCTCAACCTGATATGCATACATTCCAGTTTGAATCGGGGATAGAGAGAACTGGACAGTAGGAAATTATGTCAGGGGACTGTGTTGGATGCTGTCTGATACTAACTTAATTTTAAATAGCTTAGTTTGTTGTTTTATTCCCTGTTCTGAGCTAGGCTGAAAGCTTGACACTAAGTGGAATGGACAAAAAGGGGAGTGTTCTCCAAAGATAACCTGTGGGTTATCATGCCTGGGAGAGGCTGGGGCCACTGAGGTTAGATGCTCTGCACCTCAGCAATTACTTCTGAAGTCGGGTTCCTGCCTTGAGCTCATTCCCTAAAGAATCTTTTCACAGGCTTTGTAGGTAGGCAAGCTCCTCTGCACTGAATTTAGCTTTTGTGAATATCTGTGTCCTTGACCCCACAGGAGCTGTAGAAGTGCCATGTCATACAGGTTTGGAGAGCTGTGCACAGTAGGTATGGAAACAACAGAAGAGCAACAAGGCAGTACTTCAACTGAGAGGAATATTTTTTTTTTCCCCAAGAATAATTGGATTTATTTTTTGATAGAAATCTGAACAAACAGGCACATATTAAATGTACTGGCTTATATTATCTATTCTATATGCCAGAGTAGATGATACAATGTAATTTTGCAATTGATTGTAGGAAAGCAAATGAAAATGCCCTTTAAAAAGCAATCTGTAGTAATACAGTTGGAATTAACCTTGCTGTTACGAACTCTACTAAATAATGGCAACCTGCTTATTGTATCAAAAAAGCTTTATTTCTATAACACTTTATATATAGTGTACTACTAAGTAATGTTAAAGTCATGTTGCTTTCATCAAAGTCTGGCAGTTCCTTTACTCTTGCTGTTTGACATGAATAGCAGGAAAGTAAGGCCATTCTAACTGAGGGAGCATTGAGCTTCACCCCATGCAGCCCTACAGGCACCAGCTAGAGCAGGATAAATGGCATTAATAATCGTCATAGTTGACGCCTGCCCCATGCCTGAAGGTGTGTGGATTTCGTGGGCCAATAGGAGAATCTTCATCGTAGTGGTGCTGGTAGTATCCACCATAGTATTCATTACGAGCACGCCCCAAGTTTGTCCAGTAGGAGATGTCATCTTCAAATTTCTGCCAAAAATAAAAGTAAAAAAAAAAAAGACTACATTTCCTTTCCAGCCTGAAACTTTACAATGATGAGGTGAGACGGAAGTGGTGCAAGAGCCTCTTTCAGAAATTTGGATTCTTTGTGCATTTGTCATGAAATAAATCTTTAGATCTAACAGGTTTTGTGACTTGTACCTGCCTTCTCTATGGGATTATTGAGATCCTGAGTGCAGCCCCACCGGGGACCCACCCTCTGCCCACTGGAAAGTGCTGTAACAGAGCACCTTCAACTGAAACATACACTCAGCACCTTTAATATTTCTATTACCTTGTCAGTGCGGGACTGTAAAACCACTTCAGTGTTTTGCACTTCAAAATCTAAAGGTTTAGTTGTCTGTTGCCCCTTGCCTTTAGCTGTGAAGTCCCTGACTGGGGTGCAACAGGCTTTTGCTTTATGTCTGTGATCTTTCACTCCCACCTTGCATGGGTAAATATGAAGGTACAGGGCAACTTTCTAGCTACGGAAATGCAATAAGCAGTTCAATTCTGCTCAAAACAGCAGAGGAAAAACAGTGCAAGGATATCAAATACTTGCCAAGCCAAAGCCTTTCCATCTGAATGACTCTTTGGAAATATTTTTGGCTGAGATTTGGGAAAAAAAAAAAGTTTTGCAAAATACACAACGGATAAGTATGACCCAAGTCCTTTGCTGGAACAAACAGTTATTTCATTGTTAAAACTGTGTCTTAATACTCAAGAAAACCTACTAAGTGGATTCATTGTATCCCACAACAGGCCTCATTTCAGTTTTCGAAATGCACACAGGAACTCAGAGGAGAATTCACTTTATCTGCATGGCTTGTCCTTATTACTTTTGGTGTTTTCCCCCAGTTTTAAGTTTCTGATGCATAAACCACTTCTCCTATTTTTATTATTCCTGTTAGTGGAGGGGGATATAGCCATGATGTTAAAAAGTGATTTTTATGTGCATAATGTCCAAGAAAGTTTAAAAAAAAAAGTCCCCTTTGTCATTTCAGCTCAAGCAAAGGATTATTTTTCTAATTGTTGCAGCTTTGAAAATGAATGCATTCATCTTCTAAGCAGTCCACATAGCATGAAGGTCTAAAATGGACTCCAGCTTGCCTGTGCCAATGCAATCTCATTAAACATATTCATGCAGCAGACAGAAGCCAAGAATTCAACATCTATAACTATTTTTACCTCTTATTAAAAGTAGAAATTATTCTACATGTTGGACTGTAACCAAATGCACTTCTTTTTTCCCTATTTCAGCATCTATTTAGTAGAGCTTTGTGCAGAGCTTGATTCCACTCCAATGTTTTTACACATTAATTGTTTTTTTAAAAAAGTACCCTCTTTCGAAGGGAGGTTGGCTGAACATTATCAAATGGTTTTCCTTTCACATTTAGAGCTGAGGCACAGCTGCCGGTGTTGGTGATGGTCAGGAGCTGCCCACACCGTGCAGGCACGTGTGTGCATTAGGTATGTGATGTCAGTGGGATTTCATTGAGGAATGCCAATCATAATCAGCTTGGTGTGTTTCAAAGCAAGCTGATTAGGTTGAGGCTGACGGTTTCCTGAAATACAATTGATTGCTTTGAGTCTGGCTGCCTATTTCTCAAAGCAAACTTTGTTCATATGTCCAGGCAGGAACTCCACACAAAATCTTAATGTGATTTTTTTCAACTAATAAAACTTTGCAGAAATCTCTAACAAGTAATAGAGCTTATATTTCTGAGTGATATTTGCTACTTTAAAAGTAGAAATCTCAGTATCTATGAACAGAAGCAGAGCAGCTTCTCCCTGGGTACCGCCAAAGGCTATGCGTCTTCACTCGCCACTGCTCGATCTGAACCCCTACCAACCCTTGAAAGCCTTACAGAATCACAGAAAGACTTGAGTTGGAAGGGACAGTAAAGACCATCTAGGTCCAACGCCCGTGCCATGGACAGGGACACCTACTAGACCAGATTGCTCAAAGCCTCACCCAACTTGGCCTTGAACACTTACAGGGATGGGGCAGCCACCACTTCTCTGGGCAACCTGTTCCAGTGCCCCACCACAAGTAACTAAATAATTGTGAATAAATAATTTCTTCCTAACATCTAATCTAAATCTCCTGGTTTTTAGTTTAAAACCATTCCCCCTTGTCCCATCCCTGTCTGCTCTCCCTCTATTTTTATAAGTACTGGAAGGCTGCAGTAAGGTTTCCCCAGAGCCTTCCTCTCTCCATGCTGCTCCCCATTTATTATACTCACCGCCTCATCGAATCCCAGGTACAGGAACTGTTGGTACCACTGCTGTACATCAGGCTGGCTTCTGTCCCACAGCTGGCGCCTCTGGCGTCTCAGGCTGCTCAGGAACTCCTTGGCTGCTGTTTCTTTCACTGACACCTCAGGCTTTGCAGCAACAGGGGCTGAAATTAATTCCCCCCACAAAAGGCATGCCAGGAAATTTTTGGTCAGCCTGAAGTGTACTGCTTGCAGCAAGGAAGAAAATGCTTCTCACATCATGCCATCACCTTTGTGCTTGCCAGTGCTATGACTGTACCAGAGTAACAGTAATAAACCCAGGAATCATTGATGTAATAGGATTTCTCAGCTACCCTCATTTTCTTGGATTTTTGGAAAGCTGTTCTGAGCTCAAAGACAGCAGCTAAGTGAGACATTTAAATAAATGCACCCAAACTCAAAAAGCATATACACAATATGTTTGTGCTTTGAGGAGAGAACATAAGACTGGCCCTTATGTGCTGCAGTTGCAGAAAATGGAGTGAAGAGAGGTGAAGATAAAAAGCCTGAGGAAGCTGGAGAAACACTGCTAACTTATTAGGGTGAGGAGAGGCACACATAAAAAGATTTTTAAATCCACTGTAGCTTTTAAATAATGAGTGCTACTAAATGCCCTGTGTGCCTGAAAATAAAAGCCCATCAGGCTTTCACAGCACACTGCATGATGGAAGGATGGGAATGCCCTCATCCTGCCAGACCCAGATGTGCTTGTCTGGTTTGCTCCATGCCTAAGAGGTTTGCTGTGGCTGTTAGAGGAATTTATGTACCTCGAAAAGATATGGATGTGAGGACTATGACAGGACCAGAAGAAATGGCTTCAATTTGTGCAAGGTTTATACTGGATGTTAGGAAAAATTCCTTCACTGAAAGGGCAGTCAGGCATCGGAACAAGCTGCACAGGGAAGTGGTAGAATCGCCATCCCTGGAAGTGTTCAAAAAACATGTAGATGTAGCACTTGGGGACATGGTTTAGTGATGAACATGGCTGTGCTGGGTAAATAGCTGAACTCAACCTGAGAGGTCTATTCCAACCTTCACAATTCTATGATTCTATAACTGGCCAGCCCCCAGCCACACAGAAATAAATGGTCTGGCTGTGAAACAAGAAGCATGTGTAAGAGTAGGAGAAACATCTTGGCTTCAGAGTGTTCACTGCAATGAGGGAGAAATAAGGAACATGGGTGTGAATGGGGATTTTTGGAAGTTTCAAGGGAAGAGAAGGGAGCAGACAGGGAAGTCAAGTGGAGATGTGAAAGCCATTGAAGTACAAGCTGGGCAGAACTGCAGCGGGAGAGAAAGGAGTGCAGCAAGCAGGAGATTCAAGAGATAAAAGTGACAGATGAGTTGTTGCAGGAAGAATGAGAAACAGTGGGATGTCCTGCGATGATGAGCTGGAAACTGGTAACTCAGGGTAAGCTCGAGCAGGGTGCTATTACTGGGAAGAGGGACAGCTGAGCAAATGTCCCATGGATGAGCCTTGCACAAAGGACTCTGCCAGCAAGGGAAGCAGTACTGTGTGCTTGGCCTGCTCACTTTAGAAACCAACCCGAAAAGGGGAACGAGGCTGGAATTAAAGGGGTTGCATATTCCCTCCTTCATCAATTCAAGGCTTTGAAGTTCTTCTCGGTCTAAGCCATGCTGCCTTGATGCTCCAAAAGCCCCTTAGGTGGTCCCTCTCCCCAGGGGACCTGAAAAAACAAGTGGCCCACTGCTGGGGTGCAGGGAGGGTGTAGGTTGCTCCTATCTGCATGTAATCACTGCAGAATGGTGACGTAGAGAATGCGCACACAAGGAAAACAGATGTGGATGGGATACATATTTTTGGGCTGGTAAGAGGTGTTGGGTTATGCCAGAAAAAAGCCAGTGAGAAATTAGGCAGGCTTGCAGAAAGTGGGAGTCCCTGCTGTGAGGGTAGAAATTCTTTGTCTCAGCCATAGAGTAGGCTGAAGGGACGTGACCAAAACTTCTGGGATGCTTCATCTGCTGTGTTCCCAGTCAGCATCACTTCCACACCCTTCCCTCAGCCAGTGAGCCATTCCATGCATCTGACTGCTGGGCCCTAGGCCATCATCTCTCCCATAAGAGTGCAGTCTTCCAAAAAGGAAGCACATGTGGGGCCAAGAAGACAAAAAGAACAAGTCAAGGCATCATGAGCAAACCAGGTTTGCACATTTTTTTCTCTGTGCCTGAGCCAGCAGAATTTCCATGCATTATAATTCCTTGGAAAAGCTTGTGACTTCCCAGAATAAATGAGATAAATGCCACGTCTGCCATGCATACACTGGAAAAGGTAGGTGCTATGCAGTGCACAGAGCAAAAGGCAGGCGTGCTGCCTCAGGCTGGGCACCCTGGCTTTCAGAGTGGGCTGTGGTAAGCAGAGCCTTCAGCCTTGCCCGTACCAGGTCCCAAAATGGGCATGCAGGCACAGGCTCTTCTGAGCAGGAGGTTTTAGTGTGGTACGTAGTGAAAGTGGCCACATGCTCGCAGCCTGCTGCTCCATCTGCCCTCTTTGAGCTGCAGGTACAGGGACACCACATCAGCAGCTTCCACTGACAGCAACTGACTCAAAGCACAAATAAAGGAGGGCGTTTTGCTGCCTCTTTACTCACCTTCCCGTTTCTGAAGCATCAGTTTAAGCTTATTTCCCCTTGAAACATCTAGACAAATAAAAATAAACCACATACATTTATTGAGAAGGAAATGAGAACAACAAAAAAGGTTATTTCTGAAAAAATATCAGAAGTATTTTTGACATAGCTCCAGCTCAACAGGCAAAAGAGACAAGTTTCTCCCATTGCCTTCCTTTGCTCCCTTTTCTGCATACTTGAGCATAGCATACACCGCAGGGAAGCTTCTGACACTCCAGCTCTTCTTCGGAACAGAACCTCGATACTGGCCCTCCTCATCAAGTAAATTCTGCTTTTAATCAGAAGACCACAGCTGGTGCCAGTACCAGCATCAGGGGGAAAACAAAACCCTGAGCGAGGATCAAAATTGTGTGTGTCAGTCTGCCCCAAAGCAAATGGAAGCAGTCATCCTGCTGATCCCCAAGTAGCACAACGGGGACCTGCAAGAGCTCGGCTGCTCCAAAATGCTTTAGTTCACTGGCAAGCAATCATCTTTTTAAAAAGGTGCCCAACTTGCAGAAGTTTCGGAGCGCCCGAAGGTGCTAACCCACGCGGGGTGCCAGGGGAAGGGCTTTTCCTCGCATCCCCCGGACATGCCGGGTCCTGCCTTCCCTCTGTCCCGCATCCCGCACGCCGCGCTCACTCACCGGGGGCCGCGCAGAGCAGCGGGAGGAGGAGGAAGAGGAGGAGGAAGAGGAGAGGGGCCCCGGGCAGGGCTCCGAGGGGACGCGGCGATGGCATCGCGGCAGGGGAGGCGAGGAGAGGAGACCACCTGTGCGGGACGAGACGGAGAGGATGGGGATGGAGACAGCGGCGGGGGAGCCGGAGCGGAGGGAAGGGTTATGGTTAGGGTTAGGATTAGGGTTATGTTTAGGGCGGGGATGCGGCCGGGCCGGCGGCAGGGGCGGGTCCGACGGGAGCGCTCCCGGCCCCGGCATCATCCCGGGCTGCCATGGGATTGTGCATCCTGCGCTTGGGGGCCACTTGCCAGCAGCACCTTTTTTTTTTTTTTTTTGGTTTTACATAAACCATCCAGGGGAACTTTGAAAAA
>VXBX01007017.1:169243-201013 GCA_013400415.1 Scytalopus superciliaris | reverse complement strand
TTTTTTGGCGTTACACATAACCAATCCAGGGAGACTCGTAAAGACCTGTCAGCAGTTCATGGTGGCCTTTCTGAGAGTGAAGTTAAATATATAGATTAAAAAATAGCTGTAGCACGTCATTTCACATCGCTCTCTGTACAAACCCGGTTTGTGGGTCACTTGTAACAGCGGATGGAAATGGAGAGGTTGTCCTGATGGAAAAACTAATCAGAACCAGTCAAAGGTGACTTAGTTCAGGTTTTTTTCTCTCTCCCTTCCTCCCATTACCCAAGTCCACAGCAAACTGCAATGCATTTTAACTGATTAGCTTTAAAAAATAATTTGGATTTCTATTTCTGCATATAGACAGTTTTAGCTTATTGTAAGAACTCAGGGACCAAAAGCCAAACTCACAAACTAAAAGCCCTTGCTCAGAAGGTTCATAACTGTAATGGTGCTTAAACTTACTCTGTCTTTTCCTAATTCAGACTTAACCTTCCCTCAGTGAATTAATCTTTCAGTTCCTTCCCTTGCAGATGCCAGAAACACCCCAGATAAATTCCTAGTGAATTCCTTACCCGTCCTGCAACACAAAGCTCTCGCTTCCCTCACAGCAGAGACTCACAACACTCAGGAGATCATCATGAGCATCTCACCTCCTGCTGAACCTGTGCCAGAGTAGAACAAGGTAGAGCCAGGCTCTCTCTGTAAACTACTTGTGAGAAATTTGGCAAGTGCTGAGGCCTTGGCTCCCTGATAGAAGGATTGGTTCCAGTTCAGTTGCAGTTGAATACACTTACACACACACTCTGCATACTGGCTATATTGTAATTGTATATAAATATGTATATTGAATATGTATGTGTGCATATATACATATACACGAATGCATGGTGAGGGAGCTGTGCACTGGTGTGGCAACTCCCTGTGATGGGACACGGAACCCGTCAGTGCTATTCAGGCACAGCTAATTGTGGGCGTGGGACCAGACCCCATGACTGGCTTTACCATTCACTGTAAAATGCAGAAGTATCTCCAACATGGGCTGGTCCCTCAGCAGTGCCCCAGCTCCAGCCTGAATGCTGCTTCAGGCAGCTCCTCTTTGCCCTACACATCTTTTCCCTTGTGAAAAAATTAGTTGGACCTGCACCCAAAGCTTTCCCCTTGCTTCCTGTCATCCCCCAGCACCCTTGAGCTGATGCTCAGGCCTCTCTATTCATCCGTTTTTTAAGGACTTATTACAAAGTCACGTAATGACAGGAGAATGGCAAATGGCTTCAGACTGAAAAAGAGTAGGTTTAGTCTAAGTATTAGGAAGAAATTCTTTACTGTGAGCGTGGCGAGGCACTGGAACAGGTTGCCCTGAGAAGTTGTGGATGTCTGGTCCCTGGAAATTTTCAAGGCCAG
This sequence comes from Scytalopus superciliaris, assembly GCA_013400415.1. NCBI lineage: Eukaryota > Metazoa > Chordata > Aves > Passeriformes > Rhinocryptidae > Scytalopus > Scytalopus superciliaris. Next base: position 199,627 of record VXBX01007017.1, on the reverse strand, counting down.
GTTGGATTGGGCTCTGAGCAACCTAGTCTAGGGGAAAGTGTCCCTGACCATGGCAGGCAGGGGTTGAAACAAGATCCTCTTTAATATTGCTTCCAACCCAAACCATTCTGCGATTCTGTGATCTCAGTTGAAGTGGCAGCAGCAACAGTTTGAACAGCCATGTGGTTGCTCCAGCCAAAGTGCCTCTTGCTCTCTGCAGGAGCCACGTCTTTCCATGGAAGCAGGGCAGGAGTGAGCAGCACCTCCCAGATCCCTGTGATGGAAGCGCTCCCATAGGAAGTTGGGGTCCTGGCTCAACTCCCATACAACTGTGAATCAAAATTAGATTGTCTTTTCTGTCATTGCTTCTGAGTGGTTTTTCCCTATAGCCCCATGCTTCAAGCGTCAGCAGACAGCACCATGTGTTGGAGCAAACACCCCTTCTCAATCAGTGCACTCTTTCATCAGCTTAACATTGACAGCCTGTTTGCTAAAACCACCTCAGCTTTTTGTATAGTTATTTGCAGAATATAGCTAGAAGGGACAGAGGTGACGAGCACATATGCAAGGTGACATGTAAAAGCTATGATGGAGATAATTTATAAAACCAGAGCAATAATTCATGAATATTCTTGGTTTACTGCTCTGTTGGTAATGGCAAAAGGTGTTTCATTTAGCTGGTTGGTTTGTAACAAGCCTTGTATGGGAGCTGGGGCTGTGCAGAACTTCAGGTGTTTTGTGCCCCTGGGCCAAGGGAATACAAAGCATGGAACCTTCTCTGGATACCACATATATCACGGTGACTCAAGAAACTGCTGGGATAAAATGCAGTCTGGTGAAACCCAGAGAATGGATTGACTCAAGTACAAGATTATTGTAGAAAATCATTGCTCTAGTGATGGAAGAAGTGATTGACAGAAGACTATAATGCTCAGGTTTAAACTGAGTACAATGTCTTCCCAGAAGAGGTCACTTTCTCAGTTGAGGGGACAGAAGTTTTTGACGTAAAGTAAAAAAGCTGTGTAAAAATATAACACCACTTCTTTTCCAAGGTAAAAGGTGACTGGTGTTTTCCCAGTAGCAATCTTTATTTCTTTTCAGGTTGTTTTTAGGACTAAGGCAGTGTTGCCCTGGTATTGTAGTAAGACACATTTTTTCTGCTGAGCTTGCAACTACTGAATTGTTATTTGAACTATTTACCCCCAAGTGAATAGTCAAGTTTATTGACATGCTTGTGGTACCCCTTTTTGCTATTTGCCATGAAAAACAGTCGCTGTGTGTGCAACTTGGATAGTGCAGTGTTTTCCTACGAGCTTTCCATCAGCAGCAACACTGTTCTCTTTAAAATATCCCTTCCTTTACCATGGAGGAGTTTAGGGCTTATCTTAGGCCTTGGTTTGCCTCCTCTGGCATGCCAGTGCTGGAAGTTCTCTGCCTGCATGGTTGGACAGCATTCCCAAAGGCACTAGGTAAGCAAGTCTGCACTAATGATGTCATTCAGTTTAATGTCTTTCATCACCACTGGTGACAGTAGTAGACTCTTGGTGTCGAAGTTTTATTGAAAGATGTTAATTAATGCTGTCAGCAGGACTGTTCCCCAGACAGCTCTGGAATGAGGAGCAGTGAGCAGGGCCCCTTTCACACACGGTGTAAACTGCATCAGGCCCGTTAGCATAACAGGGACCATGAGTTGGAGGGATGTCTGTGGCAGGACAGCAGCCTGGAGCTGGCAAGTTCATCACGTTCCCAACATGGGGCTAGACTGAGGACTACAGTCTTTCAAGCAGGAGGCAAAAATTTGGGAGCAGTCCAACTGAAACCACTTTGGGCCTGACCTTGAGAAACTACAGGCAGGAGCAAGGCAAGGAGATCACTGAAGACAGAGAAATTCTGATAGCTGAGTTTACTGCTGGCCAGCCTTGTCTTTGGAGCCTGCAGAACTTTGTGTATGTTCTTTGAGGTAAGCAAAGAAGACTCCAGCTGGTTTGTTAAATAGCTCTGCAACTTGCTGCATGTTTGGTGACTACTTGGGTACCCTGTTTGATCTGTGTGATCTCTGAGTTTATGTATAGTGGTTTTAAGCCCAGCAGCTTCTGCAGCTACCTAAAGTGGTGTGGGCTTGTGTGGCTGTTTAACTGATCTGAACTAAATGGGGTGGGGGGAAATCTCTGTCTTGAAGCACCCTGAATTTTTAAGTGTTTAATTTTTTTATTATTATTATACATTTTGCCTAAAATTTAGTACAAAGAGACTCCTCAGTAGCAGAGAGGCTCCCTTGTTTTTGAATCTCATCACAGTGGCTGTTGAAAGAACTGTTTTATTCATTAAAATGTAAGAGATAGTATCAGTAATGGCTATTCAAGGATATTCAGTAATTCCAAGCATAAAAAAATGCATTAAAAAATCAATCTTAGTTTCTTTCCTTCTTCCATTATTAGGCTTCATGTTTTCAAGCATTTCAACACACTAGTGCTTTCAAATACAGTGTAGATTAAATGCTTATAAAATCAAAGGACTCCCAAAGCTGGATTTCCAAGAAACACCCGCCCTCCACCAAATATAATGAGACATATGATAGAATAATGAGACCTGACACCAGCATAACTTAGTCAGCCAGGGATTGCAGGAGATGACATTTCATCTTTTGCGAAGAAGCACCATGTAGATTTTAACAATTCACTAAAATGATCCATTTGATCAAGAACAGGGCAGCATTGAGCAGTACTCCCAAAATCCAGAAAATGATTACTTTCTGCTAATGGGGTTTTTACAAGATCTCCCAGCCCTATTGCCTTGGTCACTAGCCTTAGGACAGAGGCACTTGGCATTCCAGATTGTTTTCTACAGCCTGTTTCAAGAAAACTGCATAAGTCTTTTTTCCCCCTTCCAAACAGAAGGAAGAATATTTAAATCATGAGTAATGTCTTTTCAAAAGCTTTTGAGTTTCATACCATTTCTTCCACTGCTCCAGAGATGTCTCGACAGTAACAAGGCCAGCCCCAAGTCCCAGGACAAACACCTTTTCTTACCAGTAAGTTCATTTGTTATCAGCTGTGAGATTCATTGGCCTTGACACATAGTTTGGGATAAATTTCTGCCATTATATCTCAACTGGTTGCACCATTGTCTTGGTCCATGTTACTTAAAAATATTAGAGCACATATTTTCCATAGAAAATATCTTAAAATAAAGTTATTTTGTTTTGATCGCTTTTTTTTTTCCCCTCCCCTGTGCTTGGCTACTGCTGATATTTTTTTGCAGCATCTGTCTGAGTGTGTCAGATAAGAAATGGTGTCTCTTGGTCTGTCCATCCTCTTCCCGTCACTACCTGACAGTACTTTGCTGCCCTGGCTGCAGAATTAACCTCTTTTCTCTGGTAATAAGCACAGTGAGAAGCAGATTAGTTCAGCAGTGTTATCTGATCATGGCTGCTTCCTTTCCACAGAAGGATAAAAACATTCTGTCTCTAAGAATTCCCTCTCCTTTTTCTCTTCCACTGCCTCTGGTATACTTTTAGGATAAACCTGGAAGTATATAGCAAGTCTGTGTGTCAGATTTAACAGGAAAGGAGGTGGAGAGGGTCTGCAATACATTAATACCTCTCTTTTTGTCATGGCCTGGTTTCATTCAAATCATTCTTTCTTTTACTGCTCTCTTGGGAATCTTATTTTTTATGCTTCAAAACATTTTTTTCTGAACTCTTATTTCTGAGCTATTTTTCACTTGTATTCATTCCCTAATTTTATTATTCACCTCCATAATGCACACACACTCTTAAAAAAACCACAAACCCCCCACAAAAATTCACAAACACAACTAACAAACAGGCTGCACCTAATCAAAGATTAGGAAATGCAAAGTCTCAAAAATCTTAAACTTAACTACTTGGTTTTATCATCCCTTTTCCTACACATCATTGCTGTCTTAATGGTTTGTACATATTTCTGTTCTTTCAGCGAAACTCTAGGCTTTCTCATGGGGGAGGTGTTATTCATATAATAAAAAAGCTATCTGACCTTGTGTTGCATCATGCCATGAGTGACCATGTGCCATTCACAGGGATCCAGCCCTTTCCCAAAGCGTGTCCAACAGCAATGCCAGAAGCCCTGTTCTGCCTGCCATGTCTTCTTGCTGCCTCATCATGACAGCATTATTTCCTCCCTTGAGTATCACCAGAAAGCTAGTTTGGGGACACAGCACCATCACATCAGCAACTGCAAGACCAGGGAAAGCTGCAAGAAGATGAGTTTCTTGCAAACCCAGCCACCTACAAGCACCTGGGCACCTTCAATCACAGCTGGAGGAATATATCTCCCCTTGCCACCTGCAGCCCTAAACCCCTTCACAGATGAGTCTCTTCCTTTGTAAAGAGGAGCCAACCTTCGCAATCCACAGTTCAGTACCCAGGATGAATTGGGGGATGGCAGGAAATCAGGTTGTGCTTCCTAAGGCAGCTGCCTTACACTTAAGGGCTTGAATCAATAGACTTGCTACCACCAAGATGGGGAAGTCTCTCTGCCCCCTGCAACCTCATCCTCCCTACCCTTAACAGCTCCACTACATTTTGAAGCCAATTCAGTGTGCTGGGTTAGTTACCTTCAGGATTAGTGAGCTGTGATAGCTCAGGTAGGTGGTTTCCAAGAGCTGGAGCCAAATTAGAAGACAGTGGGAGAGTATGGCCAGAAGTGGGAACAGGGTGAAACTGCTGAAGGGGGGTATTATGTCCACCATACCTTGAGGAATAGCCGGGGGTTGGGCCCACTTGTCCCTAGAGTAGATGACTGCAGAGAGAAAGGCAGTAAGACTCCATATCAAACCCATCCTGCCTGATTCCTTCCTTCTCCTGTCTTATGTTTGAGGATTTAGCAATGCCTAAAACTGATCCTTGCAGGACAAATCAGTGTCTTCATGACCCCTTATCGATCACTCCGATACCATCTGAATTTGGGCACACTCCAGAGTGGATTTCTGCCTATGCAGGAAAGTTTGCTAGCAGAATGAGTTTGCTTGCTGAGAAGCAAAGACTTTGAGACAGTGACAGGTCTAATCTGTGACAGATCTACCCAAGGTTTCCCTCCCTGTGCCTCAGTCCCCTCAGTCCCAGGACTCTGCAGCAATGCACAATAGCCTGGGTAGCAGGGCAAGCCCTGAGCATCTCCACTGCAACCTCACCAGTGTGGCTGTGAGTCTTAGAGACCTGCAGGGACGCAGCGTGTGCTGACTGAGCATGTGCTTCAAAACTACCTTTTTGTGTTTCAAACGGGAGAAAGTGGATGCATTTTCATGGGGAAGAAAAAGAGGAGCATCCCAGAGAGTTGCTGCCACCCCTGGCCCAGTGCGAAGCTCACATTTTAAAGCACAAGAGCTGGTACTTTGCCTGGAGCATGCCAGGCACTGTCAGCATAAACACAACAACCTGCTTTCCCCTGCCTTTCTTCTCAGGCAGGTAAAAATCACATGGGCTGCAATTTTCAGCAACACTGCCAGCCTGCCTGAGGCAGGCCCACAGCATGCAAAACGTCTGCCCAAAGAGTAGAAATATGGTAGAGTCACCTGCAGCAGAGGGCAGGTGACTGCTCTCTCCTTGGGTCAAACATGAGCCCTTGGGAGCCTTAATAACAGGCAGAACATCCTAGCTTGGAGCATGATTCTCAGGTTATCAGAGCAGAAACCTCACTTGTCTTCCTGACATTATCACATGTGACCTTACACCTCTCTTCATCTGCTCTGTGGCCGCTCCTGCTGGCTCCGCTTTATATCTGTGCTTCCCACTCCCACCGATGCCCTGCCTAAACCCTGTCTGTGAACAAGCCTGTGTCTCTGCTCATCTGATGTTGGATTACCTCTCTGATTTACAGGTCGGTTTGTGTCCAGGAGAATGTACTCCGTACTCTCTCTGTGCTGCTGCTGAGTAAGAGATCATGACATCTTTAATCTTCCCCCGCGAAGCCCCACTGCACTTGGCTGTCCCTGGATGACAGTGACTTCAAAGGGAGGGTGGCTGCAGGGTATGGAAATTTGAGGGGAGATTCTTTTGCCTGTTGTGATCATTTAGGCACTTGCCCTGCAAGTACTCGTGCACACATGTATTTTTAATCACAAATACCCTACAGAATCCAATTATCTCAGAAATATTAAATCCCATGCTATTGCTGGGTATCACAAAATGCTGTTGTACAGAAACGCAGCTCTGCTGGAAAGGTGGGCATTTCATCCCCAGCTCATTTCTCACCTGGGCCTGTTTGGGGAGTGATGGAGGGGAAGGCTACTGGGCTCTGATCCTGAAGCCCAGCATGAGGCCTGACCAGGCTCACAGCAGGGCCCATTAGCTCTCCTTTTGCTAGTAGGACTGCATTAAGTCCTGAACTCAAGCTGGCTTCTCCATCAGTCAGATAGAAGAACCTGCTTTCACTTGTTAATGTAGACAGGCCTCTGAAGTCCCTGATAGCTCTTCTAGACATCAGCATGATTGCTGTCATGCTCTGGAACTTCTGCCACAAAGGATGGCTCTGGGATAGAGGAGCTCATATATTGCCATCCATCTCCAGCATGTGGTTTTGTCTCCATCAAAAATGTCCTGGTGAAAAAGATGGCCCCATTTTTGATCAGATCACTTGGTTTTGGACGAAGACTAAATATACACTTTAATCTGAAAGCTAACCTGCTTCAGAAAAAGGAATTCTGAGGCTATAATTCTTCAAGGTGGCATGAGAAATTCGGTCAATTTTACCAAAAGCAACACAAAAGTTTTTTGCCTCCTCCTCTCCCAAGATCTGCCATTATAAACCTTTGTGTCCAACTCAGGTTTTTTACCTTTTTATAGAGATCTACAGTGATTTTCGCTTTAAAGTTTAACACCTTTTCACACTCTGCATGGCAGATCTGTAGTACTCTTCCTGAGTGAAGGACAGTGGCTGCCTTTCTGTTAGGTAATCTAATGGCCACAACGGAAAGATGCTTTAACCTAGTAATTATTTATTACAATGGTCTACAAGTTTAATGCATATTAGCTGAACATCATTTGGAGCTGGGGAGGACCTGAGAAAGTAACTGCACAGTGATGCTCTGGTGACATCAATCTTTTTCTCTTGTGTGTGTCCAGATTAATGTTTAGCCATACAGCAGTGAGTAAACACAAACCTTTGAGGGCTTCTTGTATCTTCGAGAAATGGCACAAGCATGGGTATGACTATATGATAGATCAGGAGAGGACACAGAGTGGTGGTATAAGATGGTTTATTTTCTCTCATGGTATAACTGGATTAGGAATATCTTCTTAAAGATGATCAATTAAACTTTTAATTTTCATGTTAATTAATTCAGATGTAGGGACAGCATGCAACATGCAATATAACTTGCTGTTGCTAATCAGACAGAATCATTTAGGTTAGAAAAGACCTGTAAGATCATTGAGTCCAACCTTTGATTGATCATCTTGTCAACTAGACCATGGCACTAAGTGCCACATCCTGTCGTTTCTTGAACACCCCCAGGGATGGTGAGTCCACCATCTCCCTGGGCAGCCCATTCCAATGTTTAACAACACTTTCCATGAAGAAATTATTCCTGAACTTCACTTGTTAATAATCACTTGTTAATCAGAGAGGGTAACATCATAGTATCATAGGTAGGAAAAGACCTGTAAGATCACAGAGTCCAACGACAAACCTTCCATTGCCAAGTCCACCGCTAAACCTTGTCCCTAAGTGCCAAGTCCATGCATCGTTTAAAAACCTTCAGGGATGGTGACTCCACCACTTCCCTGGAGAGCAAGGAGTGGATAGGAGCAGATAGGAAACTTTCTGCCTTCTTTTATTCAATGAAGAGCACAGATCAGTCAAGAAGCACTACTTATCATGGGAGCACATTTTTCAGAGACCAAGCCTGGCTGGCCGCTGAGCAAATTTTAGGCACCCGGACCAAAAAAATCCTGTTTTGTAGCAATAGTTGTCCTTGGGTTTAGTAAAGTCAACACTTTACCCTTGGTCATTTCATATGAAATTTTTTGGGGGCCTGGGTTGGCCATTTCATGAGAAATACTTTTACACTTAAAAGTAAATAAATAAATACCAAATATAACTAAATCCCTGAATCATTACAAAACCACTAAATATGTACATGGAAAATCTTTTCCATAATAGTAATTTTACATGACTTATTAATTTTATTTTGTACTTAACCCATAGAGAGAAGAGAAGAGAAGAGAAGAGAAGAGAAGAGAAGAGAAGAGAAGAGAAGAGAAGAGAAGAGAAGAGAAGAGAAGAGAAGAAGAGACATAGTGGAGAGAAGACTTTTTATCTGATAAAAAGAAAACTATCATGTATATGTTTTAGTAAAGAAGCCAAACCGCTCAAATCTCCACTGCTGTCACCATTCCCACAGAGTGCCCATCAAACCTACAGTCTCAATATGTTAAACAGTCAATCAGTCTCCCCTAGCCATGGAGAAATCCCACTGCCCAAGGCACAGATTCATTTTCCTGCAAGAGCACAGACAACTCCAGGCAAGGCTAAAAAAACAGATTAAAACAAAGGCTGAGATAATACCTTCATTTTGGTTTCATTATGGACAAATTCCACTTCTTACTTGATCAGAAGTGTCTCTGTCATATTTTTATCTTAAAAATTATATATTTTCATTTAAAAATAAGCTCTCGTTACAGAGAACTAAACTCTTATACGTAAATGAACAATACAAAATAGGAATGTTAATCAAAGGTTTAAGTACATTCCCTGCATAGCAATATGTTGGAGAATATATCTGCGTTTTCCCTTCCCAGACTGTGTAGACAAGAACAATTACAGTTATGAAAACATGTATTTTGCTTACTAATCTTTGAATTTTTTGCATGGGCGATGCATGTGCAGGTAGTGGAGCAGCCTCCCTTCTGAAGCACTTTTAACCTAATTGGATGTGTAATAGGCTCAGAGTCTAACTTCTGAGGGAAAATATTGGATGAGTGTTAACAAGCACATGGAAGGTGTAAGACATCTTTCTTAGACAACACTGGAATAACTTCTGAAGGATTGTCTTGGACTATGTGGATCTTTCTTAATCAAGGGTAGTTTTTTTCTTCTTGCCAAAAGACATTCTCTGTCACAGGTACTCTTCTTAATCATGAAACATGACTTTACACAGGGATATCAGAGGATCTGAATTATGCGGGTGGTCAGCCCAGAGTGATGTCTTCCAGTCTTAAAATCAAAGTATCTGTCTCAGATGTGAAGGGAAGAAAAAGACAGGTGGTAGCAGAGCTTGTCTGTTTAGAAATCACCAATAAAATGGATTCCTTCAAATTTATTCAAAAATGCCAGCTGAAGCCAACTTTCCTTCCACATTACCATTACCATTTTCCCATCAATTGCATGGCAGTGGCTTCAGGCAATGCCTGAAAAAGGATGGTGACTGATGACAGTGCTATGAGGAGCAGAGGGGCTGCAAGTAGAGCAGTACAGAAGGCAAAAGGTGGTAGTGTAGCAGATTAGAAAGACCAAGGAGCAAGAGGGGCCTGACAAATTACGTTTACTCCACGAAGTTTAAGACTTGTGGCTGTGCCTCCTGCCAGGATGAAAACTCATCCTGCTGAGGATGAAATCTGTGTGGCAAGCAGTAAGAGTATTCTCTGTAAGGACAGCCTTCACAAAGCAAAGGAACACAGATGTGCATTTTCCTATAGCTACACTGAGACTCAACCATCAGACTGGCTGACTGCCACAGGGGTGGACTCACATACGGGCTTATCCTTCCTATAACTGAAAATCCAGGTTTGATTCATGCTCTGTTAATTGTTCGGTTCCAAAGGCTTCAGCATCTTTTCTCAGTAACCACACTTGGCAATCAATATTTTCAGAGTTCATTGACACAGCCTTAAAGGCATCACATCTGTGTTTGTCATGAGAAGAGCTTCTCATCTCCATATATCTGCATTAGCATTCACAGGGAATAAAGCCATATTAAAAAAAATACATTCAGTATGAGGCCTTTAAATAATACCCTAATGGATTTATTACAGAGTGTCAGTGTGTTGCAACACCCAAATGAACGTTCAGGAGAGAAGCCCCAAAAAACAGCAGACCCCACACAGTTTGTTACAGACAATCCTTCTGTACATCATTAAGTCTTCCCGATAGTAAATCAATCCAAACACAGCATGCAAACATTTCTGTATTTCAGCCTGTGCTAAATAAATGCTTTTTCCTATTGTTTTTTAATGACAGATGTTTCCCTTTGAATTTTCATGCACCGCCACAGATCATTCTACAATCATCTTAAAATTCTGCATGTATTCAGGAGAGCTGTCCTCTCAATGAGGCACTTGTTTGAGGCCAAGAATATAGCTTGGCTGAAACCAAGACCTTGTCAGGTCTTGGCAAGTGTTTAGTTCAGAGGGTTTGGGAGAAGCTTGTACCTGATTTAACCATATGCCTCCGAAGCAGCATGTACAGAGCAGGCTGCCTTGCCCCAGGTCATCCTGCCCAGTCTGACAGCACAGCATTTTCCTGCAGGGATGTGATGAATTGTCACTTCTGACCATTTTAATCAGTCCAGCTGTAGGGATGCTGCGCCTGGGCTGGGACACTCGTGCCTTTGGGGCACTGAGGCTACAATTGCATTGCTGTGCCCATGCCCTCTGCAAACTGAGCTTAAGTCCTCAGGCTATCTGGACTATGAGCTGGTAAAAACCAGTCTGAGGAAGTAGGGCAACCAAGCCTTTACAAACATATTAACTGATCATCATATCTGAGGTTTAAAAGTACACTGTGGCTGCTGCCTTCAGCTTGTTTTCAGTAATCACAGTGAAGCTGAACTACTCAATTGTCAAGCTTGCTTTTGTTAAAAATACTCTCCCTTTATTCCCCAAACATAGCATTCTTAATTGCACCTATCAATTACTTCTTCAGTCCTCTGATGTAGCAGCATGAAAGTTTTCACGTGGAATGTGACAAATCTACAAAAGTACATAAACCATAACATCTGTACTACAAAATGCACCTTTCATTAAAGAAGTGATTTTTCAGTTGTTTTCTCATTGGTCAGCTGTAATAAAGAAAATATTAAGAAACAAACAATAGCACTCCCAGAGACTCTGCTAGTATCTGCTCTATGTCCACTCACTTCTAATATTTTCAGCAATTTTCTCTGCTGCAGAGCATGCATTCAAACCCTGGTGTGCACACAGGGATGTGTCCAGATGGGCAAATAGCATCCTTCCAGCAAGGAAAATGCCCTTCATGAGGCTATAGACCACTGAAGGCTAAAACATTTCTTTATGACACCCCACAGTTGTTGTCAGGGAAGGAGTAAGACGCCACAATAATTTTTTCTAAAGAACACTGACATGTTTTTGACATTCCTCCCCTTCCTCCAGCAGACAAATATTTTATCAGTTTACCTTTAATGTAATATGCTTCCTGTCTCCTTCCCAAATGCCTGGCCAGAAGAAATGACCTCTCCTGCCACAGAACAAATTTCTCTTTATTTCAGTATGTCTTGACTCCTGCAAGCAGAGCAAGAAGCAACCAAGGCTGTGAGCACAGGAGCCACGGGACTGCTGGGGATGCCGGGCGTGAAAGGCGCGTTTATTCTGTCTCTCCCAAATCCCAGCCCCTCGGCTGTAGGCGTCTACCCAGCACTCCTTGGACTAAGTGTGGAGAATCACATTTCTGCTTGATCAGGCTGCCTGGAGAAAGATGATTGCAAGCAGATGTACCCATGTTCTCATGTAAAAGGAATTTGGGCTTTTGTGTCGACTGTATGATGAGTGACCGGCTCCAGGGAGTATTTTAATGCTCTTTAATTCCTTGCAGGTGCCGGGAGCCAGTATGTGCCGGTGTAGAAGAGCTGAGACTCATCATCCAGGAGGGGTGGCACACCTGGGGTCAGCAGAAGGGCGAGAGGCAGAAGGCATGACCAGCAGGCTCACCTTACTGCAGGAACAAGGCTGTGTTTCATAAAGACCCATTCTCCCGGTAAACACCAGCTGTGCTCAAAACCTTACAAGGCTGCAGCAGCAAAACTACATTTTATCACAAGTGCAGTGTTTTTTATCTCTTGTTATGGATGATCCAGGAGGAATAAACAAGATGGACATCAATAATATCAAATCAATTTCTCTGAATGTGTAACTAATCAGAAGCAGAAAATGAGTGAGGCATCTACATATTAAAAAGTAGGGGATGCTGAGCACAGACAGCCCTTTGCTATAGGCCCTCATGGACAACTGATGTGTAGCTGATACACTCATGTAGCTGAAGCCACTCTTGTGGGAGCTTCCCTGCTCCCTGACTGCCATGCCTTCCGATGCCATGCCCCAGTCAGAAGAGCCTGATGGTGCCTTGGGGTATGACTGCCAGGTGTGCACTGACATGGCAGCTACATCAGAAAGGCACCTCAGTGAAGCTCCTGAGCAAGAACAGTCCTACCATATGGCCTAATCCAGGCTCCTTCTTCAGGCTGCATTTTCCAGCCTGAATATTCGGCATGTGGATGATACAGCAAATCACTATCAGACAGAGGTCTACTTCCCTGCCTGTTTGGATAAAACACTGATGGGTAGCAACTCTGGGAGAAACCTTCCATGATACAGAAACTGAAATTTCACCTAAGCAAAAACTCTGCATAAAAACATTTCTGATGTTGTTCACAGCCATCTCTCTTATAGTCTGCGACTCTAAATCTGCATTTTTTGTAATAAAACTTTCCTGCATAAGCCCAATGTCCAGGACAACAGCTCTTAAGCAATGCCCCATTTCAGAAGTACTAATCTTTCTGTGCTAGAACCAGTTGCTCAGATAATTTTTTTTCAAAAACTAAAAAATAAGGATTAGGAAAACAGTCATGAGACAAATCAAATAAGACTGGGTGAGAATTTTGCCTCGGTATATAGCCTGGTGTTATTAAACCAGTAACTGGAGCAGAAAGGTCTTTCTAGACAGATGCAAAAGGATTTAAAAAAAAAAAGGATGTTGATGAGTCGTTAGTCTGAATTACTGGAAAGTGGGCAGCAATCTGACAGGTAGCTTCCAGCAAATTTCTATGTAAAGGTTTACTAGAACTTTCCCAACCAAAGCTTTGAAAGGACTTTCACTCCTGATCACTAAGAAAGGCTTAGACATTACCCCGAGGAATCTTCAATATTTAGAAATCTGATAATGCATGGGATGGAAATGTCAGCAGAAGATGGCTGCTTTTAGCACCATGGGAGACAGACAGAAGGGAATCCTGTTCATAAAGATATTTTATTTCAGATTGTTTGACCTATATTATTTAAATAGCATGTCAGCCTCAATCAGAAAGAAAGACAGTTTCCTTTTTTACCTTTGTGATTTTGCTTCATGTTGTCTGTAATAGCTGTAAACAGATCCTACAGTTACTGAGCTATATAGTAAGTAAATCATCTATTTTGGGGAAATTCTTCCTGTTCTCCTGACGACTCTGCCTCTTTTGGCTGCTCCCCCTGCCTCCTCACATTCCTGTCATGGCTCTGTTTATATGCCTGTATTTCACAGTACCAGTAACTCAGACTGGAATGCATTTGTACCTTTCTCCCTTATGCTAATGAACCATGCTGTGAATGGCCCCTTCTGTGAGGACATGCCTGAGCTCTCAGAGCTGAGCAGCATTTTGTTGAAGGCATTTACACACAGGTACCCTGCTGCCAGCTTTATCCCATAAATAACTACAGCATCATTTCTTTTTTTTGGGGAGGTGGGGAGATGAGGGTGGAGGGAGGAAACCACAGCATCTCCCCCACCATCACCCTGTCCCAGTCAAATGAGTGAATTCTATCAAAATCCTCCTCCCCTTCAATACTTGTCTAAAGCAGATGGCCCCATAAATAATACATCCTAGGAAACCTGATCAGTTACCTCTGGGATATGCTTGAGCTCCTGTCTCTCATCATATCATCACTAGATTAGCTCTGGGAATTCTTTTAATTTAATCCTTTTAACAGGTCATGTGTGCAAGAAGCGGTGACTGGGAAATTAGATGCGTCCGACTGGGCTACATCGTCAGTAGCCTGGAGCCAGCAGGTCCCCCTCATTGCTTTCAGGGACATTTTGAGCACTGCTTTTGGGAAAGTTTTGGGATCTGCACTCTGCTGCTGACCCCTCACTGCCCAAGCCTGAGGTGAAGGGGCCCAGGACTGATGTGGCTGAGCATCTGAGCAGCACCATCAGATACAGCCAGAGCATTCTCAGCAGGGCGACTTTGAGCAGGAAGGTACTGGCTACCTTCACTTGGAATGGAAAATGTCATATTTATTTTAGGAAGTAAGACAGAAATCCATAAATTCTGTCTTCTTTGTCTTTAGTATCCTACACTTATTCAAATTACTGAATTTTAGCAGGTGCTCAGAGACGTCCCCCGGGATTTATTCACACACTCACACGACCTCACTCCAGGCAACTGGGAAGAAATACCAAGTCCCAGTGATGAGGTGGGTCCTTTCTACAGATACCCCCAAAGTGACAGGGCTTCCTGTCCTCCTCCCCTTCTTCCTTTGCTACTGACCGAGCTCCATGCAATTGGCAGCATTGACATTGGTGCAGTCCTGGCTTGGCTGTTCAGATCATTTGCAATCTGAGTGTCATCTTCCCGACCTCCACTGTGCTGGGAAACATGTTTACAGCACGGATCTGTGAACAGCTTCACCAAAATGACCCCAACTAAAAAAAAAAAAAAAAAAAAAAAAAAAAAAAAACAAAAAAAAAAAAAAAAACACCACCACAATCCTTCTTCAAAGCAAAGCAAGCAAAGAAAATCCTCCATTTGCTATTAAGCTGAAGCTTCCCAAGGCCTAGGCAGACAGAGCTCCCACCCAGTTTTAACTGCATAGTTCAGGCAGCAGCAAACTATCATGCAGAGGATGGTGAACTGGAACTCTCGTGAATGAGTTCCTTGACAAGAAAAATTGCATGGCAGACCCACACCCTGGCATTGCACTCCGGGTACATAGCTTGTGCTTCTAGCATGGGAACCCAAAACATCTCTCTACCCTTGACTTCCTCTGCCACTCATTCCATCTCTCCTGGTTCCTCCTGGGCAACAGGGAGTGGATCCAGCTGAAGCCCTGGATGGGTTTGCACTATGTTCATTGCACACACCTTCAAGGATGGATGTGCAGGATGAAGCTGGGGGAGGAACTGTATCTGCTTGTATGGGGAAGAGAGGCAACCACAGGGACTGCTTTCCATCCCTCCATGCCCGTGGAGCCACAGCCTGGTCCCTGCAGTAACACAGGCTGCAGCAGGCAGGCTCAAAGTCTCATTTCCAGAGGGTTTGGAAACCATTCTTCTATACAGAAATGGGTCCGGAATAGAAAAGCTGGGCTTGAGTCCTTAACTGGAAATGTCTGCAGGGTGCAAATATTTGAAAGTAGCACTGCTAAACCAGAATGGTTTTCAAATCATAACAAATCATATCTTGCATTTCTGCAATGCCTTTCATCCTATTTTCT
The DNA here is from genome assembly GCA_013400415.1 of Scytalopus superciliaris. Lineage (NCBI taxonomy): Eukaryota > Metazoa > Chordata > Aves > Passeriformes > Rhinocryptidae > Scytalopus > Scytalopus superciliaris. The sequence continues at coordinate 184,188 of VXBX01007017.1, read as the reverse complement.
CTTCACAAACATAAACACATGAAGTTCAACAACACATCTGGCAAGGCATTGTGCTGTGTGGAAGCTTTCACATCCCGGGTTGGTAGATGAGCAGACATGTGAGGTCAGTGGTGACTGCCCACCCCGCGTCAGACAGGATATCTGCAGCAGCAGTTGGAATGTGACCAAGATCTCAGCTCAAGCTGGGAGAAATCTTTGCTTGGTAGCCCTTGGGATTTATTTATGAAGAGTCTGGGTCACAGATCCCAAAAATAAAATCTTGAAGACTGCAGAGGACAAAAGAAACTCAACTTTTCCAGCTATCTTTTTTGAGCTATTCTGTAGTTATCCAATGCACTGGCAATGTGGAGATGTCCTCCCATTTAAGTTTCTGTCTCCTGCATGCCCGGTTGGTATCCTACTGAAAACCAATTATCAAGAGACACATTTACTGTGTGGCGAATCAGAATTTGTTATTATCACCACCCCATTAATTTTCACACACATCTGCTGGAATACTTGTTTCTGCTTGTGTCTCACATTTATCTTCATCTAATCCACTTTTTACTGCCCTTGTCTTAGTGCCAGCAACTATCATGAGGCACTGTAAACACTTGTTAGTTAACCATTTAGGATCGCCAGCTCTTCAAACTCCATGTTACACTAGTTGTCGGAGTTTAGCGAGTTTAAGATCTGCCATATCATGATTATTTTACTACATTATGAAATAAGTCACAAGCAAGCACTCTGAGATGATCCCAGCCCCTCAGGGGCAGGAGGGGAGAGGAAGTTTGGGATTTTCAAATAGGTCCAGGAACTGAGGAGCCCAGTTCTTCCTGGATGCTGATGGGGCTGAGCTGGGGTCAGTCTGTGCCAGGTTCTTCTAGAAAGCTCAGCCTCAATCCTTTGATAAGCAGGTAAGTCAAGAGGTTTTGCACATCCTAAGCCTTCTTCAGGTCCAACACCAGCCTAAACATGTCCCAGCAGATCCCACCCCACTGGTTGCTGCCACCCCTCTGATGCACCAGAAAGGTGGAGTGGTGCTGGCTGGTGTGAAACCTCAGCCTCAGCAGCCTTTCATCTCCTATCTTTCAGCCACTGTCCAAGTAAGACACATCCCCAGTGAAGGGGGAATGTTGCTGAAAAAACAGCACATCCTGCTTGCAGAAATGCCTGCTTCCTATCTGAGCCTACTGCCTACAGAACACCTCAGGTTAAAACGTTTTCTGCTGCATCAAAAATAATTTTTCCCATGCTACTTGACAGCCTCTTCCTCCATCAAATCTAATTATCTCCTGAATTAGCTGCCACTAATTAAAGGGCTGCATCCAGGCCCATCAGGAAGCCAGAGGAGTCCAGTTCTCAACAAAAAACTTCATTTCTGCTCAGCATTCAAGTAGCCGAAGGCCAGGAAGCCCACGGTGCCTCCATGGCACTGTATTCCATTGATTGGAGACAGAGGCAAAGCCTGGGCTCCATGAGTCAAGGAGGCTCTGGTGGTGCCAGGCAGGGGTGGGCAGCAGGAGTCAGCACATCCCAGTGGCCTGTGCTCAGTGTGGTGGACACCAGCAGATGTTACCCAAAGGATTCTTCTGGCCCAATTCTGTATCTGTTAATGGTCTAAATAAAATGCAAAAGAGGTCCCTATATCATCTCCCAGCACCAAATGATTGCCTTGTTGTGCTATGATTTGTTCTGTTTGGATTTACTGTGCCCAGTTGGAGTTAAATTTTTTTTTAATGCCTTTCTCTGAAATACATATCTAATAGTCATACATTGGCAGGATAAAAATATCCCCTCAACTCCCCTTGGGCAACTGCACAAAGCCTGGATGCAGGGATGTTCACTGCACTAATGTCCTCGTCAGCATGTGCTGGCACTGCCCAGACCCAGAGCACTCCCCAGCCTCTCTGTGGAGCAAGCAGGCACCAAAGAGGGGAATCACTGTGTTTTCATCCACAGCAGTGCAAATAAACATGTATGTGTCTGTGCCAGATCTCATCTGCCCCAATTTCCCCTCTGCACCTGATCCACTGTACCTTGGTCCCTCCTGCCTACTCACTCCTCTGTGACCCTGTATGGATTATGTGCAGTTGATCTTAAGAGAGCAGCATTTCATAAAGGGCACGTGTTATCACAAGCTGACAGAGGCACCTAGTGTAGTGAATGGGGCCTGCCTCCTCCCTTGTTCAGGCACTCCAATATCCTATTAACTTTAGCAGTAGGAAATTACTTCTTGCTTCAAGGTTGAATTCATCTGACTTAAATTTCTACTCACCAGATCTTGTTATCCCCTTGTCTGCAACTTTATACCACCCCACCATTCCCTTTTCAGATGGATTTTTTCTGTGTGTAAGAACCTCAGTCATGACCCAAATGCTTCCTTGCTGAGAGTCACCCTGACCGTTCTCCTCTGGACTCTCACAGTATTTCCTCATTCTTTGTGCAGCGTGGACCCAACAACTGGGTATCTCACTCCAGAGGCAGTCCTGTGCATGCTGCATAGATGCATGGCAATGTAACTTCTGGGTGATGCCCCTCTTCTTGTGTAGCAGTGCCCTGGGAAGTCGTGTCAAGGAGGTTGGCCTTCCTGAGACAGATTACCCTGTCTTACAGGTACTCCTTATATTTTCCAAGCTGCAATATGCCTCTGTTTAAGAAATAGTTACACATGTTTGGGATGTTCATTATTTACCAGACATACTTTCTCAGTAACCTGTCATTACCTCCGTAGTTTCATCCACTAACTTTCCCACAGCGCATTTTATTTTACAGCACAAGTTGACTGTAGCACTTAGCAATTTAAATATTAGAAGAAATTTGGATGGTTAAAATTATTTAATGTTTTTTTTTTCCACAGGTCTTCTTGACTATAGTTAAATATGGGTCTCTTCCACTTCAAATCTGTTTCTGATGGTGGCTTTGACTATAATGCTGGCTGTCATAATGATGCTCCAGGCTCTTGTAGTGTAGAAGACAAGAATACTGTTGATTTCCCTACCAAAAGTAAATCCCACGAGCTTATTTAGAAGCAATTTAACTTCTAAAGTTAAAGTTTAATTACTAAAATATCTGAACATTTACCAGGTTAATTAGACTGGATCAGCAAAATCTCATTCAGATGTAGTGGTTTCCTTATTTCCATTTAGATAAGGATCTGTTTCAGCTTCAATGGAGTCTGCTGTGAACCTTCATATCCAAGTCAGCAAAAATGCCTGCAGCCTTTTTTCTCTTCTCACTTGCTTTTTATTTTTCTCTTTCCAATTTTTGTCAGTGTTCATTACATAATAGTAGTCTGCTTCACTCCAAATGCATTCTTCTATCTGAAACTCACTGTACCTGATGAAAGTCCTCCCACTGGTCTCAGAAGACCAACCTAGGGCTCATAATTTATGTATTATCTCAGCTGTAAGCATCTGAGATATGTAAAGTATATAATCTCTTTCTATCATGTCGTCTTTTTCTTTTTTCTTTTTTTTTCAAACACTCCATACAAGCTGTTAACGGAGCAAATGACATGGAAACATAATCTGAATTCCTGCAGGTTTTGTGGCTGTGCTTGCTGCTTATTCCTTATCACCCAAAGTGATAAAGCCATGTTGGTGATACCATAATTGAGTTTAGTGGAAGTGATTTATCAAGTTGCCAACAGAGAATGAAAACTTTGGCGGGGGGGGCTGAGGGGAATAAGCAGCAGGAGAATATGGACTTTTCAGAAACAAGATTCTTGCTTTTTATGCAAATGGCTGTGTTAATGAAAATCAAAGGGGAAAAAACCTACAGTCACAACAATTTTGCTTACAGAGCAGATGATAGCTTATCTAAGGAAAAAGGCTTTCAAAGGTCTTCATGAACTGTCATGTGGGCTTCATTATCTCTCTGATAAAACCTAGTGTGTAGGATCTCTTCTTCACTCCTTGTGCTAGCTGATTAGGAATAAGTCTATAATTCTTCATTATGCAGAGAAAATGTCGAAGCATCCCATACTTGAAGCAGGAATAACAAACATATTTCTAGTGTTTCTTTCATGGAAAAAAATAATTTTTCTCAAAAGCCAAATCAAAATCCTAACGGGCTCAAAAGAAAGGCCTCACTGCTTTCAACAGAGTTTGAGCCAGGCTTTTGTTTAGTTTATTTCCTATTCTTAATTTTATAAATTATTGTCTAACATTTGCACTGTGGGAGCACTCAAAAACCCCAAATTTGGGGTTCCTTTGTGCAGAGCTCACCAACCTCCTCACCAAGCCCCCAATAAATTCATTATCACAGTAGGTTCAGTTTTATTTGGGTGGAGACTCATTGCTTTGGACAAATTCTCCCTTTTAATTAATTCATTGTTTTGTTTTCCTCTCTAAAGGTAGAAGCACTGTGAAACAGCCCAATCAAGGATTCCTAATTTTGATAAATTAATTGTCTCCCTGTAGAGTGATCGATTACAGGAGATGCTGGGAAATGCACTTGCTTATTTCAGAATACCTCTGATTAATTAATTATGCCCCTCCAGTTACAACTTAGTGAGCAGGACGAAGCAAATGCCTTTGAAACAACTATTTTCAGCTCCCTTGTTTTTAAATGGGAAGTTCAAAATTTACCACTCCCTCCTTTTCATTTACTAGTTTTATTTAAACTAGAGGGTTTATTCAACTTGAAGCTTAATAAAGTTTTAAAGTTTGTTAAACTAAACTTACTGGGGGAGGGGAACCTCAATTCATCCCTTCCAGTCTGATGCCAGTGCCACCAAGAGAAGGCTAGAGCCTGGAGAAGGACTAGGAGAGCCCCCGAAGGGCAGTGCAACAGAATTCCTGCCACCCCAGTAACTAAATCAGCTTCATCAGGGAGCCCAACTTAAATGCCTCTGTGCCACCAGACAACATGGGCAATAAATGAGATGCCTGCAGATCTGTGATCTTGCTGTCATCATGGAGACATGGTTGGGATGGCTCCTGTGACTGGAATGTGGAATGGAAGGATATGGGCTCTTTTGGAAGGACAGGCAGGGGAGGCAAACAGGTGGCATTACTCTCTATGTCAGTGATCAGCTGGAGTGCATGGAGCTCTGCTGGGGAATGGATGAGGAGCGGACCAAGAGATTATGGGTCAGGATTAAAGGGAGGGCAGGGACAGAAGACTTTATAATGAGGGTCTGCTACAGGCCACCTGACTTGGAAGACCAAGTGATTGAGTCCCCCTATAGACAGATAGGAGTGTCCTCACATTCACAAATCCTGGTCCTGAAGGGGGGACCTCAACCACCTTGACATCTGTTGGAGGGACAACACAGCAGGGTGTGAGCAAGCCAGAAGGTTCCTGGAATGCACTGATAACTGCCTCCTCTACGTGACAGAGGAGCCAATGAGGAGACATGTTATGCTGGACCTTGTTCTCACCAAGAAGGAGGCATTGGTGGCGAATGTGAAGCCAAAGGGCAGCCTGGGCTACAGTGACTGCAATGGGGGAGCTCAAGGAGTCAATACTGGGACTGGCACTGTTTAACATTTTTGTCATTGACATGGACAGTGGGACTTAGTGCACACTCAGCAAGTTTGATGATGACACCAAGCTGTGTGGTGTCGTCAACACACTGGAGGGAAGGGATGGCACCCAGAGGGACTTGGACAGGCTTGAGACTCGGGTCCATGTGAACCTCATGAAGGCCAGCTGCAAGATCCTGCATCTGTGTAGGGGTAAGTCAACCACAAATACAGGCTGGGAAGAAAATAGACTGAGAACAACCCTGAGGATAAAGACTTAGAGGTACTGGTGGATGAAAAGATGGGCATGACCTGACAATGTGCACTTGCAGCCCAGAAAACCAACTGTGTCCTGATGCATCAAAAAGCAATGTGACCAGCAGGTCAAGGGAGGTGACTCTGTCTCTCCACTCCACTCTGGTGAGAATCCACCTGCAGTGCTGCATCCAGCTTTGGGTGCTGCAAAATAAGAAGGGCATGGACCTATTGAAGTTAATCCAGACGACGGTCACAAAGATGATTACGGGGCTGGAACATCCCTCCTATGAAGCAAGGCTGAGAGAGCTGGGGTTGTTCAGTGCAGCCCTCCGATACCTAAAGGGGACCTACAAGAAAAGCGGAGAGTAACTTCTTATAAAGGCATGTAGCAACAGGACAAGGGATGATGGCTTTAAACTGAAAGAGGGCAGGTTTAGATTAGATATAAGGAAGAAATTCTTTGCTGTGAGGGTGGTGAGACACAGGAATAGGTTGCCCAGAGAAATTGCGGATGCTTCATTCCTGGAAGTGCTCAAGGCCAGGTTGGATCAGGCCTTGAGAAACCTGGTCTAGTGGAAGATGTCCCTGCCCATGGCCAGGAGTTGGAACTAAGTAATCTTCAAAGTCCCTTCCAACCCAAACCATTCTACGATTTTCCATATACAGGAGAATGCAATCAGCTTTTCTATTAAGTAAAATGATGAGGATAAAGCTTCCATTTTTAAAACACATCTACTGGCATCTCTTTTTCTCCTCAGGATTAATTGATGTTTTCTAAATATTCTATTTCCCATTATACTGTGTGCATTTAGTTGCTCTTTTTCCTATCAAGGCATCTCTAAGGCAGGCCTCAAAAATTGCTGTGACAACATTTTGTGTCATATATTCTTCTCTTGTTTTGCAGACAGAGGTGGTTCCCTTGCTTATAAGTCATTCCAGAAGTCAAGCAGGATTCATTAGCATGGGACCAGCATGGATCTTCCCATCTCCCCTAGACCTTCCATAGGGCTACCTTGAGAAGCCTGCACCACAATCCCTGTACTTTCCCTTTCAGAAAAGCCCCTGGGATGCTCAGAGGCACTGAGGATGCAGTGCAGGCGGTGCACCTTGTCTGCATAGTTAATGCTGCTTTCAGAGCTGTTTAGGCCATGTGAATCCATGATGCAGAATTGAAGAGCAGTTTGGGAAACTCCCCCTCAGCCCCTTTGTGTGCCCTGATTGTTTATTCTCCAGCTTCCATGCCTGGGTAATGCCTCCTGGCCAGAACAGCAATGTAGCTATGTGGGTCCATTAAATATCTGTGGGGTGAGGATGCCTCTGCATGTCCACTGTCTGAGAGACTCTATGATCCCACCTGATGAAAGATGATGAAAGAGACATGGCAAACAGAGAAGCGGGAGCTCCTCTATGGAGAAGGTGGAGATAAGAAGACTGTGAAGAGGTCTCCAAAATCCCAGTAGAAAAACAGGAATAAAGCAGTAATCCCACAGCAAATTCAGCCAGATTCTGCAGCATACTCATACAGAGAATAAGAAGGGGACTGTGTCTGCAGGATTGTGATGGCTGCCAAAAGTCTCTTCTGTTGGTTCTTGAATTACTATTTCATGATTCAAGTGTCAAAAGGCCTCAAGCAAGTTTATGACTGTGATATATGAAGAGACTCCATGGCTGTGTGGAGAATGAGGAAGTCTTTCTCTAAAAAAGCAAATCCAGAAGACAAATATGGGATGTGAAGCCAAAAGGCTTCAAATCAGTGAAGTTTGTGGACTTCAGGGAGTAGACTGCTCCGCTCAGCTCCTTCCTCTTGGTAACTTGTGAGTTTCAGAGATTATTACAAGAGTCCTACTCCCAAACCAGACCTAAATGCAAGTAAAGCATTATCAGGGCTTTAGTCCAGACTCTCCTATAAGCTCAGCATGAACTACTAGTATCAGTAATGCAACTGGAAGAAGCCTGTTGAGTAATTAAATCCAGTCTTTGGCAGTCCCAGGCAACCATATAATGGAAGGATCCACATGCCTTCTTTGCTTTGTCACAAAACACTTCATTAAGCCATGAGAAAGTTAAGATTTTTGGTGCAGAAATTAAGTATGCAACACCTACCTCAAAGGACCACAGAAAAGTCATAATGTCCTAGGACAATGCTAGAGTAGAAAACATATCAGTAGAAAAGGCCCATTGCATTGCACCCCGTATTACCTTGGGAGGCAACTCATTGGTTTCTGATTTGATTCTTCTTTCCAACCTGGTGATCATCTCAGTTCTGAGCCTGAGGATCAGAGAGATGGTCTGTCACTCATGGGGTTGCTCAGTGATACACAGAGAAGCTTTGCCTCTTGTCCACCTTCTTCCCTTCTACTGTAGCCAGTCTCTGACCTCCAGAATGAAGAGAAGCACCAAGCATGGCATCTTGTCCAAGTCTTCCCTATTCCCCACAGGTAAACTGAGCATTATGCAAAGGACCTTCAGGAGCATGGAATCAACTAATCTTTATCCCAATCTGTCAGGGGTCACAATCAGTGGAGGATTTTGCCAGGGCATCTGGCTGAGGATCTAGTTGCACTTTGATGATTAAACCTGATTTGGATGTTTAAATATTGAGCCACTGCTGATCATCTCGCATTGAAACTTGAAAGCTTGGCAAGTCATACATGTTAGCAAGGGACATGGTAGGGAGAATGCCTATTGTCTGCAAAATTATTTTTTCAAGCAAACAGATCAATTCAGTGTTTAAGAAAATAAAAAGTGAAAATCAGATCACCTTTAAAAGTTTCTTAGCTATACTGTTATTTTCCTGCATGATGTCATGTTCTTCTGTTTTTGAGACAATAAACACTTCCACAGCAACAATTTTGATGTAACAAATAGAAAAAAATTATTCCAGGAGAGAAAGAGATATGAAGCAGTAGCAGATGACTTCTTTAAAGTTAATAATAATCCTCTTTTCCTGCAAAAACCTTTGGTGACAAAAAGCTAGAAGAAAAGTACAAAAATGAAGTCCCAAAACTGTCACTGAAGACTGTGGTTTGTTTTGAAGCCTTCAAACAAGACATAACTGAGTCTTTTAGCCTGTAGCTATTACTGCCCCCCCTAAAAAGCCATAAGAACATAAAAAAGGCTCCTCTTTCTACTGTGGAATTTTGACCAGAACATGGTCTTAAGCACCACATCAGTGCAGTTCCCACAGAAGACAAGGTCAGAGTTTGACCCTTCACTCTATTTTTAAATACAGTTTTTTGCATTTAAACATGTAAGTAGTAGTAGTTCAAGGGAGAGAAAAAAAAAAGTCCAGATGCTTGATGAAATGTCAGCAAGAAATCAGTTTATTCTGCTTCCAGTTGATACTTTTATTGTCCTTATTGTAGTGGTAGGCCACCATAGTTTACTTTCAGAGGATCAAGCATATACCACTAGATGTATTATTTTCATTAGGGTGAAATAAATCTCTCAGAAAATGCAGAATTGAAATAAAAGAAAAATAAAAACACCAGTTCATAAATTAGGGCAAATTTATAATCTGCCTCTAGTGGAGAGAATACGGAAGATAAATCAGGGAGAATTGAAGGATGCTACATGCAGTTCTGAAGGTGGGCAAGAGAAGACTTTTTATTGAAGTGCCTTGAAAGGAAAAGAGACTTTGGAAAGAAAAGCTTTTTAAACACCAAAAGATAAAGGAATCAGGCTTAGCGAGTCAGTCTTTGAAATGTAGTACCAACTTCTAAGTCAGCAAAACATGTACAGATTTAAGCATAACGGCATAATGTTCTCCCGACTTCTGAAAAGTTACTTTCACAAATGACACTGCTTGCCTCTATTAAGAAAATTCCTTTTTCTGCAGCCTGCATGTCCAAAAATAAACCAGTAAAGCAGAAAATCCTCTTGTTGAGAGAAACTGAGAGGACTGCCTTATCTGCCTATTTAAAATCTTTCCCAAAGTTGGATACATTGCCTACACATGCTAATGCACATCTAATCGCTGCAGGTAACAACCCAGCTGCAGTGTGTAATTTCAGGCACTTTTGTAGCCCAGACTGAGTCAATCAGGTTGAACATGAAAGCACCTCCCATCATGGCTTTCAGTCTGGTGTTGGAAGGATATTTCAGCACTAAAATGGTGGAGCCCAGTTAGAGGAGGCAGGGGAGGGCAGATGCAGTGCTGGCTCTCTTGCTCAGCTCGTGAGTATCTAGCAACCAAACAGGAGACATATTTAAAACCACACCCATCCAGCACACACATATCTCTGTATTGAGATAAAAGGAGAAAGCGTGGTTTCATTTCCAGCCTGCAAGAGATGGTGGCTGAGAGCCTGGAGAACAACAGGACCACTGCAGTGAGGATGAAGTGTATTTTCCAAAGGTGCTGCAATACAGCCAGCAGAAAGGAAACCACAGTGGACTTTGTAAGAGGAGCTGAAGACATAAATTGTAACAAAAGTATTTTACCACATAAATGCAATTTCTGGGGGACTTCGCCCTAATTCATCAGGGAGGTTTGCTAGCAGCCCTGTTCTGCATAGGAGGTGGCAAAGAGTGGTGTTTCCTTTAGCCATCACATCAGGTGGGACAAGCGTGGCTGGCTTCCCTTCTGGTTAGATTTCTCAAGGAAAAACTTACACAATTCCAAGGGAGCAAGACAAGGAGACTCGTTATCTATCAAAAAAAAAAAAAAAAAGTTCTGCTCCCACCACTAAGGAAGCCTGAAAAAGGGACAGACAGAAGGAAGATATTTACCTATTAAAAATAAATGATTCAGACATGAATTTTTGAGACTTGCACCATATGGCTGGAAAACATCTTAGGACAAAATAAAAAATCCTCCTGAGACTGAATTTCCTTTTGATAGGAACTTGAGCAAGGGTTTGTTCACTGGGGACCTTTAAACACCCCTTGTGTGATGGATTGGATAAACCCCCAAAACTTAGATTAAGGCCTTAGTTTAGTTAGGCCTGAAACCAAATTTAGCAGGCCTCAGTTTTTGGGCCATGGGGCACTCCGTAGATTCAGAGGGGCAAGTATCACCTGACTTAGGCAACCAAAGAGGTATTTCATATCATCTGACGTCAAGTTGAGTATAAATCTAGTGGGGGAGGTATCCTCGCTCTCTTGCCCTCCCTCTCTCCGTGCGGTGTGGTGGGGAGGACTCCCTGTTGCTGCTCCCAGAGCGATAGGCCTGGCCGCTTCCCTGCCGAGATGCCCACAGCAGTTCTGGTCTCTGGGAAGTAAATACTTTTGTTTGATATTACTTTGCTGGGTGCTCTTTCAGAGAAACGTGCTTAGTTTTGTTCTGTGTGGGTTTTGGGTGGTGGAATCTCTGTGTTATTGGGTTGGACAGCTCTGGATGAAGTTATTGTTGTTTTTTCTTATATTTGTAGGTATATGTATTGTAACTTTCCTGTAAATATATGTATATAGTTCTTTCCAGTTTCAGGGTTTTTTTTCCTTCCCTCCTTTCACTGGGACCGCGCGGGTCTTGGGGAGGTTTGGCATTTTGCCAAGGTCAAACTCACGACACCTTGTTAAAGCAGAAGCCTGGCTGCTCACCTGTGGTAATGACACATGGCTCTTCCTTTCATCTGCAGCCTCTGTTGCTTTTGAGTGGTTGGGTTTATAGCACTCCCAGGACTATAAAAAAGTATGACTTGTCAGTTCTCTCCCAGTACACTGCTCTTTCAAGCAGTGACTAGACAGCATGCAAACCACATGCTAAATAAGAGTTAAATGCGTGTCATCTTAAGCATCCCTGTTGTTGGGAGGCAGCTCTGTGCCAGGGTGGCATCCCTGAGGTGCTTTGGGAGGAAAGAGGGAAGGAAAGGCTGCAGGTACTGTGCTGCTGGCACTGCTGGGACACGAAGGGTGCAGCCACCACACCTGCACTCCCCAAACCTACAACCTCTGCCCGAGTTTCCTGTCTGGAAGACCTACAGCCTCAGTGTAGACTCCAGTCCAGGACTGAAACAAACATACTGCACAGACTGGGAGAGGGTGGGGGAGCAGGGTCAGGCCAGGCTAACAGTGAGCTTGAAACTGCAGTTCCCAGTATGAATATATACATACATACTGAATGAGAGTACAGTAAAACACAGGCAGGTCAGGAAGGCTGCATCCCGAGATTCAGGATCAGACAAGGGAGAGCCTCAACATTCTCTTTCTCCTGCCCATGGGGGCTCAGACCGTGTGGAGGGTCCCTTTTACTCCTTCCTTTGGCTTGCGTCCTGGATGTGGAGGGCTGAACAGAATGCACCAAAGGAGCTGAGGAACAAAAATTCAGACTTGCGTGGGAGTTTTGTTCAAACATCCCACTGATGTTTTAGCAGCTCCACAATGAGATGAGGAGTGTGAAGAAGGCAGGCACCTGGGACACAAGGGATGAGACCTGCTGAGGATAGCTGGGTTCTGCCCCTCACTCCTTGCAAAGAACAGGTTAACAGCATGTGACAGATGGGTCATGTGTGGTTTTTAGTTATGTGCCATCTATTGCTTGAATCATGAAGTGTCAGGGCCCTGCTCAGGCAAAGAGACTGCAGAACAACAGAGGGAAAAGCAACTTTGGGAGAAGGCTGTAGGACTAGGCTGAGAGCAGTACCAGAGAAGAGGCTATGGCTCCTGTGTGTCCATGATACATGGGGGAAGAGGGTGAGGGAGCACTCCAGCAGCTGTGACACAGCTGATGTGGGTCTCACAGGTGATGGAGAGACCAACTATCATGCAGCAGCTGCTTCAGCCTCTGGAGGGGATGTACACATCCCAGGCCTTGCTCCTTGGCATTCTGGCTGTCACACCTAAGGAGGCTCATGGAGCTGAGAGCAAGATAGTGATTTTTCAGTGAAGCCTGGAGTGAGGAAGTGCAGTATGAAAATCACTGGCTGCATGATGTGGTTATGCCCCAATTCTTTAAAAAGCAAAGATAGATGAGAGGTATTACCCAGGTCAAACTACCTTAACATAGTCTCTCAGGAATTACACTTAATCAGTAATTGGCACACACACAAAAAAAAAAAAAAAAAGGAGGAGGAGGGAGGGAAGACTACTCCTGTGGACTCAGATCTAACCCCTAACCCTGTTTTATGTTCTCCCTCCCTCTATGCAGGTCTTGCAGTTATGCCACATCTGCTGCCCCTGCCCCAAACCCAAGACAAGCTCCCTTCCATGCCGATCACACTCACCAGCCTTTGTTTCATGCACAAGATTATGTACTTTGGCTGCTTTCCCTGCCCCCCGCCTGCTGCTGCTTTTTAAGGCAGTTTCTGAAAGGAGGGTCCATCCCCCAGGATGGCCGGCACATTCCCAGGAGCCCCAGGGAATTGATGTCACTGCATGGCTGGAGAGCTGAATCCTGGGAGTACAGACACAACCCCACAACACACAAGGACACACAGCGAATTGTGGTGCCTGGATATTCTTCTTCTGTTGAGTATTTTCCTGTATCATATACAAAGCTGTATATACAGCACAAAGGCTGTCACAAGCATGGACATGTCCTGTCATGTGATGTTTAGTTCTCTTCTGCTGCCCCAAAGCCTGATCTTGCTGTTATTTCCAGCAATGGGACAACAGTGCCTTTTGTCTGGGTTTGCTTTGGGCAGCTGGGCCTCCAAAATATGAATGCATACATTTTCCCCCTTCCTTCTCCTTCTTCCCTTTTCAACAGGCTCAGCTGAAGTGCTCATGCAACAGATTGCACCTCTGGAAGTCGAGCATTGCCCCCACTGTACTGAAGTGCCTTTGCTTTGTCATCACTGAGCTGTCAGCAGGACAGGACTCTCCAAGATGATGACTTCAGGTTATGAAGTAATATCTGCATCACATCACTGTTTTATCCCACACATAGTGATCGGGTATCTGTCACCATCTACCTCTCCCTGTGGGAGGTGACAGAGGTATCTGCATCCCCAGAGCCATCAGGCCCTGCCAGTGTCTGTATCTGCCACTGAGAGTCCCTTAGGTGACACTTTCCATTTCCTTCTGTTTCTGTCAGCAAACACATTAATGCTACTTTTGTTGCTCCTTCCCTTCACTTGGTTCTGCTTTCCTGCCAGTGTGTAGTTGCCACACAGTACTCCCCCTGCTCTCCCAAATGTTAGTACAGACCCAGCTGCCAGCAAACCCCAGCGCTTCAGAACCTGTAACGGGGGGCCTTTTACACTCACCCGGATTATCAAAAGCTATTAGTCAAGTACCTGAATGTACTGGGCCATGCAGGAAGATCACTGCTTAATTTTCTGTTTGCTTTTTGTCTTCTGCAAGCCCTCTCTCACAGCAGTCAGATGCCAAACTCCTTCCCATGCACTTAATTTTCAGTATGAATGCCTAGCAAGGGTGAAGTTAGATTAGAAACCCTTCTTCACTGCTGCATCTGGCAAACATTATCAACCAGGGGTCTGCAAGCTTTGTTTCAGGTCAGCTGGCATCAAAGGAGACTTGGGAGTGTTTGCTTTCAATTCCAAGGGTGAACAAAATAATCTGTTCTAAAGCTCAGGCGTCTGCCTGCCCTTCATCAGGGGTCAGTTCGTGCAGGGGGAACAGGAGGGAGGAGAAATGGTGTGCTGAGCAAAAGTCTCTGCTTTGTTCTGCTGTGTTAGGGCTGGCGTCAGCAGACCTCTGAAAGAGGGAGGTAACCGTGCTACCACTTGTTCAAATATTTTGAATAATAAAGGTGTTAGTTTAATAAATGTCCTGGAGGAGGAAGATCTGCCCTAGTTCAGCATTTTCCCCCTTGAGCCTGGAGTAGCTGCGACCAGTGGTTACTGATCTGACAGTGAGGGTAAAGGGGGGATGCGGATCAAGATTTAGCTTAGTAAGAGGTCCCTTTTGGCTTTACTTTTGGACATGACAATCACTACTGCAAGTTCTCCCTCAGCTGATGCCTCCTTAAATCCAGAGTGGTGATGTGCAAAGCTAGAAAAATATTCATATTGAAGCTCAGCCTCCACTTTGCCCCAGCCATTTACTTTCTTGATTAGGCAAAGTCTGCATCTGCCAATACTAATAAATCAGCATCTTTGTATATTCCTTTTTTCCAGTCATTTCTCTACACTTAAACTTTTCCTTGTGCAAAAGAGAGTAAGATATGTCTTGAGGGGACAGCAGACAGTGACTCCAGTGATTCAGATTTGCTTTCTCAGTGTCCTTATGTCTCATCTGTGGAGGGCAGGGCCAACACAGAGGTGCAAGAGAAAACACTGTGATCCATGCAGCTGTCAACAGAAAAAAAAAAAAAAAAAAAATAATAACAATTTT